>CAVLJG010000007.1:72343033-72686679 GCA_963669975.1 Acanthoscelides obtectus | reverse complement strand
AAGAGGAAACCATGAAATCATCAACTGTTGATGTTAGATTGGATATCGAAGCCGATACTGGCTTTCCAACCAACACCAAGGCCTACTGCATCATTATACATGACTGCTTAATCGAGTACTTCCCCCTCACCGAAGTTATTAAAACCATCTCGTAAGCAACGAAGGACTCTCAGTTCCGCATCAGACATCATGAGGATCGCGTTTGTTGACATTCAAGGCTTTACAGTTGACGGATTATTCGTACCTAAAGAACTATGTATCGAAATTGGTTTCAAGAAAAGTCATTACATCTTTACACCTCCGCAACCTTTTTCTACATTAAATACTAAAGACAAGAAAACTGTCGCTTACTTGGAGAAGAATTTCCATGGGCTTAAATATTCTTCCGGCGACGTTAAATATTCCAAGTTAAATGAAATAATTAAAAATAAGGTGATATATGCGGCTGACTATGTCTACGTTCGTGGAGAACAGAAAGCAAACTTTTTACTCAAGAAATGTCACATTTTTGGTGTTTTTCCCAACATTATTGATGTTTGCAAGTATGATGGTACACCGTGTGCTACTGGAAACTTTGTTGCTGATTCCAATCCATGCCACACCAACGGACAATTTTCCTGTACCCAGAGAAATGTTGAACGTCTACGCCACTGGTTTTCAAATATCATATTACCTATGTAGTTTTTTCTATTTTCAATAAAATATTAAACGTATTATTGTAGTTTTATTGAAAATACCTCTGGTTTGCGAAATAATTGTCAGAATGTCTATACTATTTTCATTTTGAACGGTATCATCCTGTATAATAATAACAGTACATCGTATACAGGTTATGAGACATTCTGACCGACCGACCGACCGACCAGAGGAGCCCACCACGCTATTTAGGTCACGCCTTGCTATATACGATTTAACGATATACCGTCGGTCCATCGATCCGCTATTTTTCGATGCACCCCTGTATACACGTTCTGAATGCCCCCCGTAATCCACGCCAACACCAGACAGGTGCGACATCGGCGCCATCTATGCGCGAGATGCCCAACCCATCAATGGCAGCTGTCCAATGACACATAGATTCCGTTTGGTTTGTACAGCGCCAAACAAATCGGCGCCATCTATGCGCGAGATGCCCAACCCATCAATGACAGGTGTCCAATGACGTATGACAGATGACGTGTAACGCCATCTATGCGTGAGATGCCCAATGACGCATGACAGGTGTCCAATGACACACAGATTCCGTTTGGTTTGACAGCGCCATCTAGCGGCGGAATCCCCAACTCATGAATACAGATTCCGTCCAACAACCTGTCAATGGCGCGCGACGCCAGCGCCTCTGGTGGCGGATTTTGGAAGTTTTGAGACCGAATCCCCATAGACCATCTACTGTTTTAATCTAGGATTAGTTCCATAATGGGCGATTCATTTATGTATTATATTCTTTGGATGTTTGTATAAAGTTCAATTTGGAAAACAAGAGCGAAATGATACTTTTGGTCATCTTTGACCAACTTTATTGAAAAAAATGCAAGAAATAAATTGTTGCGCTTTAGTGTCTTTGAAATACATATTACACTGTCGTGTACACGTTAAATCTGCACGAACCCCTAAATACGTGGTTATGTTGAATGTACCATCACCGATGGTGCGACTGATTATACACTGAAATTAAAACAAAAAACTGCAACTGCAATTGTATGTATGAATGTTGGAACTGTTGAACAGTTTCGGCCCAGTGGGGTTAAAATATCGTTGAGGAACTGGAAAGAAGTGTATGAATGCGTTGAAATGCAACACCTAACAAAAATTTGAGTGAAAAGGCTTTTTCATGTAAGGGTTTGGAAGTGCAAGTTTGCAAATATAGGATAAACTATAAGCAAACAGTAGGTGATATAATCACATATGGATTACAAAAGTTGCAGTAAACATGGAAAAACCTTCAGCTAATCTGAAAAAATAGATTTTACTCAGATATCACGCATTTTTTAAATTGGCTCAGTTTTACATAATTTCATAATATTTAATAAACTGAAAAGATTTCAATGGCAAGCTGTCACTTCATATTTTACAGTGTTTTGTTTTGAATACTTTGATGCTATTTGCTGCCAAAAAATTGACGGAGGGATCTTGAGGCTGATTGGGTATATTTAACGGACTGTTTGGTACTCGTACCCTATTGGTGCAGAATAATGGTTTGTTAAATTGTGAAATTCACCCTTATTCTATTTAATAGTCGGTTGCTAGTAGTTAAAATTGGTGTAATTTGTTTCGAGTATAACACCAGAGGTTTATTTTTTTTCCCGAATTATGAATAAATTAAGGTGATCACGTCTCTTGCAACAAAAATTTCGTATATTAGTTTATTAGATTTTTTTATCTAGAGGTGTCTATCTGCATTATCATTTATGATGAAAGAACTAGAAAGAACAGTTTAGTCACACATGTCTAATAAGCTTCACCTCAAATCGTTTATGTAACCTGAGCACATACACTACTCCTCACAATAAACCTTCAAATATATCTCATGCAATATAAAGCAATTTCCCGAGGTAAAACTAATAACGCGAACAATATTTCAAATTTGTAAGGATTCACATACTTTCTGAAAACTATCGCGGAGACAAGGTACTCGGCAGAATGTAATATCAATTCTTATGGAAGAATTCAGTTTTTTCAGTTTGATATGTACAAAAATTATGTCCTCTTCGGTAAGTTAGATTACGCTGAAAGGTATGTCGCTGATATTTTGGTATAGTGTATAGCAAAATGTATCAGAGACAGAACAAACTTTCTATTTGATATGGTATGTTCTGTTCCTTAATTATTAGTAACAGCACTATTGCCCAACAAATTCCCACTAAACTCATGATGAATTCTCATCCAATATTTTGTCTGGATCGCCAATATTGTCCTTTATAAGTTCCAGGAATATCAAAGAGCTATTTAGATTGACCACAAAATCATTTAAACACTCCTGTAATGAGTGTTCCCAACTCTGCTATGGCACCTCAGTGTATAAAGTTGCCATAAAGATATAAAAAATTCCGGGCATTACTCCTCATTTCTTTTGTAACAAAAATCCTCCAGGCCAGGGCGTTGTTTTTTTAGTGAATAATGGCACCTGTCATATTCCGTTACAGGTCATACGACTCCCCACAACTCCTCCACAGAAAAACTTCACGGCCTACGTCAAACAGAAGAAGACTGATACAGCTGACACTCCCTCGCACATTTCTCAACGAGAAATGTAACGTTTTTGATTTTCTGGTGCGGGGCTGTTTTCAAGGTAGCTAGGACGCTTTAGGGCATCCCTGGTAGATATCAATTTTTAAACAGACGGTTTCTTTACTGAAATAGCAGACGCTTGACTTTTCCGGGTTCCGCTCAGAAAGCTCTAATGATTAAGATCCGTACATAATAATATTTCATACAAATATACTCATATATAGGACGATTATAAAAACGGTAAAGGATTTAATGGAGAGAAACGATATAAAGGTATAAAAGCTACAGCGACCAATCATAGTATCCACAAATGACTTGAATCTAGGGTTCAGTGTACGCTACAAAAATGTTTTCTAGAAGTCATATCCCCTTTTTTGTGCAGTAAAGTAACTTTAGCGTGAGCTAAACTTAAAACTGACCTATGCTTATCCACCGAACTATCTGCGTTCCTTCATTGTTTTTCAACTACTGAAACTGAGTTCACCCTGTGATTCAGTATCATAATAAACTAGTTTAGTTTTGTCTTCTCTCAAAAGCTACTACAATATTTTCACTCATTCTATAGTCAGTCGCAGATAATTTCTCTTATCTGGAGGACGTTCCCTCTCAGAAACAGCAACGTTTAAAGTATCAAAGCTAACTAAAACGCAAAAAAGAAATTGGACAGAAGTACTCACTATTTAGACTCCAGATACTGTCCTGCCTCATGTTTTGCTCGAAATACCTTTTTAGCCGTTCTGTTTATGTGCACAAGTTTGTTAATTTTTCCCTAAATTTGCAACAACTAGGACTGTCTAGGTATTGTTCCATGACGACCTCGATGGCCTTTGTACAGTATAAATAAACATACGCATCCCCAGACGAAAACATCCAGGAAAATGATCTGTATTCACTCGCGAAGTGTCAGTAGGGTCCTGAATATGATCACCATAAACTAACATCAAATCAATAACTTCGGTAATACTACACGGGAATGTGTAAATTTCGATTTCTTTTCAAATCCATTTGCAGATAAACAACTAGGGGCTTAACCTAGCCTGAGTGGCATCTGAATTAAATACTTACTGCGGTCATACCTTTTCACGCTGAATTCGTGGCCAAAATGGCCCATTTAAATTCTTTTGCAACGGTCATATAAAGGTTTGGTATATGTATTACTGAGAAAAATTGATTATTGTTACATGAACTATTCGCTGTGTAGGGTCCTCCATTTAAGGCTACCCTGCACCTTCGACGCGTTTATGTCCTGCTGCGATTCATAGCCTGAGCTCTAGCGTATCTTATGATACACGACTTTCCTATGTCTTGACTGATACCGCAAAATAAAAAAGAAAACTGATATCTGCAACGTGAGATCGCTGAAGAAAATGCTTAAGGACATATAAAAAATCAAAACAAGGACTACAACTGGAAATATCAGGTGATTACCTTTCTCCATATATATAGTACATTGCTCATTGATTTCATGCTTTCAACCTTACTTCAACGCTCGCCGATACAGCTCTGCATCAGGTAGTATGTAATTTGAGCTGGATTGTGACTTAGGTGAGGATTTAATGATACTAGAAACCAAATTTTAGGTGTTGGATCCCTTGGTGAGTGACTATGACTAACACTCGGTTTAGCAATACCCGACACCTTTTTTGCTGATTTTGTTAGCATTTTCACGGTAAGAGTAAAATTCAGTTTTTCACAAGTCGGGTATTAAAAAACAGTATGGCAGGTGGTGAAACTGTGTAGTAGTCATAGAAGGAAGCATGCTGCCGATTATTGAACTGTTTTGTAATGACACAGATAGTATGATTCGCTGTAACATATATGCCAATTTGGAAACTTCCAGTGCTTCCCCCGTATATAGTGGACCATCTGGACGCCATTTTTGTGTTGCCTTGTGTTAAAACGGCATTTCGCTCATTTCAATACATGCCGGGCACATTCCGGCTTAAAATCAAAAACTCGTTACGATGGTGCGGGCGGATGTCCCTCGGGAAGCAGTCACTCTATACTTTCCTGGATTCCTGGAGGGCGTATCTCCGCCTCCTCTTTTTCACAATACGTCCGTCGACACTGCCTCCAGCGGTGGCTCGCTGTATTAGAGACGCGAACGCATTGAAGCCCCTTTGGTTGCCAACGTACTGGATTGATTTGCATCCGGGATAAATTAAGCCCCGCTCACACTTGAAAGTTACTGCCCAAATTCCGTACCCTGAATTATGGAGGCTAATTCTCGTCAATCAAATATAAATAATCATTCTACGTATCAGACTAGTCGATTAAATTACGTAGCAAGACACCACTAAAGAACTCCTTACGTTATATTATGTACCCAAGAAAGCCAGAGGAAGTAAACAGGACAATAAATCACATTCCACAGCTACGATGTTTTCTCTTAGTACTTTCATAACTCATTGCGAACTTCCTTATTGTGCTATTAAGTCAGAATTGCTGCATAAAGAACACATATCTCCAACCTATGTTTTCTGTAGCAAGCAAATACTAATAAAAATGTCATTAGCAGAAGATATATACAGTCCAATCTAGGATGCTCGGAAGCAGCACATGTTTTGCTGGAACATTTGTAAAAAGTATGATTTACGGTTTTAGTGATGATACGTTTTAGGTTCGTACGAAAATCAAATGATTACTTGTGAAGGTTACGTTAGGCTTTGAATTGAGATAGAGCAATTCCAGTTCTTGTGCTACTGGTCAAATGAAGATTTTAGATATTCTTACCTTTATTGCGAACCATTTATTGAGAGAATACGCAAACTGCACGTATTGCTATGATGAGGAGGATACTCTTGAGCATATACTAGGATATAATAGATCGGTTGACTGCCAGTGGCATCTGGAACTAGCGCCAGGCGGGAGGCTGACTGCTAACAATATTGCCACGCATATACTCGTAGATGAGGGAAAATGAATTGAAATGCAATCACTGGTGAGAAGGATGGTGCTGAGCAAGGTATGTGATAAGAGAAGCAGACAGAGAAACCACGAATAGATTACTTTGTCTGCTGGGTATGTTCATACATAAAAGTGTATGTACAGAGGAAAAAACGGATTAAGACAGATAATTTTTTTAATTTCACCCCGACGCTGCCTACCATAATGAAATGCTGTAATCTCTGGAAATTTTCTTCTTTAGAGTGGCTATGGAAGCATTCCGCTGGAAGAAAAAATAGTGCGCGCACAAATTTCAACGATCTCGTTACCGGGTAACCACCCAGGCCTCTCTACCAGAACATTTTAAAGATGACTGTTCACACTGTAGCTTGTCTACCCCCCACAACCAATTTTATGTTTTCTCTTTGATATAAAAAAGTAATTTTCCATGGGTTCTCAACGCTTTACACGACCTCGTTCGCTTCTCCTTTGAATATTTTCCGGCTGAGTCAAACACAAGAAAGTGCTAAATCGGAATTTCCCCTCACTTCCAATACCAGCATGCTGGCACCACCGAAAATCAAAAACTCGTTACAAGTCTCCCAAGGGGAAAAAGAAAGGATATAAATGAATTTGTGGGCCCTAACACCACATCGAACAAAACACCTGTCATGACATAACTTACAAGCCCAAAATATGTTAATAATGCGGAATTCAAAATGTTATTTTGTTCCGATTAGCCAATATTAGATTATTAGTAGCTGGAATTCATTATGTACATGAACACAGCTTTGAATCTCTTTCATTAAAGAAAAGAAGAACTGATTTAGTTCAACTGTATTTCCCGCTAGAGGAATCAGCCGATACGACTTGATTTTCATTCGGCTAGCACTAGCGATGGGCGATTTCGCGTATTCATTGACGTTTAGATGTAATTCATGAGCCGTACTCATAAAACAAAGGACATCCTTATACTTGCAAATTTTGAAGGAAATCCTCCAGATGGTATTTATAATAATTTGTAGTAAATTCTTTTGCTTTTTGAGTATAAGCATATCCTTCAAAGCAGTGACATAAGTAAAAGGATATTCATAATCTTCACCTTATACTTGGCAAGGAAGCATATCCTTCAAAAATTCTGAGTGTGATCAGTAGTAGACTCAACTTCGTAACGAGAGGTGGTTAAACGATGATGGCGGAAATTGTGGAAGTTGGGGATGTTAAAACGTACAAACCTCGTTTACCTTCACTGGGTCGTGACTTATTATATCGGTTCGACGAAGCAAATGTACAATGGCTTGCGGACAGATTTTTAGTCGAGAATGAGGAAACTCGAGGAGGAGCACCTTCATGTATTCATAAAATGAAGATATGTCTACGCTATCTCGGTGACCCTGGATATCAACAAGGTATTGGTAAGGAACTTGGTGTTAGTCAAGCAACGGTATCTCGGACTGTGGACAGAGTTGTGAACAGCATATTTACACAGTCGAACGAATGGACCAAGTTTCCAACTACCAAACATGAGCTGACGGAAGCCAAGGGGGTATGGCAAAGCATGTATAAATTTCCGACAGCAATTGGTGGTACACATATAGGAATCCTGAAACTGAATCGCCATGGAGATATCAACCGAAAAGGAAACCTACTTTAAATGTGCAAGCCACTTGTGATGCCAAAGAGATGTTCACAAGTGTTGATGTTAGTTGGCCTGGATCAGTGCATGATTCCAGAATATGAAGAAATTCACAGACTAGATCACAACTAATAAATAAGGCAAATGTTGTACTATTTGGCGATGACGGTTATGGTATTGAGCCATGCCTTATGACTCCCTTCAGAAATCCTACTCCAGGTGCAGAAATAAATTATAACAAGCTTTTAAAACAAGAAAGAGTTATAACTGAACGCTGTTTCGGCCAACTGAAACTCCGGTTTCTTATCCTACAGTATGTTTGCCGCGTAAAAATGGAAAATGTGCCGAAAATAATTATTGCTTGTATTGTACTCCATAATGTTACGAAGAGCTTGGGCGATCCTGACTTTGAGTTAGTTGAACAAGATCCAGATAAAGATGAAGTAAATCATGAGAATGACGAACTTCCTCTCCGCCAACTAGGTCAACAAATAAGAAGAAACTTGAGTATTATAATAAATAGTTTGACTGATTAAAGTGTATTATAAGTTATAATAAGTTTTAGTTCCGTGAACATCATAAGTTACAAGTAGCTTCTGACTCTGCATCATTTCTAATTTCGTTTTATACTACTCTTGTTGTAAACTACTTGTTTGGTACTGCTGTAATGGCACTAGACGCTGCAGTTCTTTCGTATTTCTCTGTTGCTAGTTTTCTTTTTGGTGGCAATGTCTTCTAAATTGCTGGCGCTGTAATTGTTTGCTCACTGCGCTCGGTATATAGTTCACTTCTTTCTTCTTGCACACTACCAGCCTGAATGGGTCCTCTAAATTTCACAATTGTAGGATTACAGTCACCTTGCATAGCTTCCAGCAACTTTCTTTCCCAATCTAACAATTTAATTGCTTTATTACCATTTTTTTTAGATCTGTTTTTTCTTCAACCTTCATTTCATGTTGTTGATTTTTTTAATAAGCCTTCAGTATCTGATGGTTTACCGAATGTTGATTCGTATTTTTTCCACATCTTCTTCAAGGCATCGTCCTTTCTCATTTTTATTTTTGGAACTTGTGACTTTTGCAAAATAATGGGAGCATTGACAATTTCATTTGCGATGAACTGCAGGTCGTTGCCATTATTTTCTATAGTTTCCTCATCACTTGAGGATGACATGCTTATTAATTTGATAAAAAAACTGTATCCAGTAAAAATACGGAACGGTCTCTGTAAGCTCTAGAATACAACTGTCAGTGATGCTGAGTGAACGAACCCCACGTCAACTACAAGCTGAAACAAGTCAGGACATGTCGCTCAAGATACAAATATCAGTCAACCTTTTACTTCTTTTTGGAGGATGTCCTCGCGAGTAGGTATAAGGTAATCATTATGAATATGAAAACAAGGATATGCTTATACTACTACCTTTTTCTCCGAAGCAAGACCTTATACTTTTAACTTATGCTTCCGATGATATGCTTCTCTTTTATGAATGCTTCTCAATGTGTAGAAAATGTATACAATGCATATACAATGTAAATAATATATATATATATACAATGTACACAATGATGAAGACACAATAGCAATAAGTGAGGGAGTACCCACAAACCTTAAAACACCAGTAAACCGGCCAATCATAAAAACAATATGGTTGAACTCACTAAAAGTAAAATTCATGAACTTGAGTGCGTTTTGTTCAAAGATGGCAGAAAATATGACATCGAGTGCTATATCCGTAAAAAGAGTTGCCTAATTCAATTAGATAAAACTTAAAATCGCACAGTTAAGTTGACTTGTTTCGTAATATGCGGCTACCCATGAGTTACTTTATCAGTTTCTACTTGCCCCAAATCAAATCAGATAAGATAGCAAGAGGTTGTAGTAGCAAAGCATTTCTTACTAGTTTCGAATGGTCAATAACGGCATTGCCAACTTAATATTGACATTATGGTGCTGGCGACGCTGAACGATTTGTTTTCTGAAATGTACAACATTTTGTTTTAGAAATGTTTCTGATTAATTTGAAAAGATAACTTTGTATACATAAATAATAGCGTCCTAACGTAACTATTATTTATTTTGTATACATTATCTACATTATATACATGGATATCTAGACGTATACGCAATGCGCCCATCACTATATAGCATATGACCATATAGTTCATGTCAAACTAATAGTACTGCAGACTAATGTTATTATTCTCACATCTAAAGGAGGTCTAACCATTGTTGCAGTTGTAGAATCACATTCTACAGATGGAGCATAGAGATACTTATAACTGAGTCTAGGAACTATCATTATGTCATAGCCTTGACGCGTTTCATTCTTTGTCACTTTTCCCTCATAAAGAAAGGTGGCTGCTAAAGAAAAGCACAGCACACTCTCAAAGTACATCAGAAATGTTATTTATCAGTCTTGGTTAACAGTTTATTTCACTACAAAAACTGTCTGTTGCCTAGAATACAGATAAATAAAATATATTGCCGTTGCCATTTGTTATGTACTACAGAGGTGGCCGAAACGATAGTAGATCTTCATTCAACATCTGTGTCTGTAAGACATCCCATAGAAACTGTTTTTGTAGTCAATAAGACATAGTAAAGTTATGTGTGCTAGGTGTCTTCTTCTACATCCCCAGCCTATTCAAAGTATACGAGTAGTTTATTCACTGAAACAAAGCTGATACGTCATATTTAGTGTATACAGTTTTCTGTGTCAACAACGGCTGTTGTTTATTTGTGGTTTACTTCAGTTCTTTTTGCCTCAACATTGGCAATGTTATTTTATAAAAACAGTTTTTTTTCAAAACTTTGGGGTGTCCTATTAAGCATTTGCCAAAATGCCGAAACCTCTGGGTCGACAAGCAAAAGAATTCATCATTTCTTTGACGAAATATTTTGAGACCGAATGAGATCATGGAGCTCCAATATTGCCTTTGCAGTCCGCAAGAGAGGTATTAGGTAGTAAATATATTACACTAGCTAAAGTAGATTTTGTAAAAAATCCTAGGATCTAATAGTTTCAATTGATGTGGCAACCATGTACGTCACTGTCATTATTTGCTTTTGCGACGTAACTGCTTTGATTCAGTGAATAAACTATGACTGGCTTCTATCCAAGTATCTTAGGAATATTGATAAATCAATATACCTTAGCTGGGCTATAACCAAGGCTGCCTATACCTCAGAAAGGCCACGCAGCCATCTTAAGTATATAGCAGGTAGGAACGTCAGTCCAGAGCAGTAATGAGGAATTCAGACACTTAATTTGCTAGTAAGTTCAGACCTATGCAGACAGTAGCGTTTGAGTGACTGGTTTAATAGCAGCTGTGAGGGAACTGTTGCAAAATAATCCTTCCTGGTTGAATTGTCATCGTTAGGTTCCCGAGCAAATCCTTCCCTTAAAATGTCATGCCCATGGTCTGGTCGCAGGAAGCAGTTGCTCCAAACATTTCAAATTAATTAGAAAATGCCTCCGGAAAGAGAAGGAACGGCACCACCAACTCACAAAGATTTCATCCAAATTAAATGTTCCTAAAAGCTAGCAGCTACCGTGACAATAGCTATTATTGTACAGTGAGAAGTTGGTGAATAAAACATTTGCTTTTAAATAGTTTGGATATAACTTTGAGAGAAGAACAAAACGGCCGGACAAACTTCGCTCTCTTTACTCTGCGACCTTCTCTCTTTTTGTTCCGTAGCTGTGAAAACGGTTCCGTACAAGGTTTTAGAAACAATAATATTGCCATAGACAGCACGGAATTATAGGTAGAATGGTTCTGCATTGCTGTCAGGCAAGTTCAAAATATATCATTTTAACATACCAAAAACGAGATCAACTATAGATGGAAGAGAAACCCCCACTTGTTATAAGGATAATGGCTTAGGGAGTGATTTTTCTATGTAGGAAACTTTAAAAAAGTGATAAAACCACGCCCACCTTCTATGTGTTGTTTTACACTGTCACTCTTGAGGATTGACATCCTGCAGAATACAACAAATTTCAGCCTTGGACACAGTGGAACACTTCTCAAAGGTGGCGCCGGTCATCTAGCCAAGATAGTGGCCTCAGGCTACCACACCGACCATGAGACTGAAATCGATATTAATAAGTTACTGATAGGGACATGGGACGACAGTGGGCATCCCGTCCGTTCCAATTAAACCTGACCTTCAGTCTACTGATATTTTCCATGAATTTTGCCATTCCTCTTGATTGTTGCTATCCAAAACAATACCAGGACAAGCAGATGACATAGTACTTCAAATGCGGATATAAAGCTGCAAAATAAATATTTAGTAAATCCTTAGTAAACGTCATGTTTTTCGTGATGAAAAGTGTGTCGTGGTAAGACCAGATCGTAGCCTGCAATAAGCGCAATCATACGTAACACACAGGTGGAAACACTTCTATCTACTTTGAACCTCTGATGACTGGTCTATATGTGCATATTTTGCATGAATCCTGCCATTTCCATTGAGGTCCGCTGTTCAGCAGGAGATCAAAAGTGCGTCGCGGCAAGACCAGACCGCAGCCTGCATTGAACGCGGTCATACGTGACACACAGATGGAAAGATGTCTGTCGGTATGTGTGCAAGCGTTCTCTTTATCGGATATCAACGCCGCTGTATCTACCGCGTTACCGCCGAGCGTCATGCCGCTCCAATTTGTATCGGAATTTCAGCTGGCGGACATTTTAATAGAGTTTGACATCGCCGGACACAATAATTAACAAACAGTTCCTAAACGCGCTATGCCAACCTGTCTGATATGGACAAGCATGCGCCTGTACAGGGTGTTACGACCCTCCATGCTCGAACTTATGAGTTTTGTCTGAGATAGGATTCAACCGTATAGATCCTCACACGATTTTTGGAAGATATGTTAAAATGTCGTATGAAATAAGTAAACGATAACCTGAAAACGTACGACCATGGTAAGCAATTTGTCATACTGGAATTGGCAAAGATACATGTGAAAGACTCATACTTTGACGGGGGGGAAGTGTTTAAGGCGATGAGACAACATTAAAAAACGTATGACCGTGAGCTCACACAAACGTCCATGCATAAATATCAAAAGGCCTTCAGCATAGTTGGGAGATAAGAAAACTACTAAGTCCTTCCTGTCTGACAAGAAGACTTGGAAACTACCTCTGATTGGAAAAGAAGTAAATTGCAGTTGAGTATTTAAGACTCAATGAAGTAGTTAGATTATAGAAGACCATTACAGTCTCAAACAGGTTTTGTCGATTGTTGCTGCGGGAAAGACGATAGCTACCTATTCAGAGCTACCTAATCTCCTTACCCTATGGCAAGCCCAGCTCAGATCTGAGTTTGCATCTGGCCCATCTCACATCGTTAACTAACCGACCTAGCGCCACTTTTCTTCTAGGGCGTTAAGGATGTGGGAGAATATACTATCCTGAATCAGTTTAAAACTGATATGGGTGCCATTAATTTAACGACTGCATCCCTATGAAGATGCTACGTGTTTTTGCAGTGAATGGTATCGCGTTACTATCTCCATAGCTCTAGATAGTTGGAGATAGAAGATGATTAATTTGCCCTACTTTAGGTCGTTGTCCTGATGATTACCAATAAGCACGAAAAAGGCATACATTGTTGCTAGGACGGACGAAAGCAGTGTCCTTTCTAGATATTTGGTAATCTACACTAGATACCCGAGATTACTACAGATATGGTAAGCGGTTAGTACACATAACTAAGTGTCCACTGCGACCAACGAATTCAGAATAGGTATAAAATGAGCCAGTCAATAATTTATTTGTCTCCTAATGCTCATAGTTTGTAGTTAGGATCAAAGTGCTCTTGACATAAGTCAATTTTTTGTCAGTCCTGTCACTAAATTTGTATTTATAGTGTTACTTTTCAAAAGCGCGAGAGTTTGCAGATAGTTGTGATGTCAGCCGATTTCAAGACATAGTACTTTTGTACATAATTTGCAAAAAGCGGTGCACGTCTAATGAAAGTAGATGTTTCCACCGGTAAGCATTATTATTATGTTGATACAAAGCGGTCACTTTGGTAGGAATTGGTAGACCAATAAGTCAAAAGTATGCAACAAAACTACGCAATTTTGAAGACACAAAATGCAATGGCTACTTCTATCCTATTCGATCTCGTTGACTACAACCTATGTGGATCTATTGTAGCCCTACGAAATTGAATGTTGGATCATCCTGTATAAATTAGTACTCTCCAGTTGCTTTACGGGCTTTTCTACTACCGCGCATAACACCACTTCATGGTAAACTGTGAAATTGCAATCGAACAAAGTGGGCTTCTACATATACATGCATTGAAATAGGCTGCATGAACGGAATCCGCTGATGTTTCAATGGCTGGGGTCATACATAACCATAGTTCAGGTCATAAAATAGGCGAAACCAATGATAAGTATTCTATAGTGTATCTGATTTCAACTTTAACTAAGTATAGTATAATCGCGGAACACAGGTCAAAATTTGATAGTGACGTTTATTGGTCTATGGCAAGAGCATGACTGTAAGCCGAACGAGGTAACAGTAGGTCCGCAGGGGTACTATATAAAGAACATAAGAAACGTAAAAAACACACAATATGGCATATTGCAGATTAGGTAGTTTTTAGAGTGTGCAAATAGTTCATCCGGACCATGCTACAAGTGAGGACAGCTGGTTCCAAGTTGCCATCTTGTAGAGAAACCTACGTTGAGTCACAGAAAACCTATACAATGTAAAAAAACGACAAAATGTCTCTTTTCAAAGTACGTAATACCCGTGCCGGGCAAGCGTTGATCAAAAGTATAAAGTCTCTCAACCTTATAGTGGAGATTCTCACAGGCCAATGCAGAATAAACACGCTTATATGTTATATGTTAAATTAGAAAAAAGTTTTGGTCTCCATTGTCTGACCGAATCAGACCAAATATGTTTGATTAAAATGAAGACTTGGAGTAAGTAATGTGCTAAGTGCCAAAAAATCGGTTTTTCATTATATACTTGTAAAATGTTCTAGATGCCATAACCAACATAATAGATAAAGCGCCAAGTGCCATGGCTATTATACAGGGTGTTCCTTAATGATATGCGAATATTTCAGTATGTGAATCTACATGGTAAATTAATGTTAGTTTGCTTTATAAACTGTGGCCCAAAAATGTGTCATTACAAAAACTCACTGTGTAGAAGTATTAGGAAAAAAATGGAAATTAATTAATATTTTCAGAACCGCGTCAGATATTTCACTGATATTTAGTACGTAGTGAAACTTAATAAAGTTGCATATTTTTCAATGCAAAAATAATGTTCAGCTTTAGCAGTGGCGTGCGTACGCGTATTGACTTCGACATTTTTTAAGAAAAACATGGTACGCAAAGGTTTTTTGCCAAATAAAAATTATTTTTGAATTCCCTGTTCAATTTAAAACAAATGATCTCTCTTGAATTGTTTTACTTCGATGCGCCATTTTTGAGTAAAAATTAAAATCCGTTCTATTGTCCGAGAAAATTAATGTAATAGGTAATTGGAGAAATATCTAGTTGCTCTGGAATATGTCACTGGCTCTGTTATTCAAGTCTGTTCGCTGTGACATCTTTTTCATTATTTCGTTTTTAAAATCTTAATAATGGTGGATTATTCAAATGCATAAATGGCGGAAATGCATTACGTATTGAGGAAGCAGTGCAGCACGAAGTCGAAGAATATCCTGAAACGAGTACGAGGAAGATCGCTAGACATTTAAATATTTCATCAAATTGTTTGGAGAATTTTAGTGGATTTTTTGTTATATCCTTATCATATTTTAAGAGTACAGGCATTACTTCCCATTGATTTTCCAAGGCGTGTGACCTTTTGTCAGTGATATCCTCAAAAAATTACACAATGATTCTGTTCACGGAAGAAACTAATTTTTCTCGAAATGCCATTCAGAATTTCCACAATAATCATTTGTGGGCAAGAAAAAATCCCTATGCCGTAAGCGAAACCCATTTCCAACACAAATTTTCGGTTAACGAATGGGCAGGAATTATTGGCAACCACTTTATTGGCCAATTCTTCTTGCCGGGACGACTTGACGGACAGACTTACCTTAATATTCTTCACAGTTGCGTTTGCTGCTTGATGATGTTTCGTTAGTAATAAGAAACAATATGTGGTACATGCATGATGGTGTACCAGCACGATTCAGTGTAGAGGTTCGTAATCATTTACAAAATGTTTATCCAAATCGTTGGATTGGCCGCGGTGGGCCCCAAGAATGGCCACCAAGGTCCCCAGACCTCAACAGTTTAGATTTCTTTTTGTGGGGCTATCTTAAGACATTAGTGTACACAAGTCCCATTAACACTGTAGAGAAATAATAGTTGCAGCTTGTGATAGAATAAAAAACACTCCAGTGGTATTTCAACGGGTGCGCAATTCCACGAGAAGAAGGGCGGAAGCATGCATACTAAGTGAAGGGGGCCATTATCAACAATTTTTGTAATCATGTCGTTGGTTTTAATGTCATGTTTATGTTGTCAGTTGTTGTTGTTCATTACCCCTAATGTGTTTAGTTTTTCCAATTAAATTAATAATAATTTTGCAAGTTAGACAATATTTAAATCAAAAATGGCGCATCGAAGGAAAACAATTCAAGTGAGATTATTTGTCTCAAATTGGATGGGAAATTCAAAAATGATTTTTATTTGGCAAAAAACCATTGGCGTACCATTTTTTTTCTTGAAAAATATCGAAGTAAATACCCGTACGCACCCCACTGCTAGAGCTAAAAAATATGTTTGCATTGAAAAATATACAACTTTATTAACTTTCACTACGTACTAAATCTCAGTGGAATATCTGAAGCGGTTCTGAAAATATTAATTAATTTCCATTTTTATTCTTAGAACTTCAACACCTCCCGGCTTTTGTAAGGAAACATTTTTGGACCATAGTTTATAAAGCAAACTAACATTAATTTTTCATGTAGATTCACACCCTTAAATATTTGCATATCATTGTACTTAATAAATTCCAACAGAGTGCGCGCTTGTCAATCGTCATAACGCCACCGGTAAAAAATGTGCTAATTGCCAATATATTACCTTGTTGATTTATATCAATAAATTATATAAATATACATTTTATTGCTTTTATGGATTTATTGAGTTTCCAAGATGAGATCAGTCAAAAATATCTAGTGTCACGTCATTCGTTTATGAGCTGCGACAGGGGTTTCGGCCAAATTGGAAAGCGAAAGAGGTAAGAAAAATGCGAGGATTTGGTGAGAATGATGATAGCAGCAGTAAAAAAACATAATTTCTTGTTACAATCATGAACCGTGAGGACTTTTCCGCTTTTAAAGTTGCTTTTGTAAGTTCAATCAATACATCCAAGCTTCAAATTTCGAAAGCCCAGTGGATCAATATTAGCCGAGAAAATCCAGGATTCGTTAGCATCCGAGAAACCCTAAACAAAATAGAGCCTTGGAAAACAACGAAGAAAAACAAGATCTGCTGGCAATGATTCCTTATTTGTCGGAAATTTTATGAAGATCTATTGAATACTAATATTCATTAGAAGATAATTTTTTTGTTTTTTTTCGTTATTATTTACCACATTATTCATATATTTGTAATGGCACTTAGCACATTCTATGATTTTGTAACGGTTATAATTTTTTTCTGCCATTTTTTACAAAAAGTTCCCGAAAATATTAAGTACACAGAAAAATAAGTACTTAAATAAACCTATGTTTAATTTTTAGAAAGTTTTTTTAATACATACTTAGCACATTATTTACTCCAAGTATTCATATGTATTTATTGTACTGGGATTCGACCACTGCTGTGACCTTTTCGAATACAATTAATAAATATGTGATAATATATTTTTTTCATCAAATATATTGTAGCAAGAATTGTACTTTAAAAAGGCCACAGAGCAGTGGTTGTGGAAACGTCATACAATAAACAAAAACTTAAAGATATATCTGCTTGGATTTGGCAGACAATGTAGCTTTATTAACGTGGAAATCAAAGATAAGCGTGATAGCAGCAGATATGAAGCATCATTGCACTTCATATTTAAAAAAGGTGTCGAGCTTTCATTTAACACTATTTTCGCTATCATTCTTGCATTCGATGACTTCACTAGTCCGCACATTTGCCAGCTCTATAACATCAGCATTACCAGCCACATAGTGCGTACATGTTTTGCTTATCAGAGTACATACATATAATGAATTAGTCTCGTACCTACGTTCGCAAAATAAACTTTTTGTCGATATACCCTACACTGTAAACAATGGACGGTATCCATTTCGATTTCATTAAGCTAGTCCTATTTTACACAGTGTTGCCAAGTTGAAAGCCAAAAATGCTTTGTAAATCTGGACATATACATTGCAAACGAGAGGCAACTTCACAAAAGATTACATTAAAGCTGTAAACTAGTGGAAATGCCTGCTAGCATCTAGATGGTGTTTATAACCTTTTGTAAAGAATATCCTTTTCATTTCTAGATTTTCTTAGTGTGGATCAGATTTTCCAGAAATTGACGAAGCTTAGACCTGAATTTGAAATTCTTTTATTATTAATTATGCTAAACCTTTTGAAATATTCACTAGCTGTCACTTAAAAAGACCTTGAAAAAATCTTGATGAGGATTAAGGTCAAATCAAAGGTCACCATTGAGCTCCTCGTTCAAAGTATAGACCCGAGCTTGACCATTTTCTGAAAAGCCTTTTCTGGAAAAATAAAAAGCTGTTCCTCTAGTTTTGTTACGCCCGGTATAATAATACATTATATAGATAAAGGCGATTAAGAAACGTGAGATTAGTGTCAAAGTTCCTGAAATTAGACATTCTCTTGAAAGTATCGGTTATATTTCACAAAATTTATCATTTCTACAATGCCTAGAAATACGATCAATGGCGAAGGCCTACAGCTCGTGCTAAATTTATTAGAGTATTTCCAGGAACAGAATGAGAACCGCGGTCCCCTGTTACTCATTTCATGCGTACTGGAGAGAGTAGCAGATGCGCTGGAGATTAGTCTGCGCCCATGGTATGGAGACTCGATCTGTTTACTTATGCCATATGGCGTTGATGACGTAACCGTCAAGAACGGTGACTACAACTATAGTCGCTTCATTTTTTCTTGATCTTCTTATACTCCTTGGACAATTAGATGATTTGTCACTTCATTTTCACTAGCTTGCTCTATTCCATCCTACTGATGTATGTAGCTATATCATGGATACAAGCAAAAAAAAAATGCTATGGCATAGTTCTTTTTGTAAAGTTTTTAGTGCGAATGCATGGATGCCACATTTATGGCGATTTGCGGCAACAATGGCCGTTCATGCTGGATGGCGTTCATTGTTTGGCCAACGCACCAAACAGCCATTTGTAAAATTACACCTTTCGGAGCTAATCGAACCCTAGCTGGCTGCGCTTTGACAAGCGGCAGTATCGAGAGCTGTGGCTGTTGTTACACGCGTTCCGCCAGAAGTGTGCTAAACGCAAATGAACCTATAGAATTGTCCTACATGTTAATTCCCCATTGAGCCCACTATGCGGAAAAAGTCACTTGTTTGTTGGTGTGTGTTTCCGTGGATATTCAGCGGCAATAGATGATTCTGCCATTAGCGCTTTTGCAGAGCTCTGACATTATCTACCCTCATGCATAGTGAGTTAGACCTCAAAATTATAAAAGCGGTCTATGTACAACTAATACCGTGCACCTAATTTAAAAGTTTGGGAAAAGGTTACTTTGATAGCCAATGAAGTTATTCATTTATTAGAGAC
Source organism: Acanthoscelides obtectus (assembly GCA_963669975.1). Lineage (NCBI taxonomy): Eukaryota > Metazoa > Arthropoda > Insecta > Coleoptera > Chrysomelidae > Acanthoscelides > Acanthoscelides obtectus. The sequence goes on along the minus strand of CAVLJG010000007.1, from coordinate 72,667,130 downwards.
TTTTAAGATTTTGCGCGATATCTGTGTCTGAACCTGATTTTTTTTGTAAATCATAGATACTTATATTATCAATTCCTTGATGTAATCGTTTCATTTGGGTTAACTATAATATAGGTGTATAATACTTGTCAAAATACTATTAGAACGCCGAAGAACGGACATCGCCGGACTTTTTTGACAGAATGCTGTTATACAGCGATACCGATTAAGTATTTGATTATCTGAGAACAGACGTAATCACTCGTATCGTGTTTGTAACTCTATAACTCTTGCATTCAATAGCCTTTAGTGTTATTTTTTCAGTAGGATTATATGTGGAGAAAATCAGCTGAAATTAAGTGAAGCCAGCTCTGCAACAAAATCCGTACAAATTGAATCCGCAGAAGTGTACCGACGGTACAGAAGTGAGACAGTGTGAGGGAGATACAGACCGAGCATTTGTTCTTTCCGATGAATGGAGTTAATTAATTATCCGACGGCCTGAGTCTCCATCCATCGGTGACGGCACGCGACGTTGCCAGTGTTTAAGCTAGATTGCCGGATTGTACTAAGAACTCCATTTTTAACCCCCGATGAGGAAGGAAGGCTATTTGTGTATGTGTCTGTGGCATCGTTGCTCCTGAACAGATGCACCAATGTGAGTGTGTTTTTTTTTTCGATCGAAACTTCTGTATGTCAAAATAGTTCTTAGCTATATTTCACACAAAATGGTTTAGCCGTTAAAAATGCTCCTTGAGGGTGACGGTGAGTAACCCAAAGTTAGTAAGATGCCTGGATCGGGTATCAGATGAAAGGGTTTGATTTGTATAGTAATTAGCCAGTCTTTCAATAAACACAGGTCAAGTTGTTCAAAAGTTAGACCTACCTTCCTGTATGATTTTCAACTCTCTGTGCAAGAACCTACAAATCCATGGTCCAATTGGAGTTCTCTGACTGGTACGACATATCATGATCTAATTTTCTACAGCTGATCAAGTTGAGTATACGTATATATGGCTCATCAGCATCATAAGCTGATCAATATCTTATATCAGGTTTGAGTAATGTACTCCCCTCTTTGACATATTGACTTCAATTTAAATTTATTCATAACGCATCCGAGTCCACAGAACAGCAGATTGAAAATAAGAAAAGAGTAATAGTCCTTGCGTCTACTGCGTAGATTCAGAGTTCTGCAGAATTTCTTCATAATAAGTATATCACCTTAGTTTCATCAAGAGTTATTTACGTAGCTAAACAATGGTCTTAGCTTCAACTACTCTCGAGCATACGTATAGAAGGCCGTAAACTAAGCTTCATCGCTGTATTGTGTGCTGGCCTTAACCCTTAGCACGTCCTGGAAAATCAAAGCTCCCGGTAATATGTGACCAGCGTACCAACTGATAAGCCGGCCTCGGTAATGCAGCTCCTCTTATTATGTTCCCTCGGATTCACTCCGCAAACTTTTTAATAATCGAAAAAGTCTCGTTTTTCCCTTTGAACGCGGCCGATAGCAGCGGCTAAACTTTGGTTTTTAATTCTCTAGTACGAGTACGGTTTCGTCGTGTAATGGGAGATGACGTCTGACGGTGATGTTCTGTTCGGAGAGTTTTTAATGTATGCTAAATGGAAATCGAAGTCTCTTCACAGAAGCGAGCTCTCCTCGCAGTTTTGATTCAAGGCATGTTCCGTGCTTCGTTAGCAATATGAATGGAGACAAGGTCCCAAGTTGTCTGCTGTGAAATTTGCTGAGCTTTTAGTAACACCCACGTGATATAAATCTTGTATAGGGTGCCATGATAGTGTGACATATAATGTGCGAGCGCAATACCAAGGTATGTATGTAATTTTACTTTTTTCAGAACTGTCTATGACATACTATCACATTTAATTTGATAATAAATAAGACAACGATACTGTAGCCACGTTATAGTCTGCGACAATGGCAAAAAATGCTGCATATATCTATAATGTGCTGGATGATGGTAGGTATGTCATGCCAATGCTTTTTGATCCGTCCAAAGCAATAGTATATTAACAAGCAAACTTGAAGCGATACGAGTTCGTAGTATAGCAGTGGAATGGCTGAAATCGTTAGTACAAGACAGGAAAATACAGGTTAAAGTAGGAAAAGAAAAGTCTACGCCATGCACTGTGGGCATAGGCGTACCACAAGGCTCAGTCCTGGGTCCAATGATTTTTCTGCTTTATGTAAAGATCTGCCTGGTCACATCTCGCGAGGGAGGGTCACTATGTTTGCAGTATCTGGACAAAATGTTTAGGTACTACAGGAGAACATCAAGATAGTGTTAAGTGAAATCAGCGCATGGTGTCAGCGCAATGGGTTAATGACTAATGAAAAACTGCCGCGAACCTTTTTGTACCCAAAACTCTCTGCGATCACATGTATGTAAGCAACTTACAAACCTTTTTATGCGGCCCTACAACTGTAAACCATTCTCGATCAAAAGGATCTATTGAAAGTGTATTATAGACCTTCCTATTCTCATATCTGACACAAAATAATAGCGTGGAGAAAGACTAGAGTGACTGAGAGAGTGTTTGTGTTTCAAAATCGAATCTTAGGACTTATTTACAATATAGGGCCACCTGCAAGTCGTGGACAAGTTTTTAAGTATAATGATATTACTAACTTTGAGTTTTATTTTGCATTGCTCTCATTCAATAAATGAATATTTGGATGACGAACTCTTGATGCTCAGGATATGGTAGGTATATATGTCTTGTAAGTATACATGTTTTCCTTTTTAAAATTTTTTGCCTTGTACTTTATATATGACCTGCCATATACACTATTGTTTGGTTTAATAAAATACATGCATCATTCGTTTCTCACTCACGTTCGTGAATTCAAATTTATCAGGTAGCCTAGGAGTTTCAAGATCTAAAAAAAATAATGGGAGAAACGAAAACGTTCAACAACAGCAATCTCATCATACAAGAGAATGCATTTACCCATTGGAAACAAAAATTGTAAGTAATACTCAAAAATGGATGAATGATTCAATTCCATGTGAATTTTTGCGCTCAATAAGCCAAACAAGCTCTACGTGAATGCACACATTCATTATCCACCAAGGTTGCTTTTTCAATATCATTTACCTGGGGAGGAATGTGGTACATAATGGCGACTTAATGGGTTAGTGGTTTTTAAAAAATATGAAACATCAAAAAAGACTCGATATTAAAGCAAAAATAGCTTATGCGATAACTAAGAAGTGTGGAATCATTTCCACACCACGTGCTATTGCCATATAGGTTGGCAACATCCAAATTATATAGCATCGGGCAAACCCCCGGCAATCCATTATCTCAATTCATTGTCACGCATTGTTTTCATATTCCAATCAATGTAGTCTGTTTCCTTAAGCTACCGGTAGAAAAAACGCGATAAATATTCCGCACATCATTTTCTCTCTATCTTTTTCAATGCGATATGAAGTAACTCTCTCCTTTAGCGGACTATATTGAGAGTAGCAAGAAATGTTTCAATTATTCATGTACAGCCCGTTGTCTTCATATTGAGCAGTGACGTATCTTGAGACCTACCACTGAACAGGGCCTCGAACATGCCTTGGGGGTACTAAAAAGCACAATAAGAAACCAAGTCAAAGAATGGGTACAAAATCAGAGCCAGGATTATTAGAAGTTAGTGATTGAATGCGGCGTGGGAAAGAATTTATTGAAGGGTCCATGTTCAAATACGGCTGCGAAATTGCTTGTTCTGAGTGAGTGGAAACCAACTCCATGTAGTTACAATCCTTCTGGCCTGAGCAAAATAAGGCTGTATGGTGGTGACCTCAGCTGCAGTCATTGTGAAAAAGCAGCAGAATCGGCATTAGATGTCTTAAGATAGTGCTGGCCGTTGGATCATAAAAGACATAATCTCTTCGGGAAACTAGAACTAGAACCGATAGAGTTTAGAACAGTACCGGTAGGGAAACTGTACCAACTGATACAGACTGCTGGAGTGGGTACCGTAAATTCGAGGAGCAAGGTACAATAAGCTCAAGAAGCTGCAGTGCCATAGGGGACTTTGGCCGGACAGCTCCCGGGAAGGAAAAAAATACCATTAAACCTCGACACATGTCTGTTATTAATAAAAATAATATTTCCTCCGTCACACCTTGTTTCAAAAGTATTATATTATGCTATGAACCTGCAGTAGTCTAGGAAAATACCAACAAGACGACATTGCGATATTTCTCACCGTGTGCGGTGCATCATGGAAACAGCGTAGAGACAGGTGCGAAGCATCAGAACTGCTGATGGTAGTGGCATTTACGAAGGCGTATCGAGGGGGCCGGGGGGTTGGTTCCTCCCTCCCGGACTTCACAAAATGCTGATTTCTAACTGAATGAATTGGTCCATTTTTAGGTGAACTATTAGTGCATCATTATGTACATACGAGTAGAAATAGCTTTATAAAAGGGAGCCCAAAAATATTGTGAAAGTGGTTGACGTGAATTCATTAGAAAATTTCCAAAGCTGTCGGTAATTGACATGTTTCAACTTTGGGAATTGAGATGCTTTGGGATAGAAAGGTAAGGACCTCTGGTTTCTATAGATTCAAAACGTTAGGTCGAGCTACCGTTCCACTTTTTCTCGCACTGCGATTAAATATTGATGTGTAAGACATTTTGTGTATAACGTATTGAAACTCGTAGATAGATACCTCAAATGATCTGGACCTGATTTTTGAGCTTTAATAGTCATTACCTTATGGACAGATCTATATTATTGTTAATTTTTTGATGGGTCACAAAATATGTGGAAATAAGTGTTACTATGTCCTTAAAAAACAGGAAGTCGTTGGTGTTTTTTATAGAAGTCGATTCAAATTACTGAAGAATACAGGAAAGTAATGGTCCCACTACAATAATGAAATTTTACATACTTTTCTCGAGAAATAGGTTTATGCTATTTTCAAGCTCTTCAACGAGTCATCAATACTTTTTGCAGTATTTTGGAACCCTTTAAATCCGAGAGGTATGAACATATGCATAAAAGGTATTGTTTCCACTCTATAAGCTGAAAACGTACAGCTATGTAAATTGCATTGGGTATGCTCGAAAAGTACCGGTTTTCATGAGCAAGACAATATTCTCCTCCCTCCTTCTTCCAAGCGGCAATTAGTTAAACAATAGTTCTATAGTTCAGGTAAATAGCGGTGAACCCAGCTTGACACAGCTTTGAGTTAATATTACTGTTACTAAACAGCCGACTATTGGTTGTCGAAATTATATATGCGACGTATCCTTTCACACTGAGTTGGAATTTTCACTTGTTTTAAATATTCCTGGGAAGGGAAGGTAACGCCAATGGGGTCTATAGTCGTGAGCGGAAATTCAGCATCCTCCTTGTTGCTGAGAACAACGTAAATATAACCGGCTCTACGTCGTTCGGAGCTTTTTACGAATGCTAAAATTTAATAAGCCGCGTCATCATTATTCCGGCTCACGTAACCGACCAGCTCCCGTTTATATACATCGGCATTTCGGTAAAGCTCGTTATTTATCGTCATAGCCACCTACCTCTAATTTATGACAGTTCACGAAACGCCCCATTATTTGTTGTTTATTAAACGGTTTCAATACCGGGAAAATGGCAGTGCAAACAGAATATTATCGAAGCTCTCAAACGGTACAGGGTGGCTTAAAGATCGATGGAGATGGATACAGCCCCTACCCAAAACATGATATCACGTCTAAAAAGATACTCCTGATATTTTTATCACCAGAACATTATAAATAAAGAGAAGGAAAATCGAACAGTCGCAATAGCACGCCACTGGTAAGAGGATAGAACCAGCTTGATAGCGATTTGTTTTTAAAACGCTTAGCAAATGATGTCATATGACAAAAGCGTTAAGCGTCATGCGAACGCTTTACGTTGAATAATCCAGTTGGCAAACCTTGACTACGGTGCATTGTTCAACTCGACCAACATATTCTCGATTGAGAGAGACGACTGGCTCAAAGTTACAGTATGATTTCTGACTCGGTCAAGTGGGTAACTTGACTAACAAAGAAACGCAAGGTACACAGTAGCTAGAAAAGTAACGTTCATTCATATAAGTAGGTATCTGTATACTACATGAACTGAAGGGTGGTTATCAGTCTTTATTGATATTATAGTAGTTTTTTGTTAGTCTTTGAAGCATCAATAGTCCGACATTGTCACTCGATGATTTAAAGCATACGATCTAAAATGCATTCGCAAAATTATTGCAACATTTGATCCTAATTCTGCACAACCAAACTTAACTCAGAATATTGAAAATTTAACCATACAAGAACTGTCACAATATCGCATTAATAAAGCTCAATACCCTAGATATAAATAAAAACCCAGACAGCGATAAGAAACACTCGCCATATAGAGGAAATTTTTAAGTAGGGAAGCTTTTTTTAAATAGGCTGAGCGTGAGATCAACGGTAATATCATATTTTCACACGCACATCGAAAAAGTGCAAATGGAAAATGCTTCGTGTTCTGCGAATATAGCCTACTAAGTATTTTTTTGCTGATAGTTTAATTATTATTCTTATTGTTAATGAAAATAATATTAATGAAACAACATCTTTTGTAAGACAACTTGAAGAGGCGAAACTTTGTCATCTGAGTATTCTACTTAACCTCAGTAAACTCATTTGGTTCCTCTACCCTCCTCCTCCCCTGATACCAGCACGAACGTTGTACATTTCAACGAAGATTTTCAAGAAAATGCATACTCCAGCTCTAAAACTGCATTGAGTGAAAAAAGCCTCAAATTGGTTGATATGTGAATGACCACAATGCATTTGATAACAGATCAATGGTTAGTATTTTCTAGCTTATTAAGCTTCTTGTTACCATTATAAGGGTTACCACGCTTTGTGTTATAACAACAATGTGCATTTCTGTTGCTTTACTGTCTTCTGGCCTTTGTCAGTTCTAGGGTTTTACTCATTTTACCCATCAACGCTCTTCACCGTTTTGCTTTTACTCTTCCGCCACAACTATTACTTTCGTAAATACTACTAGGGTGTTAATAATTTGTGCAAATGTATCTCCGTGACATAAACGAAACCAGCGTAAACAAATCAATTGTAGCCTTCTAGATAGATGTGCATATTTCGATTTATGGCTCTTCGAGAGAATCATTACGTGTGCTTATTGATTAACGTATTCTCCAAGTGGTGGAATATGTTTGAGTAGTATGGCAGATTTCCGTAATCACCAACATCTCGCGCTTAAGCACTGGATTAGTCTGACCCAAACCCTGATGTCCGATATTGTTTACAACTACTGCATGTCTAAAATGAATTTGTTATAGTGCCACGTACCTTTTTGCGTGCCAAGGTGATAATTTTGACAATATGACCTTAGGGTTGTTACTCTGTAGGATTATAAGAGCTCAATGTACTGTGTAAAAATATTGCGTTGGCTCTTTATAATGACAATAAAAATAATAATAATAATAATAATAATAATAATAATAATGATATTTATTGTCTAAAACACAAGTAAATTATTATGAAGGAAATCTTTTAGACTAATAAACATGAGAGAAAAACCCGCAGAAGGCTGGCCTTGTACGCGTGTATGACCGACTGTATAAAAAAAATTATAAGAAGAAAAATCATTTAGAATGGCAAAACGTTTACACACAATATTTAACCTAACATACTACATAAAATTTCAGAAAACGAATTATCTTCCTCACCATGAGTAGAAACAATTTTAGTTGATCATAAATTGCTTTTTAAAAGTATATATTGTATCAAACCGAGTCTATATTCGGGATTATTTGTCGTCTCCGTTTGATAGGGCATTATCGAGTATAAATGTATCGTCCAAATCGGTAAGCTCACTTTGGTATTGTAGTATTTTGGCTTTTCATATTAATAGTGACTTACTTATATTGACAATTTCATGAGCTCCCTTTGTAGGTATACTATGCGCTCTTTCACTTTTCTTCTAAATGAGTATTTGGAGTAAATGAATTTCAGATCTTGTGGAAGGAGACTGTAACATCGAGGCTCTAAGTAACGATACGATCTGAGCATGACTTTTTTTCTGGTTTGAGGAGCTTCATATGATGCAATGGATCCTGGATTGAGGGACAAGCTCCCTGTCGCACAGTAAAAACTTCTAATGGGTATAATTGTATTATATCTTAAATGTCACTTTTCCGATACAACTGGTAACTTGGATGCATTCTAGGTTTATGTGATATAACTTTTAAAATACTTTTTTGTGTTACCTCCAGTTTGAATATTTGATATATATATATACAGAGTGGCCCATCCATGTGTGGACGGAATATTACTCATAAACAAATACATTTTGGGAAAATCTGTTTATGGGATGTTATACATGACATTTGAGGGCACATTTCTAAAGTATTGGTTATTATACAGGGTGTCCCAATTTCGACCTACATATCAAAGTTATGATTTTTCAAATGGAATGCCTCAAATTTTATTGCACGTTTGGATAAACCAATTCAAAAGAAGAAAATTGATTTGACATATTATGGGGTTTTGGTAATTAGCTACTGAGATATAAGGTGTTTTGTCTAGAAAAACCCCCCACTTCGGCAATCCCTCAGTCCGCCATTTTGGAATTTGAAGTGCTGAATTTGGTATCAGAAAAAACTTACACACCTCGTCTTTTATCTTATTTGTTACTTTTTCGAATTTTAATTTTTGCTCATACAGGGTGGTCAAAAACGCAAATTGTAGTTTTTCTCAAAAATTTCAAAAGCATCACCCTGTATATTTGTGCAAGTTTGGATTCAATTTGTGTGTCTTTTATGGAACGAGTTAGTTCCCTAAAATATCGCATCATCCTTGGAAGCAAATAAATTGTTGATTAGTTACAAACTGTCAAAATTAGTTTTGTGAGCATTATAATAAAATCGTGTTTGTAAATGAGTTTTTCTAAAGAAGATATGTTGAATATGGTGTTCGTTTTGGGCGAAACCGAAAGAAATAGTTTCCTAGCATCTCGCATTTATAAGCCACGGCACCCTAATATGCGACATCCAACGTCGGAAACATTTTCCACACCACGGGAACGTTTAGAATCAAGTGGAGCAGTACAATATACTAAAAAATGTATAAATAATCCAAGTGCCACCAATGTGGCAAATCAGGTGGCGGTATGCGACGGAAAATCCTTACTGGGTTAGGCAAATAGATTTCCAAAATAAATGGAGCTTGAATGTTTAGGGAAGAGTTATTGGAAGACAAGTTATCAGGCCTTTCTTTTTCGGCAACAGATTAACAGGTACAGAGTACTTGAATTTTTTGATCGAGCATTTGCCCTTGCTTTCGGAGGATGTCAACCTGCATATGTACTTCTAACACGACGGCGCACCTGCGCATTATCAGAATCGTGTGCATAACTATTTGGACACCTGGAGTAACAATCGTTAGATCGGTCGCGATGGGCCGATATCTTGGCCTCCTAGATCGCCAAATATGACACCGAGGGATTTCTGTCTATGGGGCTACGTTAAGCAAGAGGTTTATAGATACCCACCATCTACCCCGGAAAATATGAAGGAAAGGATTAAGGATGCTTTCCTGAACATAAGCGAATACATGCTGGGGGATGTGCAACGGTCATTTATCTAAAAACTACGGCTGTGTATTCAAAATGGTGGAGATATTTTCGAGCAGTTGTTGTAGATTAGGTCTTGAGTAGTGATAGTTGTTTGTTTATGTTGTTGCTATAGTTGTTTCTCTCTATTACGCTTAAAGCTGATTTATACTGTTCTGATGGTTATTAGTTTTTACGTCAAATCTGTAGTCTTAGTGGCAATATGGAACTAGCCTACTGTTTGTCTTTTGTTCCAATAGATGATGTGATTTTTTTCCTTCATTTTGGTGCGTCGATCTATTAAAAGCATAATAACTCAAAATCTGGCAATTTTATCCGAATCAAACCTTATACCAAAAAAAAAAGATTATAATAAATCGAATCCAAACTTGCACAAATATACAGCATCCGAAATTTTGAGAAAAAGTAGAATTCGCGTTTTTGAGCACCCTGTATGAGCAAAAATGAAAATTCCAAAAAGTAATAAATAGGATAAAAGCCAAGGTTTGTAAGTTTTTTTTGATACAAAATTCAGCACTCCAAATTTCAAAAAGGCGGATTGAGGGGTTGCCGGAGTAGTTGGTTTTTCTGGATGGAACACCTTACATCTCAGTAGCTGATAACCAAAAACCGGTAGTATGTTATATAAATCTTCTTGTTTTCAATTGGTTTATCCAAATATGCAATGAAATTTGAGGCATTCCATTTAAAAAATCACAGCTTTGATATATAGGTCAAAATTGGGACACCCTGCATAATTGCCAATATTTTAGAAATATGTCGTGTAGCATGCCATAAACAGATTTTCCCAAAATGTATTTGATTATGAGTTATAATCCGCCCACACATGGATGGGCCACCCTGTATATATATATACTAGATTTCTATAGTTCGGCATGTCCAATCAAAGCATTGGACGAAATAATTGATATGCAGTATGGCACACATCGCTAGAAGCCCCATGCGTCCACCCGCTCAAGCTCTAATTGAAGAGAAGCCAATAAAGCATAAACGTTCTTCTCAAAGGAGCTTTCATGTAAATCCCGGTCGCATACTGTGCTGCGGCTCTTCGGGAGGTCGGTCATATTGCCGATGTCAATGTGACAAGCAATAAGGCGGTGCCGGGCTAGCGCTCCTCGCATAATACTGCCCTAAGGGACTTCCAATCCGCTTATCGATCCCTCGATTGTAGACACGGCCAAGAAAACCCATACAGGGTCATTCTGTGATTTTTATACGAGTCCCAACATAAAAATGTTCGAGCACTATCTAATTTTATCTAAAAAATTGTTTTTTTTGTAAGGTTAAAAATTAATTGACAATGAAATATATTGTTTACGCACCATATTAACAAAACTGTTCTCAAGTAATATGATACTGAAATATAAAATCAAATTAATATTGATAACAACGCAACAAAAAGAAAATAAAGGCAGGCCAAGGAAACAAAAAAGTGACAATTTGATGTTTTGATTTAAGAATCAATTCTGTGGATCAATTTGCCTTAAAATGTTGCGTGGTAAAGCAAGAAACGGTGCAATCAGAATTTTAATCATAAAATTGTTTCATCAAGGAAAGAGTTTTCGGGATATTGCTAAACAAATAAATGTTGCAAAGTCTATGGAGGCAGATATTGTAAAAAAGTATGAAGATATAGGTTCAATTCAAGTTTCAAGACACGGTGTTGGTAGGCCACGGAAGATCAGTCCTAAAATGCGAAGATCTCTTGTTCGTATTTATAAAGCTGGTCGTCGCGGTACTATGAGGAACATAACAGCAAAGTGGAATGAAGAAACTGCAGGACATGTTTCGCGAAAAGCGTGCCGTCGGTGGACTCATAAGTCTGGTTTACATCCATAGGTTACATTTAAGGAATATACGCCATACTTATTCACTAAAATATTTGCTTTAGGCAAAAGAGAAGCTGTTGCTTACAGAAAAACAAAAATAATCTCAACGTTTAGATACTACGTTATATGATGCGATGGTCTTTGAACCATGGATTGACAACGAGTAGGAAACTTGATACAAGAATAAGTTAAAGTATGAAGATTTTGATCAGGTAGGGCAACCTCGGAACACTTGCATCTTTTGGTGTCCAAGGATGCGACACAAATTACCCTGATAGATGTTCAAGGTCATATGACCAGAAACCCATACTACGTTTGTAGGTTTCAAAAGCCCTTACAAGATCTCTTCTACCAACTACATGGAGTAGGGTAGAGTAAAAACGCGAACGAGTAGTATATCTTAAAATATCCGAAACATCAGATTCTTTTATCATCACCATCCTCCATCTGCGAGTCACACATCTCCATTTCCTCCATACGTGCGAAAAGTTTAAAAAGCAAGTAAACTTCCTTGGAGGCGAACTTCCATAGAGCGCAAACAGCCTCTATATATACCCACATCATTCCCCCTTTCCAATAAAATTCGACCGCGCCCCGAAAAGTTACAATAAGAGCGCCCGATACTGCCTTTGCCTCGGGTTTTACACTCCGCGTTCAGACTTTTTAGAAGAAAATGTCCGTTGACCTTGCTATCGTATTGTTACTGGAAAGTGACGTAAATGACTTCATTATGAAGAACGCATAATATTGCATGAATATGCTGTAATAGACAAAGTTGAACATTAACATACCAAAGGAGGATCTTTCATTAATATTCCTCAGTAAAAATGATAAATCTGGCATTTGCGATTGTAAAACTCCCACTAGGTACTACGCTTTTCAGATAGTCAATATTCACCTATAGGACCGCGTTATGCATGTCTTGACCGAGCGACAAATCTCTGATTTTTAGGAGGATGAATAAATTTTAACAATTCATTAAAAATCAATGATACGATTGTGTTGAATGATTTTTGTTCCATGAATAGAAAATGGTATTACAAATTTATGTATGCTATCATTTTTTCAAAATCTCTTATACCTTCAACTTGATGAAGTGAAATGGCGCTTGGTCAAGTGCTGCTTTCAAAAAGAATGCTCGTCTTTCCTTTGACTTAATGACCTCAACACAAACATGTTACTTGGTCATGCTACGGAAAATAAGGAACGCATTACAGAAAAAATCTTTATTTTTGTATTTCAGTAATTAGCATCAAGTTCATTGAAAAATTATAACCACACAAATTAAATCATTCTCCAAACGAAATAAAAAATTACTTGAGTGACAAGTTTTGTACGAAACTCAATTATATACTGATTAAAAAATGAAATGAAGCAAGAAGCAACCACACATTTTCGAAACGAATCAAGAACCTGAATCGAAAATTTGTATTATTCATCCTAAAGCTCGAAATTTGGTTGACCATTGAACCCATTTATATCTGAAGGGCTTGTCTTTAAACTCCTCAATCGCTCTAATTTTGAGCCAGTTTACCTTAGTGCCTTCTGTATCAAACATTCTATTACGTTTGGGCATGTATTGCAAGATAAATAACAATAAATATTACGCTTACATTTGCAACTAAGCGTAGTTACAAATGTTTTCGCTTTTGAACATCAGGTCTCTTTACTGCCTGCATTTTTTTATAGGTAAGTTGAAATACTGTGCATCAGATGGCAGCAAAATCTGTAAATTTATTAAATGGCGCTTAGCCAAGTTATGCATAACGACGTCCACATATGACAGAACCGCGCAACAGCCGTTTTCCTGATATTCACCTGAATTACCGCAACCCGCATTTCGTTCACACGGCTTGTGGCTTGCAGGTCTGTGAGATTTTATTTTTGGTCACCGAATGCCATGTATGTATGCCGCTCTTGAACCACAAAGAGCTTGATTACGCCAGCCAAGCGGGTGTCACCTTGAGAGCAGTGTCGCAATATTGAATTAGCTAGATAGCTAGTATGTAGTATAAATTTTAGGAAAAATTATAATCCAACATAAGAAATCGAAATTTGCTATTACAATTTCTAATCTGACAGTTGTAATTGAAGTTATATAACACTGACGCCGGTCAAGCATGATGTGTCAAAGATAAACGAGCTACCTTGCATCAAAAAGTCTCAACTTAATTTGAATTCACTTGGTCTGTTGCAATAGGTTCATTTTCATCAAGAAATAATATTGTTAAGATTATTCGTCTTCACTCTTGGGTCAAATCTGCATAAGCAAAATCGTCATTCTGTTCAAATAAATGAATATTGTCAAAGATACAGTGTATCTGTTATTCTTTTTTTTTATACACACTGAAGCAGACTCGTGGGCAGAAGCCTAACCGCCAGGGCACCGCGGATGCTATGGACACTTGTTAATCCAATTTTATTCTACGTATGGTTAGTAGAACTGTGAAAAGCTTCCTCAGGTATATTGTTCCAAATTTTCGAAACCTTAAAACGACAACAATGACAACAAATATTTATTTCCAAATAACAAAGCAAAATAAATTTATATAACAACACTGTTAGGTCATCAAAAAAAAACCAATAGAGAGAAAAAAGTGGAGTCATTGAGACGATAAGGTTCTAAATCTTTGTAGAATTTGTGTACTTCTTTGTTAAAAATAATTCAAACTACTTACTTCCTTATATCTGGAAGAAGATTATTAACAACTTTCATACAAGTATACTATATGGGAATTGGTTAGATACACGTACCTGACGGATTCTTTAGACCAGTGGTTAGTCCATCTAAGAAGGTTATGTATGTCCTTTATTTATCCAGGTTTCATCCAAGTAATCAATCTTCCTGTCCTGGTCGCGGTATTTCTTTATTGATTTTAAATAATTTCTTCTTTCTCCATAAAATAATCTCTTGACTGTCCATCAAAACACTATTATTGCGCCGTTTCCTATACTCGAAATGAAGTTCTTTGAGTAAGCTATAGAATGTGCTCCTTTTGAAAGTAGGTAAGTGTTCAACACTATTAACTTCTTGTAATACTTTGTCTATGGTGGGATGTTCCTGCCTTTCAAAAAAATTATGGACTTTGCTTCTGATGGCACTATGATCAAAACTATCAACTGTATCAAACAGCTTCCTATAATGCTTCCTCTTGTGTGGTGGAGACAACCTTTTGTTTTTTTTATATTCTTTAACAATGTTGAAAATTGTCTTAGGAGATAAGCCTGTTTTGTTCGCCACACTCTTTAGATATCATAAATTTTCATTTCAGGATGCTCAAAAATTTCTTTTGCCTGAAAACTCAAATCGTCCTTCTTATCTCGTTTTCGGGGAGGAGAAAGCATAACTTAAGGAAGCATTGGGAGAAATATTCTCAGTTTCATCTGCTGCTAACAAATGACCACACGCTTATATGAATATGAACAGCAACTGCCGACGTCGGCATGCTGGCGATACCCCGAGCCTGAATTCTATCATGTCGAATCCTGCACTTATTCGTAGTTTTATGGGCGAACGACCAATAGCTATTATAACGCTTGGACTACGGACAGGGTATAGCTGTTTTACCCAGCAGCTGTGCCTGATCGAGTCTTCGGTGACCTGGACCAGCCTATGGTAGAACTCCGTTGAAGCTTAATGAGTTCTAGAACACTGCCCGTTACTTAAGATACACTACTGCGTTTTGGACGCATTAAACTCTACCAGATTGTTGCATCCCCAAGTAGTGATGATGAACAGGCAGTGGCCTGGAATTCAGGCAAGTATCCGAAAAATTACAATAAACGGTATCCTACCTGTTGCCAAATGCTTCACACTCCATCCTGCAGAACGATTTGCGATATATATTTTTCAATTCTCATATATTTCTAAGCAGGATAGATTAGTTCTTTCTTGACAAGTCAGGGCAAATGAACTGAAGTATTAAAATACAATTTAGCCAAAGTGGATTTCCAGCCCACGCCATTAGAGTAATCGATTCTTGTCGACGTCAAAGCACGACGTATGTCTGTCAGCCATCTAATAATAGTTAAAGTTAATACTTAATTTGTTAATTATTTCAGGTGGTTACATGACATTTTACGTTGAGTGTAGGATGTGCTGTTAGTTCATTCATATGGTGTCAACAAGGCACGCATATCACGAAGATATAAATCAGCAGTTGCAGTGGCGCACCCACAAACTATACATCTGAGGGAGTAACAAAATTATAATACAAAATTAAACAATTAGTACCAACGCTAGTTGTCGTATTTCGTATATATATATGATGTTTTAACTATTGATTAAAAGAAGAAACGCGGAGACACGTCAAAAGATTTGTCAAGAGAAACAAATTTTTAACCAAAAGGTATTTCACCTCCTTTCACCCTCGGCCACCAAGGGTCATTCTCTTAAAAATTCTAAATGACAAGGGGTATCGAGTAATAGCTTGTTTGAAAGGTCTTTCGAAGTACTTTATTTTGAAGTTTATTTTTTTAAATCAGTCAACTCGTTTTCGAGAAAATTGTTTAATCTTAATTTGGTCAGTTAGAAAACAAAAATACACGAAAATATCTACAATTCGTTTCTAATTTAAAACGGAAACTACTAACATAAAGAGCAATTCGGAAGATTAGACGTGGCAACAACCAAATAACAACCCGAATTTTTTTCCGCATTCTTTTCATCAACACAGATATCCTGGGCGAACTGTATTTATTGTTATACCTGTTTAGTTATTTGTTGCTGATTGCAAGAAAGAATTTAATTGGCTGTCAGTTATCTTTGTGGCAATTTTGGGATAGTGAAAATGGTTGATTCAGATTTTACTTCCAAAATGGTTCATACACTAGCCGAAAGAGTGGGGATGATTCTAATTTATGGTGCCCAAAATCAATGTGCTTGGCAAATTGCCGTCACGTTTTGAACCTTGTTACTAAATCTACTCAAACTGGATCTGCTGAAAATAAAATACGTCAGATCAAAGAGTTTTGGATGAAGCCGCTCAAGTTGAATTTTTGGTTCATTTTGGAATAAGACCTAATACTTTATTACGAAAAATTGTTGCTGCGACTGGTATTTCATTAGGCTCTGTATACACAATTACTAAACTCGATAGATGTCATCCATTCGAAATGAAAATATTGCAAGAGTTAACCGAAGATGATTTCGATAGACGAGTTGAGTTTTATTAACAAATGAATGCAGCGATTAATGATAATACCATTCATGTAAAGCAAATCTGCTTCAGTGACGAATGCACCTTTTATCTAAATGGATTTGTTAATAAGCATAACTGCAGGTATTGGAGCAATGAAAATCCTCCTGGTTTTGTAGAAGGGCGTACCCAGTACCTACAAAAAATTAATGTATGGGCAGGCATTTTAGGAAACAAAGTTATTGGGCCATTGTTTTATTGGGCCATTGTTTATTAATAGAAATTTGAATGACGACATTTATTTGGATATGTCGGAAAATACCTGCAATCCGCTTGTCAGTGAAAGCGTTGAAAACCAAATCGAAGCGGAAGGAAACCCTATACTTGATGAGGCTGAAATATATTTCCAGCAAACCGGCGCTCCTCCTCACTATGTTCTTCCGATTCGGCAATGGCTAGACGACGAGTTTCCAAGTAAATGTATAGGGCGAACAGGGCCTATAGAATGGCCTGCTAGATCTCCTGATTTGACGCCATTAGACTTTTTTCTATTTTGACCATTTGCAATCTATTGTGTTTGCCCCCCAACCTGAAAGTTTGGACGAACTTCGTCAACGCATCATCGAAAGCCACGATAATATCCCATAATGTATTTTTGAAAATCGCCTAAGTCATTGTTTAGCAATAGCGGTCAGCATTTTGAACACTTGTTGAAATAAAAAGTGATATTTTCCTGTGTTTTTGTCTTCTATCTGAACAAATTAAGATAAATAAGGTTTTTTCTAATTTTCTTGGAAACGGATCGACCGATTTTAAAACGTCAAACGTCAAAATAAGTGACATCGAAAGACCTTTCAAGCAAGCTATTGATAGATACCCCTGGTCATCTGAAATTTTGAAGGGAATGACCCTTTGAAGCAGAGGGTGAAAGTAGGGAAGTAGTTTTTGGTTAAAAAGTTGTTCCCCTTGACAAATCTTTTGACGTGTCTCGGCGGTTTCCACGTGAACACGCCTGAAGGGTGTGATGCTCCACCGGAGATTATGAATCCAAAATAGTGTCCGAGCGAATATCGTAAGCGTTTGCAAAAGTGGTACTCATATATCTCCTAGACTTTGTCCTACGTTTGGAAACGTGCTTGACCTTCGAGTGAGTAAAAAGTTTTATTTATAATTTGCTTTTATTGTGTGTGTCCGTTATTGTGCTTTCAAGCTATTTTTTTATTGAGCCATGGTGCGCGAATGCCGTATTTGCAAGGTATACAGTCAGTAACCTGAAGCAGAAGGCTATCTTTTCACTGGCAAGTGAAATAAAAAACAATGAGGTTGTGAAAGCTTGTAATGTGGGGACGTCATCCTATGACTTTATGATTCTATTGAAAATAAACATTATAAGATTAACTTTCCATTTGAAGCACTTACGTTATTGTTTTAGGATGCTTACTGAACCTACAATAAGATCTATATGGGTATTTATTCTAGGGTTGAAGAAAGATCATCAATTCCCAAAACACGCTGTGCGGTGGTATTTTCATTTTGTTACTCCCGCCAGTTGGAAAAAATCTTTAATTTAGATTACTTCCAGGCAATGGTTCTGAACCACCTATGGTGTCAAAAGCCTCATCTCATAGAGAATATGAATTTCCGTACTCTAGAGAGCCCTTTCGCCCCCATTTAGGGACTGCTCTGTTCAACAGCAGAGTTCGTGTTCGATTTAGTGCATTATTTAATCTGCCTGTCCCAGGCTTTAAATATCGCATCCCCAGTACACGTTTAATGTTTAATTTGTTACGAGGATCATGTTTGCTTACAGTAAATTGTTTATGGGGATCGTAAATTATTGGATGACTTCAATGATAGCACTGGAAATGCGTGTCTGACGAGCTAAAATTGAACTGGAGTCGTTTTCACAGGATACACTGGAGGCAACATCCGTTACTTGCAATGAGGTCCAGCACAATATTTAACACTTCTTAAAAAATCTATTTATTGACATATTTCATATTTCTCTTATCATTAGAAGTTCTTATTGGAGGTAAGGGAAGCTTTTGTCCAAAACTAAATAATTCCAATGTAGCTTAGAGTTCCGAATATTGATGTCCTCTTGAAATTTCTCGGCGAATGTCAATAGCAATTTTGCATAAACTCCTTTCATCATTCTCGTCTCCAGGCAGTTAATAGAGTTTACTGTTGGAGCGGAGCCCATTTAAATGAGTGATCGAGATCCTACACCATCACAGCGAACAAATCGAAAGCTTCTGGCCTACTTTAATAAAATTTGAAAGGTTCTCAAGTGACTCCGTTGTCGACGGAGTCCTTCGGCTGTATATCCATAGACGTCAGTCCAAGAAATACAGTAGGGTTACCACTTTCCAGACCATAAACACAACGGATCAACATGATTCAATTTCCTACTTTGATCTAAAAATTAAAACCTCCGGCACAAGTACGCTCCTCTGTGCAAGAATTAGCTTCGAAATTATAGAAATTTTTATTTCTTCCCTAGTTCATTACAAAGTTCCCAAAAGAGCATAAAACATATGTTATCTCGTGTTTGGAACGTTTTCTTTGATTACGTTGACCTTTTCCGCCATGGTTTAATAATGTATGGAGGGAGAAGAGGAAACCATGAGAAATCTGCCTGATACTGAATGTGCTATGGTTGCATGCAAAATCAGAAGTAAAAGTATAAAATCTGACACTTAAAAATTTTAGGATTGGTGAATAGACAGACAATCTAACAGAGAGACAGTCCAACGAGAATGGATGTTATGGTTTTTCGTGATTTACATACTACCTGAAAAACATAGTATCTCATTTTCGAAATTTCTTGCGGTTACAATATTTCCTAGCTGGTAGCGTGGTTTATAAAAGCATGACGAAATAAAGCGGACAGATTGGAATCAAAGTCTGACATAAGAAATCGCAATAATACAACACGAGTTAACTTTCAATCTGTCGATTACAGTTGCTGTTACACCACAAGAACCCGTTTTTAGTATCGTTCTGGCATTAAAAAAAACACTACACAGCACTACTAATTTTCTTCATATTATTACAGTTATGTTGTGCGCCATCCCCCCAAATAATATTTCTGACGGCTTCCCTGCACCTGCAAACTTTATTGGATATTTTTATTTACTCAGCTGATGGAGATCTAACCGATTTCTACTTAAAAGTTTGTTTCATGTTTACCGATACGCGATGAAGCTGTCCTACATGCCGAGACGTGTTTATTTTACACTTCTGTTCTGACGATTTCACCAACCGAGACATGAAATCGCTGTTCGATTTTCAATCTTGAAACCTAGAGAAGGTAGACAGCTTTAGATGCAGAAATGGAATTTACTAGACTTGAAGTAAGCGCGTTTTGGTAGGAGATATGTGGCTTAAAATGTTCTGGGCAACGTTACATTTAATCAAATTGTACCCCTAAGTGTATTTACCTATATATCATAGTTATTCACTCCCTTTACCATGTGCGGATCTTGACTTTCCTAAGGGAGATTGCATACTGCGCAAACCGATCTCTAAGGCAGTTGCTACTCAGTCTTGCACACATAGATAAATTAGGTGATAGTGCTACTATAAGTTAAAATATAGATTATCGAGAATGTAGTTTTATCCTCTGACATTACTTCTCCTCTTATCCAAAATCATCAATAGTAAGCTCAAGCACACGCCCTTGGCAAGCATACTAACATCATAAACATAAATGTCGAAAACCCATACCTTGACGAGAAAAACAAGACGGTGAGACAAAACTAAAGAACGACCAAACGAATGCGTGTGGGACCGATTGCATATGACTATATGAGGAAGATCGATGTATGAAAGGAGTTCCTATTGTTTTACCGTAACCTGCCAAAAACCGTGGAAAGACCTATGCTATGAAAGAGTATCTATGAAAGAATGGTGTGACTGCTACTTTGCTATCATTTTACTCAAGTTTAATATGACTACCGCATTTCGTCAGTATCATCACCCTGCACTGTGACTCGTAGTTATTGCCAAATGTTTCCTGATGAGAATGGCTTTCGTCTAAACTAGTTGAAATTCTGCATAGAGGTAGTTTTGGACATGGCAATCAAAAGTCTTCATGGGGCCAATCCACAGAAACCCTTCATTGACCCCCCAAAGAACCCAGAAATCCCCCCAAGTAGGGGTTATTGACAGACATGAAGGAATAAAACATACTGTTGTTAGAATTCCTCTCAATGTCGATCATCGATTTGATCTTGACAGTTACCTTGGAGGTTATAGTCAAGGTCAGGTATATTTGTAAGAGCGGTACCGTTCTCTAGGTAAATGGACATGCTGAAAAATCTACTTTCATTGAGCATTTCGCAAACTCAACATTTGAAGGTCATGATCAGTAAATCCGTCCTCGATCTCTTGTAGAACCTACAAGCCCCCAATTAGGGTGAATCAGCGAGTGTATTGATATAAGGCATAACTTACAATGCTGACAGAATAAATAAAACGTACTGTTATTAAGATTTATTCCCGCCGGGGCCAATGGTAAACATGGATTTGACCTTGTCTGTTTTTTTCTAAATGGGTCACCTGATATGGCAGTGATGAGTACTGTTTTTATTGACTGAGCAATAAAATGTCTCGCTCTGACTAGTCGGATATACTTTTTAGGCTCAGAAATCATCATTCTCCACATCCACATGCACTATCTACAGACGAAAGACCGGACCTCGTGCTGCGTTGGTAACACTATCTCACATCCTCCATTCTCAATAATTCGAAAATTCTTGCCACCCTACCTCTTAGCCCGTGGTTCAGCAGTATTCCCTTTACAAACACTATTATTTCTTCACAAACCCCAGATTTCGGGGTTCTTTAGGGTCTATTCGACTAGTCAAAGCAAAGCTCGTTACCGCACACTCAGCCAAAGTGAGCCACATCACTGCCAATAGAATGTCCCCCTTGAGATAATTAACTTAACCTTGACTACAAGTTTCAAGGTTTCTGTCAAGACCATTGGGAAGTTTGGGAGACATCCTAACCTCAGTATGTTTTATTTGTTTTCTGGTAATATTACATTGAAACCTATGTTTTCCTTCTCTATCTAACCATAACCCTACTTGGGGGATTTCTTGGTTCCGTAGGGGGTTGTTACTATTGAGAAACTACTTATACGCAAAATTTGAACTAGTTTAGGCAAAAACCATTTTTCACGAAAAAACTGCGAGATTCTTTTCCATAAGAAGGTCCAATGTCTACTACTACAAGAAAATCTCAAATTACTCGAGTATACTTAGCGTCGTACGCTTGTAAAGAGGAGATACTAGAATGAACATTTTATAGTGGGAAACTTATTGAAGCAAAAAGACTTGAGTCATATTTTCACTGCAATTGACGGGGAGGGGGCATAATATAGATGAGAGGAAATATCAAAAGTTCCGCTTACCTACCATTTTGACATAACCCGCTTTTTTTACAGAGGAAGTAGAAATACAGAAGGATTGCCTGTACATCAAATATAGTTACTTATTGTGTCAACATGAGTGGAGTTCAGTTTCGATTTTGGCTGTTACTAAACGAAGCAGTAAACCCCAAATTGGGATAACTGCAAAATATAGAGCATTCAAGGTGACACGGCACGTAGCTCCGCTTGAATTGGAGTAAGTTATGGGTAAATCAAGGGAGCTGAATTTGTCTCCAACCCTCTGTCTGAAATCATTTCAATTTACATCGGTGGCGCCCGAGATGAACGTAGCCATTAAGATTCGGCGTTATAACGAGTAACGTTCTCTAACCGGCTACCATGAGCGTCACCGACATTCCATGTGAAAATACATGACAGTTAATATGAACATTTCAATACCACTTGGCTTCTATCAATTAATTATTTATACTTCCCTATACCTGAGCCCCTGTACGTGCCAAAATCACGTATCCTTTTTTTACTATTTATCACTTATCCTTAATTTGAATTTCTCTTCATTGATAATAGAGTGCTCAGTCCTAGGCCAAACCCTTTTCAATGATTTTCTTTTTGCAAATTTAATAGTTTATTGATTGTGTAATTTGACTCGTATTATATCTTTCTTTCTCAGCGATTCAGTATGGTGTTGACGATCAGCAAAAAACTCTGTAGTTTTTCTCCGTCAGTTGGTTTCCTATAAAACATATCTTCTTCAAGGCCACTCAAGATTCCTTCTTCTAGAACGTTACGTATTCTGCGTGATTCGCTTTTCTGTTTCCGTTGAGGTCGTGGTGCAGGGGTCGTTTTGTCGTTTTCCGGACGAAACGCCCATTCATGGACTAGCACCCTTTTCTTTTTGTTGTGTAACTTAGATTTAGTTAGTTTGGGTGCTACGTCTTCCATTTTTTATGGACTTTTGACCCTCAGCGAAACAGAAGAAAATCATCATCTTTTGTCCTCCAGTCAGTTGCATCGTTGCAGTTTTGCAAATTGAAAAAACCCTGATGTGAACAGATTCGACGACATCTCGACCGCGCCTGACAAAGAAGACCTACAGGTTTAGTATTTAGGCGAAAAATATCTGTAAATACTTCGGGTGTATACCATGGTAGACGTTTCGCGAGGTTATATCGAAAAATATTTTTGTCAGGTCATATTTAAGATTTGTAACATACTTTCTCTTTTTCATTACTCGCACTCCAGTGGTGCAGCACATGTGCGTTTTGTTTTTTCTTTAATCAATATATTGTGATCCATTTGATATCTTGTTTATTTGGCTCTCTCTGTGTACTGTTACTTAAATTTCATCATCTCTGTTAGATTCTCCTTTTGTGTGGTGGTCAAGCAAAACAAGTTCCGACTAACATCTCGGGGAGTTGTGGCTTAGCCCGTCCTAAGTCACTGGTGCTCTTAACCCGCCCCTACTCCCCGCTTTATTGAGTTAGGGCCTAAATTCGCACGCCACTAGACAACTGTTTTGCTTCGACCAACCGTTAGATAGTATTCACCATTGTGTTTTATTAATTAACCAAAAAAAGGCGTGGCAGCCTATGTTCGTCAGGTAGGTGGATTCTGCACTTCCCGCGCAAGGCCGTTCCAGTTCATAAAGGCTTATGTTTAGCACAAACTAGACCTCCTGAGAAAAAAGTCAGTCAAACAGGTCCATACAATTAGTCCATAGATATTTTTTCCCGACCTACCTGTAAACGTCGCCACTCCCCGATACTGAACTCGGTCAGATGACACTATGCTGTGACGCGGCAGAAATATGTGTGATACCATACCGGAACACAGAACATACCGCAACCGCGGACGGTAGGTACGCGATCTGCCTACAGACAAATCTATGATGTGTGAAATATGCCTTATACCTGTAGGTGCGTAGAATTACCAAGCTTGTGAGCGTATACATGTACTAACACCAAAAATTGAGATAAACTCTCCCCACTCCTTGCAACTTCCAGCACCAACCTTTTCTACCCCTGAACTGCTTTTTAAAAATGATCAGGATCTTCTGAAACGTCAAAAAAGAAAGCTTGAGCGATTTTTATTTTTTTCGTTTAAGGCCTTTTTCTGGACCGACTTTCAAAAACTGGTACGTTTCAAGTAATAGGCGGTTTATTGATTCGCGGACAGACCAACAGACAGGCAGACGGAAATGAGTGACATGATTTTTCGTGATGCACTTTTTTACAAGACATAACACCCCAAAAACATTTTATAAAATCCCTGCGATTACAATACTTCGCCGCAAGTAATTGTGGGATGTAAAAGTGCGTCGCCGATTAGAAGTTTCAAACAGCCGTACACAGATTGAGGTACTGCCGACACAAACATCATTTAAATAAATAGATTTCGTACAAACTGGTATGTTTCACGAGACGTCTTTATATTTCAACTATTGAATTTGTCATCAATTTTTCTGTCACCATGCACTAAGCGCCCTACAATTGTGGAATTTTAGTGTGTTAAATTTTTGGTATCTTAGAATGCAAAATAGTTGTTTATGATTCAGGATCAGTAGCAGTACCAGTAGTGTTGGTAGTGGGAAGGCAAAGCCTGGCAACTAGGAGACATTTGACCCTTTTAGCCGATCCCGTCGTACCAACACTGTGATACTCCACATACCGATGGGAACTGCTTATTGATTAAACCAGCTCCAGCAATGCGATGTACCTATGTTGATCTTGCACCGATCTGCTGCATAATATAGACAACAAATTGTTCGGAATAAGCCAGCGAACATCGGGTAGACCGACCAGTAGCCCGACGCGCTAACGACGTGACGATCCAGGCTCCTGCTTATGGTCCAAGAGCAATGCTTGTGTGTGCTTTTCCTTCCTGTTCAACCACCCCGACGGGACGCTTTTGTCTATAATTCTGGCAGCTTGAAAGCGCTCAGGTAAAGGGAAGAAAAAAGCGACGGCAGCGACAAAATAATGGAGCCAATTACAGCGCAGCCAGATGGAGTAACTCAGCGTAGCTCTCTTTGATTCCCTTGATTTATATTCAGATCTCCGCACAACCAGGCACATGTCACGTGTTGCTTGCAATATTTTGCACCTCTAGTCATATACCTAAATTGAAAATTTGGCGGTTTCTTTCAGAAAAATTAGCAAATAATAAAAAGGCGATGATAATAAATTTAAGTTACATTACAAAAAAAAAACAGTAAACTCATTTGTCCCAACCGAAGTCGATGCTCAAGAAGTTTTTAATGTATCTGATGGAATAAGAGCTGATCACCTCAAGATTATATTAGGATCATTTGCTTATGTTGTAAATAAATGCCTTAGGTCTTAAATATTTCCTTTTTTTGGGACCTCGGTTGGCCGCGTGGGTCAGAGTGTCGTGCTACTGATCAGCCAGCCGGCCGGGCCGCGAGTTCGAATCTCGCCTTCGCCATTGACGTTGTGACGTCGTGTGTTCTTCCATTTTGTCCTAGTGCCAAAAAAAAAATATTTCCTTCGGCTAATCTTTCTTGTCTATGAAACGGGCGATAATATGGACGTTACGAATTCTAGGTGCAGATCAATACGGTTTTGTAGTTAGAAAATCTATCACAGATGGTATACTGGGACTAGTGAATCGAACACCCACAAGCTTGATGAGGAGCGACCATCTGTTTGTGTATTTGACGATCAAAGAGTTATCCACAATTTACTCTTACAGGTTTTAGACAAATTACGTTTTCGTGGAAAAATATATTCTTTAATGCAAAGATATTTGTCAAAAAGAACCCAAATAGTAAAACTATTGAAATCATATAGTAAGAAAACGTTTATCGAATGTGGTTTACCTCAGGGTACAGTGTTGGGCCCCTTCTATTTAATATCTATTCGAATAAGATATTCAAAATTAACTGTATGGGTAAAATAGTCAGTTTTGCTCATAATACGGCAAGACTGGTATCATGTAAAGAGAACAATTGTGAATGAATTTTAGAAAATCGTAAATTTTTTTCAACACAAGGAAATAAACCGTGAACTTTGGAAAAACGAATTTTCTACCCTTCACATCATACGCAAGACATTGTTCTAATATTTCCATCATAATAAACAGGGGCGAAGCGTCCATTTGACCATTGTTACCATTGGTAACAGATAAAAATCTTAAAAATAAATATTTTATGGCTTAGTACTGTGAAATAAGTTCATTTATTTGTTTACCAACAGCGATATGTAATAGTAATTCAGTAAGTAGGAAATTAGCCCCACGAAAATAATGCGTCCTAGAGCGTCTAGGTTTTGTGAACACGATGAAGCTGACTCGCCTCGACTTGGTTGTCGGTTGTTACCATTTTCATTTATGGATACACTTGGTAGTCCGTCGGGGACCGTCGGAACCGGCTCGTGTCTTGTCGCGGTCGCCCGAGTGCGTGGGGCGCTGCGACTATTACGTGGGCTTGTTACCATTTTTTGATTTGGTTACTCACTTCTCACTCGTTAGTAGCCGTTTTGGTTACCGGCTCTAGTGTGCGTGCAATTAAATATGGATGAGTGTCGCTGCGTAATCGATCAACTTCTTGAAAAGTCATTCTCCTTGTAATTTTTAAGAAAAAAAGCAGATAATGGAAAATGGAAGACCAACACCTATATTAGATAATTTTAAAAAGGAATAAAAAACGTAGTTTGACATTTTAAATTGGTTATGTAGTTGCAAAAAAACAAATTGTATTGTTGGCGATGTCTTCTATTCTATACAGAAAAAATGGATGGACCAGCAGCGGAGTCAACGATTCAAATAGCTTTAGGGCTCTAAAGAGGATACATGTAATTTCTCCGTTACATGTGAGATGTGTAGCCAATTTAACTCAGTTTGGCAAAACAAGATTCGAAAGTTGTTTTAACCAAGCTTTTAGGCAGCACACTTCTAGATACCGTATGTTTTTTGGCGATACAGGAATTACCGTTCATTTTGAATTGTTAACATACATTGCCAAAAAAAAAAAAAAATTCCAAAGATCTAGAAAGGTCAACTGTTTTTTTCCGACGGCTTGTATTAGTCATAGCATAAGACGATGAGGTATATCAAGTGCCCCAGACGCTCAGTCCAGGAATGTTTACCTTAATTTAAAAATAGTTTAAATAAAATACCTAAAATAAGAAAAAACTTATATGTAGGAGGTTCAAAATAAACTTTTTTTAATAAGATTTTTCACATCTGGTTTTGGTAACAGTTTAGGAAAAGTCACGCGTCGCCGCTGAGAATAAACAACACAAATTAAACAGTCGACAGAGTGGATAATATCAAATGTTTTGGAATTTTTTGAGATCAACATTTCAGGCAAGGCCTTCATGCAGCCTGCTTTTTGAACAAAATAAGATTTGTTGGATTTAAAGTTAAATTCCTCACCGGCATGTTGACGGACGACTGTTCTAAAAACTATGTTCAGAAAATCAATTACATCAACATCAAGCTATTTTATTTCTTCATTCTATCAGCCATTATCACAAAGTTGTCAATGGGTGCGATAAAATCACACATTGCTATGATACACGACATAAATTACGTGCAAAAACTGACTCTTTTTCTAAGTGGCTCCAAAGTTATATGAAGACGTACCAAAGCCTTAAAATAATTTCTAAATACACATAATTTTGAAGGAAGGAAACATATTATTGAACACCTCGAATATCTATTTAGAATTGTTTTTCACACGCCTCTTTGATTTAAATTCTTCTTGAAGTTTCTTATGTTTTTGGAATGTCACGCGTTTCAGTATACAACTGATCCATATACATTCATTGTCCTTCTGTAGATTATTTACCCATTTTCTATTATTGTAGTTGTTGTTATATTATTGAAAAATTGAATGGCCTAAGCCAAACCTGAAAGGCAGTGCCTATAAACTGGATGTAAAATCATGAGTGCGCTGCCAGTAAGAGACAATGTTTTAAACCTCATATCAATGAGACTCTTTTTTACATAAGCCTCTCGCTAATGACTCCTTAACCTAAGAGGAAACGTCGAGATCAGCACTCAGCAAATATTTCTATTAATCAGGGCATAGGGTGAAGTTTCAATTCTGCACAGAGGATAACAGTTATAAATCAGAGAAAAAGAAACAGCCTTCGTAAGAATGAATAACAATTGAATTTCCAATTCTTCATTAAATTGTGGTCAAAATTGGTTGAATATGCTACAACACAATTTATGAATGATATTCCTCACACTGGCTAGCGAACCGTAAGTTCTTTCTAGGTTATTCTCCTGATTTGTTATTGCAGCCTTAAAGACAAACTGTTGTGCCTTACACAAAGCAAGGTGATTAGCTTTTGTCGATGTACTGTTTCTCGCATTCCTGTTAAATTAACGGCGCAGACCCAGTATTACTAAACGAAAATTGAATATCCGTCAGCTGATGTGTTTTAACAACGGTTCTGGGCGACTTTTCGCGTTTTCGGAATCGCTTGGTATTTTCGATGAGATGAGTGAGGGTCACGTGTCTGGTAGATTGAAAATAATAGATAACTTTTAGCCGCTTCTCACTCTGGACATGCTTGGGCACTTTTTGAGATTGTCAATTCTGTGTAGTCACAGATGTCATACAGATTTATACGACAGAGATTGTCGGTCCCTTTGGTCTTGATATCACCAAGTACATATTTGAAAACTATCCTACCAATTACCAAGGGTGCCCGCAGGAACTTTTCCCAGGAGGACTAGTACAAGCGCACGAATACTTAAATGAAATTCATTAAAAAGCAAAAAACAGACCCGACAGAGAATATCGTGGATGCTACGAGCCTTTAAAACTTTTTGAAGAGCAGGGGAAGGCAAATTTTGTCTAGGGTCACGAAGTCTTGAAGTTCGTACCAGTTACTCATCCAAACTTATATAAGTTAAATTATTGAAATTATAATATGATACTAACACTTCTGATGAACTCTGCAGGATAGTATCTTTGAAAGGAACAACGCACATGTTTTTATAGCTTGTTAGAATATGTCACAGTTACAGTGACGGCAATCCTACCAAACCAAATGTAGCGAATTTCCGACAGGCTTTTAGCTCTGATAGTACACTCTGGCAAAGTAACGGCAAAAGGAAATGAACTGCCATTTTGTACTTTCAAAAACCTCAGTAAGCTTAACTTTTACTGGTGGTGCCCTTTAGCTTCACCGATCTTTCTCTTGCGAATGCGTGTCGGTGTTTATAAGACAAAATAGTTTATTACCACAGTTCTCTAAGCATATCTCTTAATAGCCTTGTTTGTCAGTCAATACCGAGCCCGGACCCACATTATCAAAACAACCGTGCTCCGGAATTTAAAATTACATCTCTGGATTGCCCGCCGACATGTCTTATCAGTATACATGCTTTCAGTTTACTGTTCCATGCCCGGACAACCGGTGCTTATGCGTTGTTATTAACTTGAATTACTATGGCCTGGAACGAAGTTCACGTAGCGATGTTACGACGCGGTAGCGTCTGGTTTTTATTTTAATACGAGTTTTGAACTGTAAAACGGTATTCTCTGTGTATATTTTGGAGAGAAAGGACCGTTTCTTTCGGTATACGGGATGGAATGGGATATTGAGATCGGTTCACGTATCGTGTAGCAACTGCCCTCTTTGATGGTGATTCTCTAGGAATGTGAACTACGACTTATTTAGTGTTTGCAATGGTTCGCGGTGTACGTTTTGCTAAGTATACTAACTACTTAACTGACTAACTAAAAGGACCTCCATGCTTTGTTGGCCGCCAGATAAAACCACATATGTTGGAACATTCTAGCCACATCCACGGCCTTCTGCAAAATGCAAAATAAAAAAATATCAATGAAATTATATTAAACAAAAACTTCCCAAGGAATTCGTCGTCAGTCATAATAGCTATTTGACAATACATTCACCATACATATATAAATTTTGTCTTTTTTAGATTGTGTCACAAATTTTCTAAAACGCCTTAAACGGAGTTTTTTTCTCATTTTCTCCGTGGCTCCAACGCCTCTGACTCAATTTTTAGGACGTAGAAACCCCTTACGCCCATGACAAAATTTCATCAGGGTGATACTTTTCTAGTTATATTGGGGTCAAGGACTGGCAGTGACACAGGCAGATAGAAATGAATGACATAGTTTTTCGCAATGCACGCGTCATGTAACATCCAAAAAGCATAATATCTTCTTTATAAAAATTTTCAGGTTCACAGGACATCCTCGCCGGTTGAGGTTCTGGAATAAAACATTAAACGTTTTACTGCTTTTGCGGTCTTTTATTTTGGAACAGGTACAACAAATTGTACCTATCGAACCTTTGAGTTTTGTCTTAAACGTTAAATGCCGATGCACTCACCGCAACCTTCGGAAAGTCTAGAATTTGCGCCAAACTGTGAAACTATATTTTAAAAGTCTTAACAACAATGATGACAATGACACTAGAATATATTTTATGGAGCGGATGTTTTTAAACATCCTCAACTATTGATATATCTTAATAAGTCCGTTTATTGTCAATTATGAGGGATCCTCGTAGAGGAGGGGGTTAAACCTAAAATTGCGTTCTGGTAAACAGAAAACTGGAAGAGGTCAAATAGAGGAGTATAGGGTCAGTTAATGGACCTGAAACGAGCTTATGTGGGTCGTCGTTGAGCCGCTAGGGCTCTGTGACTCGATAATTATTTCGTCGACGGCCAGGCAACGTTTGCAGCACGTACACTGCTTTTAGTACTGCAAACAAAGCTCCGGATTTAGCCACGTGATAAGATATACACGGGACGGGTGGAATGAAAGCAGCAATCTGAACTGGTGGCGATGGGTATAAAAATAGTCTGTTATACTCAGAATCTCGTATTTTCAGAAATAAATGTCAGTAAAGTTGATTGCTTCTTGTACATACATTCCTTGCCTGGAGATAATTTTAAGTAGAGTGAATGTGCATACTAAATTACACAGCTCCTTCACCAAATATCTGATCAGGAAATTACACAACTCGGTACTTGAGATAGGTGGGGAGCATGAAAAATACTCTAAAGAGACGAAAGTTCGTGATTACGTTACCTAGTATCGAGATCTAAAAGATCTGCGACATACATTTTCCAAGTTTGTTTGCATCTCAAAAGTATTTTTGAACTTAACGTTAATTCCGCTCATTTCCCTCTGCGCGACGGTTGATCGCTGAGCTTAGTCCCGCACCTACTTGCAATAAAGCTAAATTTTTCTACTTTTCTACTTTTTTAATGAGCCATAGTATTTCAATAGCTTCCTTGTAGAAACTTTGTCACCTTTTAATGACAGTAGAACCCGCATTATCCGAAATAATGTGGACCCAAGTGCTTTCGGATAATCGATATTTCGGATAAAGCCGAAATAAATATTTAGACTCATAATGCTTTTATTGAAAGACAGTAAATGCATGTATTAAGTCAGTATACACCTATATGAAGTTACCTAAAATATGAACATGTGGATACAACGCCTTTTGTAGAGCTTCTAATCCCTCAGAATGTGATATTTTGGCAGATTTCTGTCTCACTGTCACTAGTGTCACTAGTATCACTCATCGCCCTTGTGACAAACAGTTTTTATTAGTTCTGTATCAGTTAACTCTTCCTCCGATGCATCACCATCAATCCACTCAACAACATCTGCTTGGGTGATATTTTCACACCCTGTTATTTTTACGACGTGCTCATGTAAATTTTCGTTGTTACTCTCATAGTCTGCGCAAAGTTCCATTTCTTGCTTAATTATTGCCGACCAAGATTTTTGTAAAGTAGATTTTTTTAATTGGATCCATGCTTCTGCTATCCAATATGCTACATTCTTGAGGTTAATTTCTTTTAAACAATCAACGAGGTTACAACCATTATCAACTTGATCTAAAATTTGCTCTAATGACAAACGTCTGCAATTACGTTTTAAATTTTCTAAAACTCCTTGATCCATTGGCAGAATTAGTGTCGTTACATTAGGAGGCAAGAAAGTCACTCGTATTTCTCCACTTTTAAGTAGCTCCTTACTTGAGTAGCTCGGAGCATTGTCTAATAGCAAAATACATTTTCTCGGATATACGGGTTCATTCAAACTATCTTGGGAACAACATGATTGTAAAACCAGTCCCTAAATAGATCGGCATCCATCCAGGTATTTTTTTAATTTTTATACCACAATGGAAGAGCGTTGGGATGGACGTCTTGGTCTTGTTTTAGCTGCTTTTCCTATTAACAACTAAGGAAGTTTGTGCGTACCGGAAGCATTGATACAAGCAACCAGAAGCTCCAGATTCTTCTTTTGAGGCTAAACTTTTCGCCGGTAACATTTTATAGTTTATTCCCGTTTCGTCGCAGATGTAAATTTGTTCTGGATTTAAACCATATTGCTTCATTAATTCTTTAAAATGTTCCCCAAATTTTAATGCAGCGTACTTACCGTCAAATAACTTTTCTCCGGAAGCTTTTAATTATCGTATACCGTGTCGTTTTTTCCATCTATGCAGCCAACCATCACTGGCTGTAAAGTTATCAGACGCCTCAATAACTGGCAATTCTTCACTTAAGTTGACTGCCTTTTGGTACGGAAATTGGTATTCCACGTTCTCGATTCTGTGTAGACCACAGATGTAACGAATCATCCACTTTTTCATAGCTTTCTGTGATGACTTCGATGATGTCAGAACACTAGACCACTTTTCAATTTCCTCGCGTTGTTTCCGACATTCTGAAATGGTACTCACGCACAACCGAAATCACTTGACACGTTTGTAAGCAAGTGACTGCTATCTAAACGTGTGATTGCCTCCAGTTTCTGTACTATGGTAATAACAACGCGTTTACGTTTATTTCTATACTGCTCCATCTTAGCGATTATGAACCTGACTAAAACAAACATACACGCACACATACCAGTGAATTCCGCAAACGCGCTTGTGGAACCAACGGCAGCGAATCTAATGACGCAAACGCTGAAAGGGGAACTACCGGCGGCTATTTCGGATCATGCGCCGCTTTCTCGAACAATCTTAGTTAAAACGGAGAAATTACTGTATGCGATCTGATTCGGTTAAAGCGGATTTCGGATAATTGCGATTCGGATAACCTCCACAACTTCCTCCAAATTTTTGTTTTGAAAATTTTGTATTATGTTTGCAAAACAGATCCACGTGTGCCTGTAATTCCGCGCGTATGCTGATACTGCATCATGCATTTTTTGAATGCTTTGGTCAGCTGACCGTTACGCGTGGCCTATCACAGTATTGGCTGTCACAAGATGTTTGCATCCTCCTACCGTCGCTGCAATAACTTGATGACTTTCAGCTTGCGCCGCAGGTTGGATTGATTTAAATCATGTGATTTAAGCCATCATTTAAATCAATTACGTATATTAAGTGACTTTTTGGATAAAAATCAATATTAGACCAATTGATTTTTTCATGAAAGTTCATGGATTACTCAATCAAATCAGCATTGTTTCTTCAGTAATTCTTAAGTTAGGAATAGAAACACTTTTTTTTATATCTGGTTCTTCCATTTAACGTAAATGAGCGTTTACAAAGGTAACTTGGAAATTCCTCCCACAAGGGGGTGGAGTGAGAGAGAATGTTTGGTAGTAAACCAGACTAGAGATAAGGGAATGTTTTGTCTATAATTTGAACTTTGGAATAATGAAAGTTAATAGACAGTTCCAGATAATCATATCCACAAGATAGGGTAAGATGGTGTTGAATTTTTCCTTAGGAGGCTTTAAAGTGTATTTGGAAAGCTGTGCTAAGAAAGCGATGCGGGGATAAATGCATTCACAAGTTTTTCAACAGGGCCGGGTTAAGGACTATGCAAGTTTGTTTAAAATGCCCTGAAGTTTACTGCTAGATACCTTAAAATTGCCAATGTTAACGTTTTTCCGCGTAGCCTTAAACTAAGAAGGAATTTTGTAATAGCGGCGAACTAAGGGGCTTAAGGGCTGTCACAGTTTTACAAATACTCACCTTCTATAACTAGAGACCCGAATATTGGCAGAGGGGTAACTTTCATAACGTAAATTTTGGTTTAACGTTAAATGTTAGTTTGAAGATTTTAGTTACTTCCATAGTGAAATCGCTGGTAGCTGTAATACGACTGTAACGGAAAGATCTCTAGCAGCATAACCGATATAATCAATTCCCTGGTGCGAATCCACAGGGTAATAAGCGATTCCGTAACAAAACGCACCTTCCAGGCTGTATAACAACTTCCGGTTGATAATCCAGTGGACCAAATAACGCCCTCTGGCTCGAACGGATCGAACTTTGGAATTGGAGTATCAGCCCAATGGCCTCAGTGTAATTGGCAATGTGCACTGAATTAAGATGAGCTTGTTGAAGAGTAATCATGCAATTGTATTTGAGTGTTGACTCTAGAATATGAACTTAGATTTCCCTCATCACGTTGGAAGGCTTTTAGTTAGATTCTGTAGGTACTGTAGC
This sequence comes from Acanthoscelides obtectus, assembly GCA_963669975.1. Classification (NCBI taxonomy): domain Eukaryota; kingdom Metazoa; phylum Arthropoda; class Insecta; order Coleoptera; family Chrysomelidae; genus Acanthoscelides; species Acanthoscelides obtectus. The sequence goes on along the minus strand of CAVLJG010000007.1, from coordinate 72,632,707 downwards.
AGCTTAGACTTCACGACGTTTTTCGTATGTTTTCGAAGTCGAATTAGCTGGGTGCGCGCTGTCACCGCCAACCAGACATCGAAATAATTCCGTGCAATATAAAAATAAGTCTTTCATTACGTCCTACACCACTGAGCGAGAAACTATTGTAACGGCGAAAAATTTCAAAAATAAGATACTGCGTTTTGTGTATGTTATATGACATAGACCATTTCACTCATTTCCGTCAATCTGTCGGTCTGTCTGTATGTCCCCTAGTCCTTGGCTGTCTATAACTTGAGAAGTATTCGCGGATTTTGATGAAATCTTCACGCAAGGCTGCTACTATAACAAGGACGGAAAAGCTTTGTAGTTTTTGGAAATCGGTATAGTAATGCCGGAAGAAAAACAAAAAACTTAGAAATAAAATCACCCAAACTTCGGTTTTTGACGTTTCAGAGGATTCTGATTATTTGCAGATAAAATATTGTAGAACTTAAAAGGGTTTGGGTTTGTGGGGTATGGGGGAGGGTATATGAAAATTATTTATATGTTTGTTTCCAGTCCCGCACAAACTTTTGAAATGACAAACCGTTTTTTCGTGTAAACATATAGTATATCTGCCATTTGTTCATTCCGAATTTCAGCTTGCCATCTTGTCCCGTTCAAAAAAATAAGTATTCGAGCTTCATCCTATAGAACATATTTCAGGCCAACATGAAGTTTTCGACAAGCAAGCATTCAGTAGAGCGCAGAACAGGGAATCAAGGCGACGAGGTTCTCGAGATCTCATTAACAAGATGATCAAGTTAATTGATACTCCGCAGATACAAATTACAACCTGACAAAATGAAGATTAATGCCTCTCTTCCGGTTGTACATAAAAAATGCCCAATAGAAACTTCCAAAATCGCTCGAAAAGTTCGAGTCGCTATTCGAGCAGTAGCAGCAAGTTGGCTGGCAGTTTGATGTAATTGATTAGGGGACGCTTTGAGCTCTAATATAATTTATGTCATAATGATTAACAAGTGCGGTGCGGCTCAAGAAGTTGGAACTTGGACGCGAGCACCTGCTACAGCACAAGGAACATTAGTTAATGGGAAAAGATCACCCTATCCCCCACTTGAAATTGCTGAACGCGAAATGTATCTAAAATATTCTTTACACTCTTACAAATGTCATGATACTTAAAGTAAAAAAAGGCAATACATCGATAAGTTTCGAAATTCTGTAGAAAAATATTTATAATTGACTTCTGATGCGTTGAAATGATACTATATTTTCTGTATCTGAAAGATATTAAAGAGTGTACCCCCCAAAAGAATCTAACGACGGGAGACTTTTGTTGAAAATTACATCCTCGACATTCTATGGTGTATGAAACAGATGCGTAAAATTGTCTCGGTTTAAGATGTATGGATATACCAACGTCAAAAATTTGAGATATACCCCAAAACTCTCAATCTTTAACATGTACAAATCTTTTTCTTGAATCAACAAGAGTCGCCGAGACTTCAAAATTTTGTCCATTGAAGTACTCGGCATGCCCATATTGATAGTTCCTATATGCCTTCGTAATGGCACGTACGAAGCATCATCCTCGGAAGCAATTAGCCACCAAGGCTGCCCGTAAAAGTTGCTACTGGTGGAGTAACGAAACCTCACCGTTATTGTCATTCCAACGGATGGTTCATGAAATAACGCTAGATTTCAAGACCGATTTGCGATTCCAAAGTACTGCTGTGATGTTTTTTTGTCCCTTTATACTGCAAAGCTGTTTTGTCCTTGGCATAGTAGTAACCTTGGATGAAAATTCCGTCCGAGAGGTAGTTTCCAAGTTATACAGGAGTAATGAATTAGCGTACAGACCCACAGACATACCGATGGAAATGAGTGACATGGTTTTTCGTGATGTAGACTTTCCAAGTTGATTGCCATTTTACAAAAACGATCTCTGTAACCTTCCTTGGGTATCAGTTAGTAACTTGACACAAGTTAACTTTTAGGATATGATACAACGCTGTCATGTTCGTAGGTAATGGTAGTCAACTGAATTAAAAGTATGAATGTACTAAAACTAAGCAATTTTGGTTACGAACAATGCGATGTAAACATATAGGCTTGGCTACTTAAATAAATAAATAGCGTTCATTGCCCAACAGTTACGGAAACCATTTATAGGACCATTCTATGGAAAGATGAATCAAGCTTACAGAAATAGAAAACACAAAAAGCAGGCCATTATGTTTAAAGGAAAAAACTAACAAGGAAAAGAATCAAAAAACGTATTCCACTCAAGTGAGAAAATATAAACTGTTTAACTAATTCATAGCTACTCCCAGAAATCTAGATATATGTATATCACAATAATTAGATATGGCATCAAATGTTGCACACATTACATATATGGGTGCTTCCAGGAATAAATCTATTGCGAGCCGTGCCACAATAAAATGTTCGAGTTCGAATAGATGGCACATTTAAGTTCATTTGAGCCACAATCTGTACAGCAGTTTATTCAAGGAAATAATTGAAGCACTCTTCCTTCTCAGCTCTAAACCTAGCACTTGAAAGCTAGACAATATCAGACTTTCAGATATACCCTGCTCATGATAATATGCACCGTCAGCCTTGAAAGATAAAAATTTTATAAACTTTCTCCGAACATGCTCAAGAGAATCAATACAGCAGTTGTAAATTAGATTCCAACTGTATATTACAATTTCGATCTAATATATGAACAATACAAAACTAACAGTGACTCGGGGGGCTGAAGATTCTACAGTTTCTCACAGTAAAGCAGTACTCCCGTGAAGCTTATGGTCAAAAACTCCACCCAAATCTTTAATTAAGTCCCAACCATTGATGTAAAAACTCGCAATCTTATAACTAAATTAACAAACGGACTTTTCCCTGAAAAAAACTTAAACTACTACACTCAAACGCATTGAGAAATAAATTATTCTCGTCACACCAAGCTAGTAAAGCATCAGTATTCCGCTGAAGTGCAATACAATCATCATAAGAATCAATAATCCTGAATAATTTTAAATCATCCACAAAGAGGAGTTTATTATTACCTAGGTTTTGCGCAGGGTCATCGGTAAAGAAGGTAAAAATACAAAAATGCAGGACCGAGGTTTGAACCATGAGGCCCTCAAAATTTAGTTACGTACTGGTACTTTAAGTCGTTGAAAATAAGAAATTACTTCCTTTCATAAATATATCTTTGAATGAGTGCTAAAGCTGATTAACGGAATCCATAATGAGAAAGCCACAGATATGCCATGGTACACCCTGTCGAACGCCTTAGCTCCTTCTAATCCAATCGACTTCGCGCCAGATACTTCATGTCAAATTCCATTATGCCGTTTAGCCTGTCAAATATATATCTCAAACTTGTTTCATACTCTAGCTTATCTCTGAACCAAATTTCATCCAGATTCATTTAGCGATTTTAGCGTGATAAAGTAACAAACATCCACGCTTTCTATAATATTGGTAGTAGGGATTCATCGAACTGTAACTAGGTTCCAAAAGCTGCATAGCAAATGTTGTTCCTGTGCTGATACAATTTTCTTCGTGTTCAAACTCCGCAACTATTTTTACCACTAAGCTCCTGAACGTTCACCGTAATAGGTTTGTAGGATATATATAAAGTAAGTCGGTAGCGAAACGCACTTCAAAGCGTCGCAGAGGGAAGCTCTAGTAACAAGTCTTCCCTCCCTGAGGAGTAATTTGAGTTTAACACTCCCAGTCGCCCAGGTTACGACCCATTTCGTCCTTTCGCCCAACTCTGCCGCAAATTGATATTGGAAAAAATTGATCTAATTTGGCCCGGTCGATTCTTCCCAGTTGCTTGTTATCAGGAAGCTTTATCGTTATTTTATTGCAGCAGTCAGCTTACCAGTACTTGGAAATCGTTTTTTCTGCATTTTTCCGCTGATTCGGCGGATAGTTTCGGTTGAGGGTTTCTGTCTAAACCTGAGCTTTTTGAAATTGCTGATATGTATCAAAGACATCGGAAGTGCATCATAAACACAGGATGTTCCAATATTCCGTGGACATAGAAATACCACGTATTTTTTAGATTCAAAATGAGTCGATTGGACATGGTTTACCTTTATGCAAAAGTGCTTCTTCGTTTGTTCATAAGAGAACGTCGGGTGAAAGCTACCCACACCCCTACATAAGATATATCAGACTTTTTTCGATACCCTCCCAATGATTCTGAACTTTTTGAGCCAGTTGATGTACATGACATCTTGATGGATTGTCAAAAATATAATATCTTTTTTGTTAAATGATATCCCTCAGGTAAGTAGTAAGAACGATGTTTTCAATAAAATGCTCAGTAATTGCAAAATCGGGCCGAAATCTCTCAAACATGTACGATAAGTTTTAGCTGTTAATCTAGACTCACTGCTAGGAGTGAATAACAAACGGGCCAAGCTCTAGTAGGGCAGGTACAAGTTGAGCATGGAAGAAGTTGATCTTGCGTGGAGGCAGTCCAAAATGGCGGACGTACAGAATGTACAAATGTCCTACAATGGGCGGTGAAAGATATCAGAACTGAAGCGGTTATCCGCCAAGCAACGTTGCTTCGTGCTTACTACCAATTGTCAGTACGCTATAGGTCTATTCGTTGGAGACAGACAAACGGGAACCAAACAATATTTGCGTCCTGCTGATCGCATGAAACTTTATGTGATGTTGGCCAGAGATGAGGAGCAAAAAGATTCAGTTACAGCTGTGTCTATGCGATTTGCAAAGGGCCTTCTGTCTGACTTCATTGTCTGTCGAGCGGTCGGTAGGACATTTGCTTTTGGTTAAAGTACAATAAGTGAGTAGGTCTGTCAGGTTTGTTGGCCCGGGTACCCCAAAGAAGGGAATATGAGAGAAAGCAAGGAAGGAGGAAGAGAAAGAGGAGAAGTGCGTCTGTCTCATGAGTGCCTTTGCATTGTTAACTAGTATTTGGGAATTCTAAATTGAGACCAAGATTAATTTAGAGATTGCTTGTGTTAGAAAAATTGTAATTTTGGTTGGAACCAAAGTCGCACGATTTAATTTTGTTCGCAATGCGAGCTGCGGTCTTGTGTGCTTGCGAACTTGGTCGATTGTGCAATTCTGCTTGACTATAACGTAGCTGCGCTTGTTGTTTGATATAGTCTCTTAGGTAAGGGGTGTCGAGGCCTCTAAAAGGGGTTTCATTGGAGAGATACCATTGGGGCGTTAGTGATATCTGGCCTGCAAAACCTGCAGACTACGCAAATGCGTCTTCGAGAGAAAACAACAAGCCGCATACACGTGAGTGATAATAACCATTCTTGTATAGCCGAACTTCGTTTATCAAGCTTAATTCTCAAGTTCTACATCGCAGAAGGAAGAGTTTCCGAAATGTAATCTGGAGTTTGGTCTTTAATATCTCAGTGAGCTTCTGCCAGTTCCTCCTCTTATCAAGAGTGTCACCAAGATACTTATGGAACGCAAACTCCGTTCATCGTTCTCCGTTTTTAGTACAATAGGGTAACTCAGGGTGATATGGTGCATCGGATGAAATGGTGAAATGCTCTAGTTCTTCATCGAGAATGCAGATGTCTGAATGGCGACAGTTTATTATCATATGTGTTGCGTGCACCTCATGAAAACAACCATTGTTTTAAAAATCGTAAGTTATTTGTAAAAAACTGTTTTTGGTGCTCAATAATTTTCATACGATGCATGCATTTGTAGATATTGCTTCAGGTAGCGTAGACTGCGCTGTGTTTTTTTGATATGGAACCGTATTCATAAAACAAAGGATATCATTGTACTTGCAAATTTTGAAGGAAATCCTCCAGATGGTATTTAGGTACATATAATAATTTGAAGTAAATGCTTTTACTTCTTGAGTATAAGCATATCCTTCAAAGCAGTAACATAAGTAAAAGGATAATCATAATCTTCACCTTACACTTGGCATAGGAAGCATATCCTTCAAAAATTCTGAGTGTGGTCAGTAGCAGACTCAACTTCGTAACGAAAGGTGGTCAAACGATGAGGCGGAAATTGTGGATGTTAGGAATGTTAAAACGTACAAACCTCGTTTACCTTCACTTGGTCGTGAAAATTATATCGGCTCGACGAAGCAAATGTACAATGGCTTGCGGACAGATTTTTAGTTAAGAATGAGGAAACTCGAGGAGGAGCACTTTCATGTATTCATAAAATGAAGATGTCTACGCTGTCTCGGTGACCCTCGATATCAGCAAGGTATTGGCCAGGAACTTGGTGTTAGTCAAGCAACGCTATCTCGGACTGTGGATAGAGTTGTGAACAGCATAGATGCACAGTCGAACGAATGGATCAAGTTGCCAACTACCGACCATGAACTGATGGAGACCAAGCGGATATGGCAAAACATGTATAAACTTCCGGCAGCAATTGGTGTAATTGATTGTACACATATAGGAATCCTGAAACCAAATCACCAAGGAGATGAGTATATCAACCGAAAAGAGAAACCTACTTTAAATGTGCAAGCCACTTGTGATGCTAGAGAGATATTCACAAGTGGTGATGTCAGTTGGCCCGGATCAGTGCATGATTCCAGAATATGGAGAAATTCACAGTCTAGATCACTACTAATAAATAAAGCAAATGCTGTACTACTTGGCGATGACGGTTATGGTATTGAGCCATGCCTAATGACTCCCTTCAGAAATCCTACTCCAGGTGCAGAAATAAATTATAATAAGCTTTTAAAGCAAGAAAGATTTTTAATTGAACGGTGTTACGGCCAACTGAAATGCCGGTTTCCTATCATACAGTATGTTTGCCGCGTAAAGTTGTAAAATATGCCGAAAATAATGATTGCTTGTATTGTACTCCATAATGTTGCGAAGACCTTGGGCGATCCTGACTTTGAGTTAGTTGAACAAGACCCAGATGAAGATGAAGGACATCATGAGAATGACGAACTTCCTCTCGGCCAACTAGGTCAACAAATAAGAAGAAACTTGAGTATTATATTAAATAGTTTTATTGATTAAAGTGTATTTATAAGTTACAATAAGTCTTATTTTCGTGAAGATCATAAGTTACAGGTGGCTTTTGAAGCTGCATCATTTCTAATTTCGCTTTATATATATTCTTGGTGAAAATACTTGTTTGGTACTGCTGTAATAGCTCTAGACGTTGCAGTTCTTTGGTTTCCTCAGTTTCTCTGTTGTTAATTTTCTTTTTGGTGGCAATGTCTTCTGAATTGCTGGCGCTGTAATACTAACTGTTTGCTCACTGCGCTCGGTATATAGTTCACTTCCCTCTTCTTGAACACTACCAACCTGAATGCCACCTCTAATTTTCATTTTCCCAATTGTAGCATTACAGTCACCTTCCACAGCTTTCGGCAACTTTCTTGACCAATCTAACAATTTAATTGCTTTATTACCAGTTTTTTTATATCTGTTTTTTTTTTCTTCAATCTTGATTTCATGTTGTTGATTTTTTTTAATAAGTCTTTAGTATCTAATGGTTTACCGAATGTTGATTCTGATTTTTTCAACATCTTCTTCAAGGCATCGTCCTTTCTCATTTTTATTTTTGGAACTTGACTTTTACAAAATAATGGGAGCAATGGCAGTTTCATCTGCGATGAACTGCAGGTCGTTGCCATTATTTTCTGTAGCTTTCTCATCACTTGAGGATGACATGCTTATTAGTTTGATAAAAAACTGTATCCAATAAAAATACGGAACGATCTGTGTAAGCTCTGGAGTACAGCTGTCAGTGATGCTGAGTGAACGAACTCTCACGTCAACTACAAGCTGGAACAAGTCAGGACATATCACTCAAAATACAAATACCGGTCAACCTTTTACTTCTTCTTGGAGGATATCCTCGCGATTATAAGGTAATCATTATGAATATGAAAACAAAGATATGCTTATACTTCTACCTGTTTCTCCGAAGCAAGACCGTATGCTTCTATTTTGTGAATACGGCTCAATATCTGCCTGTTTATATGGTACAAAGCCTAGAAATCATTGCTTTTAATATTCTGATCTCTTCGCCACTCTATTCACCATTTCACCCATGACAAGTGGGAGAAATGTTGAATTCGAGCATGGGTGATTTGGCCAAGACTTTTTCTTACGTGTAAAGTATTTCTTTGAATCTGAACTAGGTTTTTCCAGTGCTTGAATGTTTAAAATAATCCTATGCCTCACCAGAACTGGGCTGCTCGCTATGCACGGAAAAGCCACATGGATTTATCATAAGAAGTGTTAGCTCTGGCTCCAACAAAAATGCCGCATATAACCCCTAGCAGAGTTTTGGATCAAATTTCGCCGGTACCTAAATTAGATGAAATTACATCTGTAAAGAAGAATTCCACAGCTTTAGCGAAGGTTTTGAATTCCCCATCTAAAGGTGAAGCAAATGCGAAAAGGAAAGTCAGAGAAAGAATCGCAACCACAAAGACTACCAAACGAAATACTAACATCAAGCAACTCATAAAACGAAAACCGCCTACCACTGAAACCGAATCCGACTCATCGCTAGATATCCCCTTGCAAGATGATGATGACGACGTGTACGATGAAGACAGATTTAGGTAGTGTGTTAGTTGCACTAAAACGGATTGGATTGAATCAAATGTATTAGCTGCCAATGATGGCTGTACGAAGACTGTTCAAAATACGAATCCACGTGTGATATGTGATGTGGTAAAAAGCAAAAAAAGGAAACTCACCAATTCACCCAATATGCATTCACCTTTTCACCCATATGCCTGGGTGAAATGGCGAATTAATTAAAAATAATTAAGGTGTTTTTTTACTTTAGAAATGCGTTAAAGAGGATATGACATTGTCATGTTGTTGCCAACATATTTTGTGGAAAATAAGTGACTTTATTTTGTTTGAATGAACATTCTCTTGGGTTTTACATAGCTTAATTTTTTTTGTTCACCATATCACCCTGACTTACAATTCTCGTATATAGCCTGCGTTTTTAAATGATTAATATTGAGCAGCCACCAATCCGCCAATTCCAATACCTCGTTCACTGCACTTTGCAGCCCATCCTGGACTAGATTCCCAGAACACGTTTTAGCCACCAGGGCAGTTTCATCAGCATAGAGATAGGAGGCCTTCTGTTAGTCTTGGTGTATATGCTGAAGCTTTGACAAACCATTTGTACGAAGCGCTTGGCAATGTAGGCAGCTTCTATCTGATATGATCTATTTGGTGGTACAATGCAATACTCATGGGATATGAAATAAGCCTGTCGTAATAAGCTAATCGACTTCCCCAGGAAGGAAGATTAGTGGGTGTGAACTAGAATAGGCCAACTAGTCTTTTAATTTTCTTTTGGGCATAATAGGTACTTACGTATCATGAGCTGCCTGACTCACTGAATCAGAACTTACCTAAAACAAAAGAAGATACAATTACTACAGATTATTTGCATATAGAACAATATGAACAACTACGTCTAGTCTTCAAGTAAACTATGCTCCTATCTGCTTATTCATAATCATGCATTGTGCAACAGTAGAAACAAAGTTGGTATCATTGAATAGCCAGTATAATATTAGAATACGTAGTAATCAGTTGTACAACTGACAGATGGTGGTGTCACTTCTACTACAGTTGTGATATCTGGCATGTGCGCTGAAGTCTTTAAATTTCAGTACATAAGCTACTTGGATTTGCTTTATTCCATTTTTCATAAAGGCGTTTCCTCGTTGGATCGCCATGGCGATGTTGCCGGCATCCGGTGCCAGCTAACATTTTCTGATATATGGCAGACAAAATTTTGGCGTCAGTCTCCACTAGTCGTCACATCGAGAGTTGACATATATTCAGGGTGAGTTCTTATTGTGGGCTAGGTCTTCGTTATTACACCGGATATCGGAAAAAGTTTAATAGAAGGATTTTAGCCAACAGTGTGCACGTGAAAACGGAAATCAAGAAGAGTGAAAACAAACAGGGTGTACATTTTGAGGAATCTATCATTTTTCGTTATTGACCGCCTTGAATAACTAACCAAAAAGGTGAAGAAGCAAGTAGATTAATTAGAAAAGTATGGGATGATAAAGCTTCTCTGAAGAAGAATCCAGTTCTCTAGCGATGACAGTTGCGGAGAAGTAAGTTGTCAAAGTTCTTGAGTGTTTTCAGAATAGAACCCAATAGTTGGTATGTCATGTCAACTTGCTTCGTTGGAAAGCACCTATCCGAATTTGCAATAAAATCTAGGTCTTTATATTTAAAAAATGAATGTTTGACTCACCATCCAGTTACGAATTACACTGTAAAAACAAAAATATGAGTAGAGAGCGGACTGCTGGCTACTATTCGTGTAGTTAATTTTTTTTAATACTATCGCATTTATCGACCGCCTAAATTAAAAACTCACCCTCGGATGCTGGCGACATCGTCATAGTGTCTCTTATTCTCGATACGAGTAATGACGATTCCTAAACGTATTTCTCCGACTATACGGGCCGTGTGAGTAAGCCACATCTCTAGATGATTAATTCATGAGTTGTGAGTGGTTGGAGAGCGTCAAGCGTGGGACACGGAGCGGCGTGCTGCGGCTGGAGCGCCTCAAATCCGGAATTAGGATAGAAATAGGAGCTATTGTTCTGGTTAAGGTAGAAATTGAGTACATTGTAGAGGTGCCGGCACGAGGTGAATAACGATATCGTGGTTTGCCGGCAACCTCGCTTTGTTCGAGTTTAATATGGTTGGGTTTTCCGAAGAATATTTTTCAGGAAGAATGCATAGCTGTCATTCTTGTTTTTAGCGGAAAGGATATGTGTACTTTATAACCCTAGAGAATAAATTTAGTATCTAAATGACAGACTGGTGGGCCGTCAAGGTTCTGTACATTTAGACGCAAACAATTTAACTATAACATATCAATCTTCTTGTCTTGGAAGCAACTACCTCAATGTGTAATGAAATACGCCCGTTCAAGAAAATTACATTTTTTTAAATTATTTTATTATATATTTGGATCTACAGAGTTGCACAAAGTTTTTACGGGTTATAGTAGATAAAACTGGAGAGATCATCTAGATCATGTCATGAAAAAACTCAGTCCAGCGTATTTTGCGTTGCTCAACTCAAAAATATAATAAGTACTAAGCATTTACTGATTTTTATCTTGCATCCTCATTTGAAATACCTTGTCTTCTGCTGGGATTACCCTGTGGATACTCAGCGCGTTTTCATATTCATACGGTTAATATTTTCGTTGATCCCTCTTCAGGCTTGTAGAACTACCTTTCAGTTAAATCAACTATTGACATTCTCCAGGTTTATGTATTCGTTAAAAATAATCATAATAAGTTTATATACATTGAGGATCAGCAAAAATACAGCGTTAGCAACAATAAGGACGTACCTATTGGTGATTACAACCTAAGCCGTAAAAGTCCTGAGTGGAAACACCCTGAATGTGTGCCGCCATAAGCAATCAACTACCTAATTATATCAAAACCTTGTAGTAACTCTTCCACGAAATGTGTGCAAGCATTTCTGGCAGAACTTGTTATTATTCAGTTAATGATTTTGTATCAATTTTGAGTTTCATTGTGCACAATCTTGGCAAAAGATTGTGTATTTATATGTTAAGGTTATAAAGGGAAGCGCTTCAAAATAAAGTTCACATGAGCCTCCATTCCTTTTACAAAATTGTCCAAGATTCCGCCCAGCCCTTGTAATGTTCAGCTGCGACTTTTGCGCTAAGATATAGTATTCATGCGTCAGTTTCATCATTTTACTTCAGCTTGCTAATTTGATTTGTTGGTTTGGTTTCCCAGAAAGTGTGAGTCAAAGTTGGAAGCAACGGTTTTTGATAGAGACAATATAAAAAGTGCTACGAAAAGACCAAACTGTGTTAATAACTAGAGAACAACATTTCCGATAAAATTTAATTTGATCTCATTTCAACAATCTTTCAACATGTGTTGAAGTTGTTTTTCTTTTTTCTCAAAGCCAAGGCAAGATTCGAAGAGATACCTAGAAACAAAAAACTTGTATCATTATATATATATTTCTTAAAAAAATCAGTGGTGTCAATTGTTTGTCCCAATATTATTCGTGAGACAACCCCCGAGAAATCACTGAAATTTATAGATAGTGCTATCTCAGCGTCTTATTGTGATGAACATTCAACATTCAATAGAATCAACAAAAAAATCAGACATTTATAAAAGGACATTTTTTCTTTGAACTTTGACCCGAAGAGCCAGACATTTGATGATATATTTTTATATGAATTTCTCAACTTAGCTTTCCAGTGCCTCGTTTGTGTTACTCTGAGTAACTCGATACTGCCCAACAGGTGGGATTACCGTTCCACTGCTTGGTGTCATGAACCAAAGCTACTCATTTTTGAAATTCCCTGCCCCCTCATGCACTAGCTTTTTATTCAGTGTTATCATACGCTGCGGAATAGAGGGGATCGAATAAAAATGACTAAGCGTCACGATTGTTTGGTTATGATTTCTCACCTTTTTTGTATTGAGCTTACATTAAACGGATACCAGACAATGGAGGATGGTAAAAAACTGATAACTTAGACACATGTTTACAAAGAAGCTTTACAATAAAAGTGCAGATCCTTGACATGCAAATTGTGTTTCACATTTTCATTGCTGGTCTAGCAGTGTGACCACAAACTGTCAACGTCAACGCAAAATATCAAAAAACAGGGTAGGTTTTAATCGCTGCGTTCCCGTGCATATTTGCTAGTGTCACACTTCGAGTGCATACAACTCTCAATCCAAAAGCACTGGAAAGCGGCTTTTATATTTAGTGTTAATTATTGCCTATCATTGAATAACACCCTGTATGTTATAAAATCCTATCTCATGAAAATGGAAATGATATCACCATCGAATAATTTCAAACCTGGCACAAAGGCTTTGAGCGGAAGCAACACTGAATAGTATGTTGAATTCGGTGCTAGTGATCTAGTGAATGGGTATTGATTTGTATTCCAAAATCCAACAGCAGGCTGTCAGCTCGTCGAGAGGAGGAGCCAATAAACGTCACTTCCGGGTATAATTAAAACTAAAGCATTTCAGCAGGCTGTGCGATTCCGCGCCGCAGGTTAACACTCGTTTGTTTCCCGGAAATCTTCTGTCAAATCCACAGAACTGATAATTGGTCAACTAGAACCCGAAACTTGACCTATGGCATCAGCTAATTTGGATGAAGGCAGTATTTCTGAGAACGTCGCGTATCATCCTGCCTTTCAAGTTTAGTTTAAAAAATGCTTCTAATACTTTTTGTAACTTTTTTCAATACCCACATTTATAGAACATTGTAATCACATCTTCTTTAGACAAAACAGCAAGTAAATTTCTTACAAATGGTTGAAGCAGCATAAAGTTGTAAGCATCGACACTTTCTTCAAAATGCATTTGACCTATACGAGTACATATAGAGTGTAGACCATATAAGTGATACCCAAAAGGCGCAACATTATAGAAACCACTAAATTCATGAGATGTTTGTTGATAATCGTCTTTAGTGACTAAAACATGGTACAGTACATAGTGCCAGATTAAGCACCTGCTATTCCAGTAGAGTAAATTGTAAAAAACTAGCAATATGAAACCTAAAAAAAAAATGTGAAAATAGATGGATTAAGTCACAATACAATAGGGTGAGTAATGCCGATTTAGCCGTGAAAAGAAAAATAGATAATAGGTTATGAAGAAACAAAAAAATAGCTCTGATCAAAAATGCAGAGCATGAAAATGAAAGAACTTAAGCTAGCGGTTGCTCTGCAATTATTGTATCTTTTTAGCTGTACTTTAGAGCTACAGGAAGACAGGATATTCTTCTGATCCAGGCCTAAGCTGCTGTAAGACAATATTGCAGAGTAAGTGAAAGATCTTCAGAAAAGTGTTACGCGATGTATTAGCATGGTGAGGGTGTAATGGTTACAAACCTGAAGATCATGCACGGACACCCTTGGAATAAGTTTACAACTGGGGTATTGAGGGGATAATGTTAGTACCATGCTGTGAGTAAAGGTTACAGTGGAGTATTTTAAAAAGGTTTCAATCGCTTAGCCATGGAAAATTGCGATCCTTGCGATACTTTACACAGGTATTCCGGATTATTTGCAGTCGTTTTTCGTTAGTAGACGACAGACGAGGGTTTTTTTGCAGAGTATGTTTGTTTGCTTGAGTGATAGATACAATTTTTTCATGACGTTGATGTGAACTGATTGTTTAAGGCTTTTACATAATATTTTATTGCCAAATAATATGTCAAAATATTCCGAAAAATTTTGTCTTAAGTTGTGTGGTACATTACCTATTAACACTATCAAGATCTGCATTCACTAGCATGATGGACTCCTGACTATGCAGTGTAAAGAAAAAACATCAACGGTTCCAGTACTGAGTCTTGGGTGTACCTGGTTGAATGTATTTTGAAGTCAAAATATAATTCTTGACATTTACTTTCTGCCTCTGCCTGCTTAAGTATGACCTAGTAAAGTTGCAGACAACTCCACCTGAGCCATAGTAGTGGAAAAGTCTAATAGTATCAGCAAGCTCATATTTTTACTATCCATGAAAGATATGATGCTATTTGTGTCATAAGGCAGGGCTGTAGTTGTACTAAAGTTCTTCTGAAAACCTGATTGATGGGTGGGGATTGCATTGTACACATTGAGATGACCTAGAATCTGTGCATAAGCTACTCGTTCTGGAATTATAGACATTAATGGCAACATGCTGATTGGTCTGAGGTCAGCAATAGATGTTGGATTAGATGCGCTTAAAATACACCTAGTTCAAACGCTGTCCGCACGGTGGCGCACAAATATTTGTCCTTGCTAAGACGTCTAAGTTCCAATAATCCGTCTGTGGTCAGACAAGCAAAAACCAGAATAAATAAAAACACGTTGAGAGCGTTGGAGTGTGCAAGTAAAATTGATTGAGGAGCCAGGCAGGCAGCAGTCGGCGTGGCGGCCGCGTCGAAGGAAGCCAAGACAAATGGTGTTCGGCCTTCACCATCGCCGAGGTTTTCCATTAAATATTCCCCCGGAACAAGTGTTGCGATAAGCAAGTGTGCGCCGGGTTGTTTCGGGCAGCCGGAAATGATTAATATCGCGATACCGAGGATAATTATTGTCATTGTTTGAAGTCAGCTTACGTCTTGCTTTTCGCACATTCTATCGATCATTTCAAAAACCAATTAGTTCCATTTTATTCCGACATGCTTTTTTCACTAAAAATGCTCCATGGGTATACACCTCCGTGAGTTAAATTCCATTCACGAGAAATAATACCGCATAAACAGCATAGGTTCGGGTGGTTTTGGATGCAGGTACTTGAATGGGTCATTTCAGAAACAGCACCAGGATCTTTATTTTCATGTTTATGTGCTATATGCACCAATATACTATTTTTAAATTCATCAGCTACCAAAAACAAGGTTACGGGCAAATACAGTATTTACTTTGCCTTAGCCGCTTTGAGCGAAACCACTTATCGAAGAGTTTTGTTGTTTCCTATGCATTGTCTCAATTCCCCTCGTTCAATGACTGAGGAAGGCATTTAAATATATGCTAAATGTTGCAGGAAACTTTCTTTATAAATAATAAGAAATGCAGTAACACGCATAACACCTATCTCGCAAAATCAATTTTTTGTTGTTGGGTGGCTTACTAAGCACCGCCGATTGCTCATTACTGAAGAAGGTTTAACGATCAAGTCTACCTTTTACGCTTTGCGTCGAATCCCCCTATATACGTTAGCATGTCAATATTAGTAAGTATCTAATTTTCAATAATAATGAAGTTAATAAGAAATATGATTGATATGATTCGTTTGCTCGAGTTATATATCAATGACCCCATTTTTGCTAAAACAACGTCCCAAGCTGTTTTTTGGATTTTTCCCATTATTATTACTGATAAAACGTGAAGGTTATTTTATTTTATGAAATTCAGATACTATCTTAAGCCTAATAAATTACTTAAAACTGGTTTATTCCTCAATGACACAGCTCTTGTTGACTCCTGAAAAATTCAAATTGTGCGACTTATGCGGTTTTTGCGATGCTCAATTCATTCTATTGTTACCAAAATTAATGTGTAGCTCTAACAGAGGTTGCCATCTGCTCTACTGATTTCTTTGCCGTGGTAAGCTAAGGATTCGGCAACATCGTCACTTGTCACATCTTGAAAACAATTTCTATTCTAGGTATAAACGAATCGTAATAAATATCCTTTAAAAGAATATATGTTATTTTATAAACTATTAATTCAGCGTTAGTTCTGCCGACCATAGGCGGCTAACCATGGACAGATGTTTCGTGCTATTTGGCAACTCCCCAACATGGTATAGGCTTGGTCACAGATAGGAAAACGAACGAAAGTTGAGCAACTATCCTTTATTCAGAGTATAGTTGGCCGTCTGTGATCGAACGAACAAGGGCTATATTATGTATATTACTTGTTTGTTAAATGGCGAGTAGACTGTATTTACTATAACACCAGAATCGGCGTCAAATCGCGACCACAGTAGCAACCCAGCTAACAGTTCCAATAGACAGTTTACTGTTTTCACTCTCGCAAAGGTCGATTCTTGTAATAGATTGCACTTTTCACTGTCTTATTTCGATGTTATTTTATCTTTGGGCTAGACTTGCGCCCTCTAGAGGCCAGGGCGAAAACCTGAAAATCTGTTGTAATGCACAACTTTTTGAACATTCTATCAATTAATACAGCTTAAATAACGTTTCTATTTCAGTTACACCTTTATATTTCATTTATTTTTGCACATAACTTTATAGCCAATAATAATGACCTAAGACTTGTACCAGCTAGTGGGATTCTTGAAGGACCTTTTTTACAATCAAATACAATAATGCCGTTCTTTTTGACCAGTTTTGAGGTGCGAAAGACGGCGTTACCTAATGGCTAACACTAGATTTGGTTTGTCGAAATTTATTTTTGCGAATCTTGATACAAAGACCTTTCAAATGAAGCCCAGATGATTAAAATCGGCGAAAGAAAAGTTATATCACTTTTTTGAAATGACATTAAGTCGTTTTCCTTTCTTAAGTCAGTAAAAATAAATAAGTTTACAAATGCAACGCATGCGCCAAGACACTTATTTTAGATATATGCATATTGTGAATATTTGTGAAAAAGGTTTTTTTCCCTTAGCGGTCATCACAAAAAGCTATATTATACACTGGTTTCTAATGTCCACTTGTTATGAAATGTTGTACCCGCTCTGAGTCGAACTGTTTCCAAGATACATGCGGTGTCCTTTATAAACGGCTCACAGAGTACATTAGCAACATCAGGAGTTTGAAATCTGGTTAATTTCTGATAAATTGTGAAACATACCTATGTTGAATACTAAACAGTAATAAAACCCACACGGCAAATGAGAGAACGAAATATATTTATTATTTTCCAATTTTGTAGGCTATTTGTTTGAAGAGTATATAGCTGAAAATATAATAAGCACCCTCCTACATTCACACCTACTCTAAACAAAAGCTTTCAGCGACGCATTTTTATTTGCATTTATGGTAAATACCTTTCAGCCTGAATCTAGAACGCCTCCATAAAATATTCATGTTTAATAATAAAAAGCGTTTTAGGGAAATTATATTCCCGGCAGCTTTCTCATAGCACACTATGATCACATAAATAACAAGACGCGCTACAGCTCGTTATAGCAGTATGGCCACGGTTTTCACTTATTCTCCCAGTAGTTTAGTGTAGACGGTGATATACAGTGTGTTACCGTTATTATCACACAGCTCAAGTACGATGGGGATTGTAGCCACACATTTATGGTCGACTTTTGAGGGCTGACTGCTGATTGAGGGTTGATGAACCCTTGAATTTAAGAAGCACGATAATCCACCGTTGAGTGACCTTCAAGCCCACCATTTGCTTTTCACAGTAGACTGTGACAGAAATTTTCAACATTTTACAAATTTCTAGATTATAAAATTTTGAACAACATGAATATCAGATATCTCCTTGGAATCGGTAAAACAATTACCATTCCCTCAGGAATACAGCCAACTAGAGAATGAAAATTTAAATCCCCCCTTGAACCTTCCTCAAGGAAGCGTAATTGTTTCTCTGTTTTCAAGAAGAGATCCATTGTTACCCAGGAAGCCTCACGCCTCAAGGAATGTCTAAAAATCTGACTCTTAAGTTTTGAAAACTTGAAAGTATTTGGTCAAAGGTGGCATAATTCAATATACTATTTTTTAATTGTCCCCGAGCTTTACAAACAGGTATGAGCATATAATCTTGTTGTTTCATATAGGGAAACTTGCTTGTGGATTTCCACAGCTTCAAGAATGGACAATTCTCAATTCGAACTTCAGAGTGCCAGGGATGTGAGTGAAGAGTTTCCTGGTCTTGGACAGTTACAAAGGCCGTTTCTGATACTGTAGGTATATCAAACACACAATGTGAATTCTTCAGCAGAGCCGTCTTAGCATTCGGACCACTACAGTTAATCTTTTTTCAACGTTTAATATAGTAAAAAGGGAGCGTATTTATCGAAAAGCACCCTTATACGGAAATCTGAATTGTGCGCAATCTCTGTTCTCCAACCTTTTTAACAAAAAGTCAATCTCTATAAGACCACTAAGAAGCATAAAATATGATTTTGATGCTTTTTCCATGAGAGACTTATACTACGTATTTAACTGGGTTCATTAGAGTATATTAGGCCCTAAATTGGAGCATTCAAATATCTGCTGATAATACCGAGTTGGCTGAACGCGTTTCTGATGAAACAGAAGTCGATGGATCTGTCCTTTGATTTAGTTAAGCGCATAACTTCTAATTAAGATGACTTAACTACATCACAGAAGGCTTTAAATAATCGCTTACATTTATCTAATGTAGGGCAGAATAAGGACCCGCTGATTACTCAAGATCTTGGTAAGAAATTTGACTTGTCTCACCAGGACCCTAGAATTGCCGCAGCAGTTAAAGTGTACAGGGTGATTCACAAGTCGTGACCAAAAATGATCCAGCATACACAGGACCGCATTTTAAGGGAGGGTCTTCTTTGTAACATTTTTTCCTCGAGAGCTTCATCAAAAAGGTACGGGGTGTTAAAGCTTAAAAATAAATAACATTTTTTTAATATTTATCTTCAAAACCTTTAGCTGGAATGAACTAGAATTTGGTATCTGGATTTACCTAAGTATTGTCCACATTCAAAAGTCCTTACTCAAACTTAGCGTGCACCAGTGGCAGAGATTCAGGAGATTTTTCTAAATGAGGATATTACGCCACCGTTTTCTTTTCGAAACGTACAGTTTTTCGAATGTTACCTTCAATTAATCACTCTTGTGTTTTTTTCATAGAGTGCACTGTTTTCGTAATAATAAAAATTAAACAACTTAGATCATTCATGAAGAGTCGAGATACAATTAGTTTCAAATAATATAGCAGGCCTTGATACCAACTTGACGTTCCTTGGGAGATAGTTTGTCATAGTTATGTGTAATAAGGTTGTTATCTTTACCACTACTTTTTTTGTAAAAGTCAAGTCAAAAGTTTCTTTTTTTCATTTTTGAGTGTTGTGAAAGGGAATTTAGCAATGATGGAGATGCTTTAGCAGCTTCTCGGGGTATCAACGTAGATTTCCTAACAGACACCAACGTACCCCAAAGATTTACAAGTATTAGGCGGATTGCAGCCTAGTTACCATTTTCCCAAAGTCTTGTATGGAGAATTTTAAATCGGGAAGTTTTACATCCTTACCATCGACAAGATGGGCAATGTCTGCGAAATTTTTGTGAGTGGTTCCTGCAAATGCATAATCAAAATGCAGAGTTTATTGATTTGGTTCTGTGGTCAGATGAATCGCTTTTTGCGAGGAGTGGAACCCTTAATTCTTATATTTTTTTATTACAGTATTTTATACA
The DNA here is from genome assembly GCA_963669975.1 of Acanthoscelides obtectus. Classification (NCBI taxonomy): domain Eukaryota; kingdom Metazoa; phylum Arthropoda; class Insecta; order Coleoptera; family Chrysomelidae; genus Acanthoscelides; species Acanthoscelides obtectus. The sequence continues at coordinate 72,612,791 of CAVLJG010000007.1, read as the reverse complement.
AGAAAGAATAGATAATGCGTTTCATCAAATTCAAGCCATAACAAGTTTATTATTAGAAAGATGCCGCACTTGTATTCGTCAGAATGGTGGTCTTTTTGAACATCTATTGAAATAAAGCTTTGATTATCTAATCTGTTCTTTTTATTTTTACGAAAACAATACACTCTAGGAAAAAACACAATTGTAATTATTTGTGGCACATTAAAGGTTAAATACGAAAACTTCCGCGTTTTGAAAAAAAAACAATGGCTTGGTATTTTTATTTGGAAAAATAATGCTACTAATATTATATTACTGTCAGATTTTCAATCTATGCAGTTAAGTTGATATTTAAGCTGCAGCTTTATCATACACTTATAATAACAAAATAATATTTTCATTAACATTAGTTGAAAGTGTGAAATTCAGTCTGTACTCAATCATTAAAAAAGTTAAAATCATCAATATGTCAGTTGGAATGTTATGAAATTTAAACAAAATCTGCAGAGCATTTACCTGAAAGAAAAATACCTTTTTTTCAGGTCACTATTTCTGTCTTCAACCTCAATTTTGTGCTTACGCCTCACTGCTTCCAAATTAATTAAATTAAAATATGTAGACAACGTAGTTGTTTCAAAGGTTTATTTGACAATGACAATGGAAGTCAAAGGAAATAAAACTTTTGAAGTTAGAGAGGTGTATCCTGAAACATCATACCACTTCAGATACCTGATGCTTTGTGAGTACCGACTTGGAAACGAAAATCTGAAAGCTCAAATTGCAGGTACATTATACATTAATAAAGCTTCATTGTAACCACTTTCTATACTGATACTGATTTGAGCTTGTACGCAATATAATGTATCAACCCATTGTTGTTCAAGCAAAAATATCTAGAAACCGTACTTGTAACAGTTGAGCTGCGCTGAACGGAGATATAGTGATAGTGTGAGAGCAGGAGCGAGGGTGGAAATCCTATATTTTCTAGCTCAGTGCCTGCTTTGTTTTCGTACACAATGCTGATTAGCTATTATGATGCAAATTAGTGCGGTCAAAATGGTAAATAAGGGCATTCAGTGCAGTGAGAAAATTGAAACCTAGCTGGAAAACCTGTATCTCTATAGCGCTGCAATTGGTGACAAAGTACAATGCGACTACCAACTGTCAATCATTTATGCTACTGACGCAACTAGTCGAAGGCATACATAGCGTGCAAAATCAAAGCAGTAAACAAAATCGAGAATTGAAGTTGTGATAAGAAGAATATTGCTTATTATAAAAGCACCCAAAGCGTAAGAAATATAGTCGAGACCTTTGTTGTAATCAACATCACGAATAAAGTGATAAGATAGCAAGCGGCAACGAAAAGTGTGATAAGTATGTCTTTGACGTGACAAATGGAAGTTCAAAGTTGACAGTGATAGTTTTTTCTACCGACTGCGCATGATTTCCTACAAAATTTATTAGAAAAATTTCTTTACATGACAGTATTGAAATTGGCAGTCAAATTGGGAACTAAATTGAGTAACGCATTTTTCCCCAAAATTTGATACCAAATTATAAACAATTTTAAAAAAAATCTCTGTCACAAGATTCACTACTCCAACTATCAAGATAGCAGGTACTTTGACGGTTTTTTTAGAAGAAATACCCAATAGCTCAATATCTAATTGTTAAAAATCATAGATATATTATACTAACATCCCCTTTTAAAAGGTATATCAGAATATGTAATAAAAAATGAGGCATTACATTAATAATAGTACTTCGTTATGTGGGTCTCCAAATACCGTACACTTTAATGGATAAATAGTTTCATTTGAGTAGTTTTTGCTTAGTGCAGTCCAACTCTATGTCTGTCGCTGCTGACCGGCAGATCGACGGTGGCTGGGGGAAGATGACAGGACGCCAAGAGGCCAATGCTCTCAACCGATTCAACGCAGCGCAATAAGACGTTATATTTGTTTGTTACTTAAGATTGTTGGAATATATATTTATTACTGCAAGTAGTATTGATCGACTAGCGGCTCACCATCTTAGACAACATCAGAAGTGTGTGTTTTACGGTGGTTCCCAATTTTAGCAAATATTCTGCAGGCTGTTGTTTGCTCAGAGATTGGACAAGATGCCAAATCAAAAGCAAAGGAAATCCAGAAAACGAAGTAGAAGAGAACCTTCCTCGTCTTCAACAACCAGTAGTTCTTCCGGCAGTTCTAGCAATAGTAATGGGCATAAACATAAGAGATCCAGGTGTAAGTCAAGGGAAACCGTGAGTAGCGAACATTATTCTACTTTTACGAGGGCCGATCAGGGAATACATATTTCGATGGTAATTCCAGAATTTGATCCGAAAATTAATGACATATCAGAGTGGTTAGAGGTTATCAAATATAATGCAGATATTTACAAGTGGCCTGATAGTCTTATTAAGTGTCATGCTTTGAATAAACTCAAGGGTACAGCCAAAACCTGGTATGACAGTTTCATTCAGGGTGACTTGGGGTGGTCTAGTTATGCTTGGGGCCAGTGGGAGGATATATTGAAAAATACATTCCAGTGTACACGTAATGCTTATCAACTGTTGATGGAAATGGTAAATCATAGACCCAGCGAAGGTTGTTCGTTATATGATTTTTGTTTTGAACACATAGCGAGAATAAATAAGTTACGAGCAGGATTTTCAGATTGTGACAAGGTATCATTAATTATAGGTGCTATAAATGACGTTAATATAACATCAGCTGTGGAGGCAGCAAATATTCGAAATCCTCATATTTTGGCGGCATATCTGAAGAACAAAACTTATACTGGTAGGGGCAAACCGTTAAAATCAGAGGTGCAACAGTCAATCAATCAAAGTGGTCGATTGACTGACAATATAGTCCGGTCAAGTACGATACATCAAAATGTAAATTGCACCACATGTGGCAACAGAGGTCACGAGCGGAATGATTGTAAACATAGAAATAAGATATGCAATTTTTGCAGAATTAAGGGGCATATTGAGGTGAATTGTTTCAAGAAACGAAAGAACTCAAGTGAACCAGGCAGATGGGATAATTCAACTAAGTCTTCAAAAGTAAAACAAAAAATTGAACAGGTCAAATTAATTAAAAGTCAGAATAGTACCTTCAAAATTTTTCAAAAAAAATATTTCTTGATGGGAATTTAATAGAAGCTTTTGTGGATTTTGGTAGTGATTGTTCTCTAATAAAATTGGCAATAGTGCAGGAGCTAGGGTTAACGTTGAAACCTCTTGGGGATAAGGTAACATTGTCAGGATTTATGGGTATAGGGACTGTTAAAAAATATTCTTTTAAGTGGGGATGCTCAGAGTCACAAAGATGTTTTTAATAATTACGATTTAAGGGGGAACAAAGTCTATAAGTTAACACCTTATGGGAGAAGATGGGTAGTCCCAAAGAAGTGTAGATGGCAAATCGTCAAAGCAAACCATGACGATATAGGTCATTTTGCGGTTGATAAAACGTTAGAGAAAATTAAGCAACGGTATTGGTTTCCCAGAATGAGGCATTTCATAACAAAATACATAAATGCATGTTTACCTTGTTTATATCATAAAGATAAAGGGGGCAAAAGACCCGGGTACCTTCACTCCATCCCAAAGTATGCTAGACCACACCACACACTACATATAGATCATTTAGGACCTTTTGTGAACACAAAACAGGGAAACAAGTATTTAATAGTTGTTGTTGATGGCTTTTCGAAATTTGTGTATTTAAAAGCAGTTCCTGATACATCTGCAAAATACGTAATTCAAATGTTAACTGAAATGTTCGCGATGCTCGGTAACCCAAGACGACTCATCACGGATCTTGGATCTGCGTTTACTTCAAAGGCCTTCGAGGAATTTGTTGCTGCAAGAGGGATACGGTTATTTACAACAGCTGTTGGTCTCCCAAGAGGCAATGGTCAATGTGAGCGGACGAACAGAAGAGTTCTAGACGCTTTAGCAACATCTGGTTCGCAAACAAGTGAAGACAATTGGGATACTAATCTTTCACATATACAACAAGGACTGAATAGTACTAGACACCGTATTACACAAAACACGCCCGCAGAAGTAATGTTTGGTTTCCAACTACGGACTGATAGTGACAAATACCCTGATGACGATATAGAAACAACTCTAGATGTTACAAAAATCCGAAAAGAGACAGCCAAACGTCTGGAACACAATAGAATCGAACAAGATTTAAAATTTAACACTAAACGTTCTCTACCTAGGTTGTACCAGGTGGGAGATGTGGTATTAACTAAAGTAACCAGCTTTTCAGCGAATGAAGACAGTAAAAAGTTACGTCCTAAGTTTAGAGGACCATTCAAGATAGTTGAGGTTCTACCCAATGACAGGTATAGAGTGCAAGAAGATCGTTTCACACAGAGGTCAAGGCGACCATATCAAGCTGTGGTAGGTGTGGAACACATGAAACCCTTCAAAGTTCAAAATCAATAAGGTGAGTAATGAACTACTCAAATGTTACGCCCTCAATGGCATCTGTTCTGCTCTCAATGGCAAATGTTACGCCCTCAATGGCATCTGTTCTGCTCTCAATGGCAAATGTTACGCCCTCAATGACATCTGTTCTGCTCTCAATGGCAAATGTTACGCCCTCAATGGCATCTGTTCTGCTCTCAATGGCAAATGTTACGCCCTCAATGACATCTGTTCTGCTCTCAAAGGCAAATGTTACGCCCTCAATGGCATCTGTTCTGCTCTCAATGGCAAATGTTACGCCCTCAATGACATCTGTTCTGCTCTCAATGGCAAATGTTACGCCCTCAATGGCATCTGTTCTGCTCTCAATGGCAAATGTTACGCCCTCAATGGCATCTGTTCTGCTCTCAATGGCAAATGTTACGCCCTCAATGGCATCTGTTCTGCTCTCAATGGCAAATGTTACGCCCTCAATGGCATTGTTCTGCTCTCAATGGCAAATGTTACGCCCTCAATGGCATCTGTTCTGCTCTCGATGGCAACTGTTACGCCCTCAATGGCAAGTTTTGCTCTCGATGACGAATGGTCGTCCTCGATAGCAAATAGTGTTGATGGCAATAGGTATAGGTGTTTCCTAAATAACTTAATATTTTCAGACGTTCGGGACGAACGTGACGTCAGGATGGCCGTGCAGTCCAACTCTATGTCTGTCGCTGCTGACCGGCAGATCGACGGTGGCTGGGGGAAGATGACAGGACGCCAAGTGGCCAATGCTCTCAACCGATTCAACGCAGCGCAATAAGACGTTATATTTGTTTGTTACTTAAGATTGTTGGAATATATATTTATTACTGCAAGTAGTATTGATCGACTAGCGGCTCACCATCTTAGACAACATTAGGAGCAACACTTCGTCCTTGCTCGGTTGGGACACCCTGTACATTTTTGAACCGACATTAAAAACTCTCACTAGTGCGAAAATCCAATATGGCACTATATTATAAAATAAGGTTCATAATTGGGGAAAATAAACGAAACGTCATATGAAAATTCTAATTATACCATGTTGCAGAGGAGAAGAGGTGGCAATGTGAATCCGCCTTTTATTTCAAAATATCATATCAAAGTCAGGAAGAGAATAAAAGTGATTTTGGAAAATACTCGGTATTGCAAAACTTTCTAAATGCCATTTTATTGGTGACCAAATGCGCAACTTTGGCACAAGATAAGCGACTTCGTATCTCCCAATGGTGAGAGTCAAATTTAAAACACCGGATATATGTTGTGCTGACAGCTTGAACGTTTTTAGAAATAATTAATTCATAGAAACACTGCATCTAAACCCTGTTGCCTTGCTTGTTGCTGTCTCCTGTCGCTGTAGCAGAGTGTAGAGTGTAACAGCCTAACACCTTTTAAGACTAACGATATAACAGTCTCGTTTCACACGACTAGTTAACTTATAGTCCTCCAAATGGACGATTTTTAATACCAGAAGTCACCTCAATCACCTTATAAAGCCCTAAAGACAACCTCATTACCCTTTGAAATGATGTCTGCATCCCCTTTACGACGCATCTGGGCATATAACATTCTCGCTCGGTTCGCGGAAAGTAAGGATTTATGCGAGGCCGAAGTACTGCGGAAGAGAAAATTAGGTATGCATTTTTCCGTTGATTTATCATCAGGCTATTGCCTTTTTAGCTATTAGTTACGACGGTAATTCTTTCCCGTTGTTTATTCAGGAGATTTGAGGCGGTGCTGTGAATACTTTATGAGAACGGGCAGGTTGGCAGAGATGAGCTTCTGTTCGTCTGAGATCATTTGAAGGGTAAGTCAGTCAATCCTCCTTAAGACAATGACGGAAAGTTCAGAAAGACTACAAGTTAGTCACCGTATCTAAAAAGTTGCATGCATCTGTCAGATGTTATAACTTTAACTGGGTTGTAAAGTGAGACTGTCTCAAAAGAGATAAGACCGTCAAACCAGTTCATAGCTCAAAAAGAACAGCTGAGCTAACCTTCATCAGAAAAAACTAAAAAAAAATGCATTTTTTTAGTTCTTCATGGATATGCACTCAAGACTAAAGACCTTTGCAGTTTATTGACATGGATAGCTGCGACAATATAACTGTAACAAAAATGAAGAATCTTACAAATTGTTTTCGGTAGGTTTCGCACATAAAATAAACTTGACCTGAAAGCTGCAAGTTATAACAAATCTCACTTCATTCAAACTAAGCTAGATTCAAAATAACGTACAATAAACTGAGTAAACTGAAGTGAAGTGAGAGTTTCTGAGATTTCGCATGAGCGCATGGTTCGTACTAGCTGCATGTGCTGCTTACTTTAGGATTGTGGCACCGGTTCAAAGATGGCACTCTTTTTCCTGGACTTGTTGAATCAATGATGAAGATTCACTTAACCTGTAGACATGCTAGGTCATATTTCAGTCACATCTTGTTCCAAAAGTCTGCTCTATACTGGATGTTTTAAATTCGACTCTCACCACTGGGATCTCGGTAAGAGATACAAAGTCGATTAAACGAGGGAAAAGCTGCGCATTCAGTTAATAAAGAAACTGGTGCTTGGAAAGTTTCGCAATTCCGAGTATTCCTGGAGATAAACGGAAGGAGCGAATTTTTCCAAAATCGTACATATTTATCTTTTTCCGAGATTTTGGAATACCTTAGGTTTGACAATGTCAATTTAGAATATATAATAAAATAACTGTGCAAAAATCCAGTATGACGTCCGTAATAAAAAATAAAGTTTATTATTGAGGACAAGTGGTGTAACTTCAAATTGACGATGGGCAAGTGGCAACATTAGTACTTTTTATTTTTAAATCCCATCTCAAATAACTATAGAAAAAATTAAAAATAAATTTGGAACATTTTGGTTTCTTTTGTTTATCTCCTCAAATACTCGAAATTGCGTTTTCCAAGTGCCATTTTCTTAGTTACTTAAATGTGCAATTTTACCCCAATTTACCGGACTTTGTATCTTTTGTCGTTTCCGATGCTGTTTCCGATATCGAAACTGTTATTTTACGTAATACTAGTTCAGCAAATCATTATACGGTGTGCATGATTTCCCATAGGATTCACTGGTTTCGTCACGTATCGTGGATTTATTTTCGTTTTGAAATAACTGAAAATAATACGACACTTTTGGATGCTTTTCGGACGCTCAACTTGGTGCACTTGTTGCAGTTAAAAGTTTCAAGATAGCAACTGGGCGTCAATTTTTAAGTACTTTAAAACCCTAGAATCATGATTTTTCAAAATGACGGACCGCCCTTGTGTAGTGATCTATCTGAATGGTCATTAAAATATGCTCCATATTTCATTCCATACTCGCATAGAGCCTTGTAAGGGAAGAATAATGATTGATTGTAGAGTTATGAGTGACTCAATATACAAAAGCGCTCAACTATGACAGCCTGTCAGTTCGTCATTCTCAAAGGCAATGATTTTATATTTTAGAGTTATACATAGAGCACTCATAAGAATCTTCACACTGAGATACCACAAGATCCCTATTCCATTTTAAGAAGCTTCCAAAATAGCGCCCAGCTACCATCTTGAAATTTTCTGCCCTACACTGTTACGATAATACATAGTATCCATGCGTCAATTGCATGACGTCAAATTTCAGCTTCCAAAAAATAAGTAGGAGGGCGTTTTTGAACAACACTGATTATATCTTTTTCGAAAGCAGCTAAATCATTACTTCACCCAATTACCTCTTACAGAGAATCTGATATTTTTCCATAAATGTCTCTAGGATTGCTACACAACAGAGCCTTGGATTATGCCACGATGTAGAACAGCCGAATAATCCTACAAAATGTCGTCAAGTACGTTGACTGTATACTTCCTAAGCCTTCGGTGGTGGCTTTAAAGAGAAGGGATAAGTCAAATCGTTTCGAAAGGCGAAATTGAATCTTGATTAGGTAGGTTCACTCAGATACGATGACCTTACTTACTATACAGGGTGATTCACGAGTCGTGACCAAAAATGAAACATCATACACAGGACCGCATTTCAAGGGAGGGTCTAATGTGTAACATTTTTCCTCGAGCACTTCATTAAAAATATACGGAGTGTATAAATAAAATAAATTTTTTTAATATCTATAAAACCGTCAACTGAAATGAACTAAAATTTGATATGTGGATTTAACTAAACGTTGTCGATATATCGAATGTGGACAATACTCAGGTAAATCCACATACCAAATTTTAATTCACTCCAGTTTTGAAGATATTAAAAAAATGTATAAACTTCAAGGCCCCGTCCCGTATCTTTTTAATGAAGCCCTCGAAGAGAAAATATTACATAAGAGACCCCCTTAAAATGTGGTCCTGCGTATGATGTTTCATTTTTGGTCACGACTTGTGAATCACCCTGTATAAAGCAAATATTTCTGTTTCCAGGGCAGATTTATATGTGTGACTCAATATGCCTAACACGTCCATAGTATCACTGAGATCAGCAGCCTCTTAACAATACAAGGTCTTTCACTAATACCAAATATGCAACAATTTACAACCATTTACCGCATACAGCTTCCAACCTATAATTTTTAGCTCCTCCAAACAATGTCTAAAACTGAGCAGAATTCTCCCTGTAGACATTCGTCAGAAAATTTCTGACAAAAGCGCTGCAATTAAGCAAGCGAAGAGGTCTTGTCACCCAGATGACATTCACAGAGCAACGGATCTTGTTCATTAAGTGAGAAATGGAGCGAGAAATGAGCAATGGAGCGACTTTCTGCCGGGGATGCTTGACTCAAGTATTCCTCTCTGGAAAGTTGCAAGGTCGCTCAGAAACGGAAAGCGAGAACAACTTCCGCACATCCACGGTCCTAGGGGCATAGTCTGTAGGACCGAGGAAAAGGTCGAGGTTTTCGCTGATGCAATGGATAGTCAGTTCTCTCCCAACTATGACCTTGATGATGACCTCGACGAGGAACAACATATTTTAAGATCCGTCAGGAGATATTTTAGGGCCAACGGCGTCAGTGGCAGTAGTGCCTCCCTTAGTGATTTTTTCTCACAGGAATCTTCAGAAGATTCCTTAACAGAAGAGCTGCATGGCACATCAGCGGAATCTCCTGAGACTACGCATTGCACGCCAGAGCTCCAAGGTCATATTGAAGACCTCAAGGTGCGTCAAGCACCTGGAGAGGATCGAATCACTAATAAGGCGTTGAAGCTACTTTTGCGTCCTTAACTTATCTCGTGGCAATAATCAATGCCATGCTAAGGACCCAGCACTTTCCAACGGCGTGGAAGACCGCTGATGTCACAATGATTCCAAAGAAGGTGGATTCAATATTCCCCCACGATTATCGCGCCATGAGTCTACTGTCAGCTCCTTCTAAGCTCGCTGAAAAGGTGATTCTCGTCACTTTGAAAATTTCTCGGCAGACCACTATGTGATTTCTGACGTGCAATTTGGATTTTGGTCTGAGCATAGTACGGATCTACAGGCTTGTTGAACGAGTAACCAGGGGGTTCACCTGTAACGAAAGTACTGGCATCTTGCTTCTGAATGTCTCAAAGGCATTTGACAAGGTGTGGCACAAGGGCCTTCTATACAAATTGATCCATAAGGGCTTCCCATTCTGGCTCCTAAAACTTTTGAAATCCTTCCTTGAGGGTAGGAAATTTCGGATCAAAATTAATAACGTTATGTCGACAAAACGGCCCATCAAAGCCGGTGTCCCTCAGGGTTCGGTTCTTGGACCAGTCCTTTATTCACTTTTTATTCATGACGTCCCTTGCCCCAGCAACTGTGAAATCTATCTCTATGCTGATGACACTGCCCTGGCGGCACAGTCGTGCGCTGGGGATCTAGTTCACGCCAGGCTGCAAAGTGCAAGGACGAGGTACTGGAATGGGCGAGTCGGTGGCTGATCAAAATTAATCATTCGAAAACGCAGGCAATCTACTGCATTAAAAAACGTAGCGGCGTCCCGTCTGAAGTTTCAGTGAATGGAGCTCGGGTACCATGGCAAAGCTCTGTTAAGTATCTCGGTGTCACTCTTGACAAGGGAATGACCTGGCAGAAGCACACTGAAGCGTTAAAAACTAAATTCCAACTCGTTTCGACAACTCTACCCTATGCTATGTAGAACATCAAAATTAAGTTTGATCAACAAAGTTCGGCTATACAAGATGGTTATTAGACCAGCGATCACTTACGCAAGTGCGGCTTGGTGTCTTCTCGCCAAAACGCATTTGCGTAGCATGCAGGTTTTGCAGAACAGAACCTTGCGTACAATCACTAACGCCCCATGGTATGTTTCCAACGAGACCCTTCACAGAGACCTTGACATCCCTTACCTTAGAGACTACATCAAACTGCAAGCGCAGCTACGTTATAGTCAAGCGGAATCGCATAACAACAGTTTGTTGTGCGAGTCAGTAGACTACACTGTCGAGCAAGTACGCAAGCACACAAGGCTGCGACTCGCACTGTGAACAAAATTAAATCGTGCGACTTTAGGTCCAACCAAAACTATAATTTTTCTTCAACAACCAATCCCAAAAGTAATTTTAGGACCAAGTTAAAATTTCCGAATACTAATTAGCAATGCCAAGGCACCCCTCAAATTAACGCACTTCTTTTTTCTTTGCTCCCCCCTCTTCCTCCCTTACTTTCTTCTTCCCTTCTTTCTCCCTGACTTTGTTTGGTATCTGGGCAATCAGACCTGACAGACCTACTGACTTACAAGACTTCAACTAAGACAGACAATGACGAATAGAAAAAACTGAACAGAATCTCTGAAACGTTGTAACACTATGTCCCAGCGCTTTTGTTCCACCGCACCTGGATCAATTTTCAAAATCTATGATCACCTAAACGATGGAAGTATTAAACTCCCGGTAACAGTCGACCTCCAGTTCACAAGTTTCTGTTGGTTAAGGATATTTGCATCACACAGTCTGTGTTTCTCATTTATGTTTATTTGTCAGTCCGCGTCTGTGGCATATCAATGCATCATAAGTACTGTGACAATCTACTTGACGAAATACTCAGAGGTGGAGTAACACAAACTAAACGTTAGGCGAAATGGGCGATACATTTAAGGATCATAAAATCCGAAAAAATATAAGTGTACATATAAAATCAGTTAATTTATCATTTAAAAAAGCATCACAGAACTCTATAGTGGTACGTACTCCTAATGTCCAGCTATTGCTAAAATATATAAATATTTTACCTGTAGCGGTCTGTCAGTGACCACACCATCGCAGACCAGTTGGAGTTTGTTATCCACTGTACAATCGGTAGTGGCCTCCACAACGATGCAGCATTGCGCCGTGCATGCAACGCCAACGGTTGCCAAGTTATTTCGAATTTTGAGCACATTATACATCGGGTTTTATCATTTAATTTTTCCATTGTTAACGTTGACTTTTACTAAAAACGTTACATTTGTATTTTTGTCCATATTTCGGCCATCACTGTACCGATTTTCAGAAACTACAGAGATTTTTTATTCTTGACATAGTAGTAATATTGCTCGAAAATTTCATCAAAATACGAGAGGTACTTTTAAAGTTAAGGGCGGTTATAAAATTAGCGGACAGACCGACACACCGACAGACAGACAGATCAACGGAAATGAGTGACATTATTTTTCGTGATGTACTGGTCACATAACATCCCTCAAAAAACATGATATCTCAACTTCGATTTTTTTGCGATTACAATACTTTCTCGTCAGTTTCGGCATAAGACCTAAAATCAAGGTTAAACATTGCGAAACGTTCTTCCATTACATCAAAGCCAGCAGCGTCGTTGGTGAAGTATTTATCGCACTAAGTCGGACAAGGGTCGAAGCCCTTCGCCAGTCACCAGTACATTTCTCGCAGTTTCCCTGTTACAACCACAGGGCAGTCGAGTCCCCTTCGTTCCTGTGGGACGCCCACTTGTATGTGTGTGTGTCTTCCCGGTCCGTACCCACGGGAAGGACTTGTAAATTTGCGGTGAAAGTTCTTTTTGGCTGTTTGCGCACCGAGGCATCTGGGGATACGTCCAAGGCACGGTCTAGTGTTGTCGCCTTCTGTTATGACCCCCTCTGCTCTGGTCTGGTTTTGTTTGTGGAGGATACGTTATACGGTCGCTGCCTTTCCTCACTTTGACTTGTCTAGATCTCTTGTTTTATTGGTGCTGTTGACTTATACAGAGTGTTCCAAAATCAATAGGCCTAATGCGGGATAGCGTTGGGGAGAAAAGTTTAAGGCCCAATTTCACCAACAGCAGTCCGTTATTCTCCACCTATAGGGTAACAGACCGTCAGATACAGCGAATAAGCTTCAAGTCCCAATCAACAAATTTTAGCAGCCAATAGCTATGAAATCTTGAAAACAAAATACTGTCAAAGTATGAGATGACAACCTGTCATTGAAACATTACCAGCTTATTGAATATTAAAAAATTACATATTATGATTTAGTTAAAATTTTAAGAAATGTTTGATTTTTGAATTAAATTCATGTTTTAAATACTATTATTGATTTTTTATTCTTGTTTATATTATCTTCTTCATTTGATATGTGATACTGGGTGTTTTTTCCTATAAACCTCTTGCAGATAGCTATTAAGCACCTACTTGATGACAGGCTCTACCAAAAGATATTGCTCGTTTCCAAGCATTCATTCATTTACTTGCCGTTCATCAGAACCATTATGGCACCTTAGATTGATATTCCCACAAAACCATTCAGGCTTTTTAATGTCCATACATCCATAAAGTTGAATATCTTTCGTTGTTCAGGAACTGAACAAACATCCACACTATATTCGCAGCGACTAAGAAATTCCCAAATATATGCCTTATAGCTACCAGCAAACCTATAAAACCTGCAAAAAAAAACTACAAATTTGCCATATCTTGCTTTTTTACGAGTACACATTCTAGGTTATATTTATATGAGACATTATTTGAATACAGCTGATTATTGCATTTCAGTGACACATGTGTGGGATCTGTCAACTCTTGGTACCAGTCACACACAAAACATACTCTGAAGGTTTAATTCCATGCTATTCAATCACAACATGGTGACTTGTGTGGTTGTCAGCGGCCATTTTGTGAGGGTGCGACAGGGTTGCCAGATTGTGCATTAATATCCCGTTTCACCCTCCTGGTCCCAGTGGAGTAAGTTCCGCCAACTGTTGAAATATACTCTACTATGCTTTATAAGACTATTCGTGACATTTTCCCAAAATCATTGCACAATACTTGAAAAAATGCAAATGAAAATTTAAAATTATTTCCATGACGCCGAGAAATAGCTCCGTCGGTACCTTGGGTTATACATCTTGACAGTAGGGATGTTCGATAGGATCCTATATTTAGAAGTATCAATACATTTCACAAGTATCATCATCTTTCGATCCGGACTGTGTCAGAAGGAGTGACTGCCATTTGGCTGCGACATTACCCTGCCAAATCAGACATATATTTCATAATTTTCAAAGAAATTGTACAAAATCTTCAAATTTGTGAAGTTAGCGAGTTTCACTTCATACCAGACAGGCCCAAATCATCAGTTGCTGCCGAGATATTCATCCCGACCACTGCATCCCCACAGCTAGGCGACCTGTATGTTAAATTTGTATTGATAGGGCAGCGGGTTATGCTATAAATCATATGTCACAGTGTTTGTGCACTGATTGCAACGGTTGGATGATACCAAAAATATTTTCATAAATAGGAGATCCTTCCCATACCGGATCGAATAATCTACCAAAGATGCTTATAGTCATGATACCTAGTAAATTTTCACGAAAAAAATGCAAAACCAGCAAATGTAAAAGATTCATTTCGCACTCTCCACCACGGGACGTGATCGTGGTTAGACTTGGCAACCCTTGAGTGACAGATAGATATCCCCGTCAGTCAACGACCGCCAGTCAAAAACAAACAATAAACATTACTAGTTTTGATGATTTTTGGACTTAAAATGACATTATTTGTGAAACATTTTTCATAATTGTTTGTCTATGTTCATAGTAATTGCATTATGCATCAGGGAGTTGTAGGGATTGACACATCTTACACATATTATCTGGGTTTTAGGATGAAGAGGACATAATGTTTTTATTGCTAGTGCATAAATCAATAAATGATTACTATTATGACGTAAAGGAAGATGAGGAATTAGATGCAATGTATTTTATATTCTATTTTCTTGCAAAATACAGACAAATCCACACTATTCAACAGGTATGTAATGATAACTTTCAGTATATTGAAGCTGGTAAATTCGAGAGTGCCATGCATTAACAAACATCCAAATCTGCTGCCAAATTTAACAGGTAGAAAATCGACCTATTATTTGCTGCATTCCCATTCGCTGAGGGGGATAACGGATTGTTAAATGTGAACCTATAACATCATCAAAATACATGAAAGTTGTCCTGTTTTTTTCTGTACAAAAGCATCACGTTGGAATCAAAAAGTGGTCTTGTTTATAATACAGTCGAATTTTCACGATTTTATTCAATATTTCAATAGAAATCACTAACATTCAGAGACCTTTGACAGCTTCTGTCAAATTGTATTTCGATAAGGTATTTTCCCATTGGTCCATAATATTAATGTTGGTGAAATCGGCCCTAAATGTATCATGTTGGATGTCGTTGCATTCAGTTTGTGAAACGTAATTAGCTAACTAGTCAAATAATTCAATCAATTCGCATCCTTATTTCGGTTGAACGCTTTATTTTATTACATCTGATTTTATCATATTCGTAGCTATACAGGGTGTCCCAGAAGTCGGCGCAAGCCGGAAACACGGGATGGGCCGTCATAATAGTTATCAGGAAAATTTAAAAAATCTAATTTGTCTACGTTCCAAATCATAGGCTTTAAAAAAAATCGGAACAATGTGATGATTTTTAGTTCCCATTACTACAAATTTAATTTTTTTCTTAGACGAAGTGATGGACAGTGTCAGTTTGATTAGCGACAGCAAGACAAATAGTAACGCCACATTTATTAATTCGTAAATGTATCTATTTAATTCACAATGAATGTTCATAAATGTCGAGCTATCAGACGGAAGAATCTTTCATTATTAACAAATTTAGCTGCTTTTGTAATTCTGTCTCGTAGCTCAGCTAAATTTTCGATTGGCTTTGAGTAAACTTTTTCTTCCACCGAGTGGCTTTAAGTCAGGTGAACGGGCTGGTCATGAAATTGTACCAGCTTGCCTTATTCATCTGCTCGGGTATTCCGCATCAAGATATTCTCTAGGTGAACAGATATGCACCGGGCAGCCGTCTTGCTGGTACCACATCTCTGTCTCTGATTTGGTGAATAATTTTATGAAAAGTCGAAATAAATGTTGCCATTCAAGAAATCTGACAGCTCAGAGGGTACAAAGTACAAAGATGTGTAGATTCGTGTAACCATCTTTTTTAAATGTCGACTCATCAGTCCAAAAAACTTTCTCTAGAAATCGCGGATCTTTCCGGTGTCCATGTAGCATTGTTTGACAAAGCTCAACTCTTGGACGATAATCCCGGGGCTGTAAAGATTTTACTCGCTGTACGTCGTACGGGTGAAGCTCCTTCTTCCGCAAGATTCGTTGGGCACTCCCATGCATGCTTGCATTTGACGTACTGAAGTACTTGAGTGTTCTTCGATTGTTTGCAGTACGACGTCCTAGCAAGGAAAACATATACTTCCTCCACCATGTGCTTGATTTGGGAATAGAAATCGAAAATAAATGGTGCACATTCACAAAAGCTCTGGATGATGAGCAGCATTTGGGTACCTCTCACGATAAAGCCTAGCTGGAGCACCAGCATTGCATCTACATTTCCCATAAGTGAGGTGAATGTTTGCGTATTTCTGTATGGTGTAAACATGGATGAATTAATAAAAGTGATGTTACTATCTGTCTTGTTGTCAGTACGTGGAATGCAAGAATGAGACTGAGTCCATCTTAGAAAAAAATTGAAATTTGTAGTAATGGGAACTGAAAGATCATCACAGATTGTAGATTTTTCGGATACCTTTTAAAGCCTATAATTCAAAACGTACACGACTTAGTTTCGTTGATTTCTTTGACAACTATTGTTTCCGGCTTTTAGTTTATGTTCATGTGCCCCTATAATGGCGCTTTGCATGTTCTGAGAATAGAGTTTACGTTGGAGCACTGTAAACCTTACGGGTTTTTCGATGCTTCAGGCAGTTACAGAATCTAGCATCCTGACATTTACTTCAAAAGAGCTTGCGTGATGTAAACTGGCGAATAGTTTCTTAGAACGTGAACATATATGTGTCTCGTCATGTTACAGAAGCAAAGGTACTTCAGCAACTCGATAGAACAGAGAGGGATGGAACTGGCATTGATGGATCGGACAGACATCTGCTGAACAACAGCGACACCCCAGATGTGCGAGCTCAGTCTTCTCTGGGGCATATAAAAAGCGAAAAAAGGTACTCCTATACTTAAAACAGGTATCTCCAATTTTTTTCAGTAGCTTCTGCGATTGACGAGACCTCTTCGTATTTCAATGAGCTGAATTCTGACAAGCAGAAACGATCAGCCTCTTTGGTAGGACTCGGCCATACACAGAAACCGGATAAGCACTGAAGTGCATGCTGCTGCTTAAGGAGCAACGCTGTATGCAGGAAGCATGAACCTTCCGGTAGAGAGGGAACTCCTACATGTTTCCGTTTCTCCAGCTCATCCACAAAAAATTATCAACCAAACATGGACAAATATATACATACATATTTGTACGTATCTGTTTCTTAAATCCCTTGTCGTGTATGTCAATTATATATAATTAATATGATTAATTAACAAAGAAAATGGAGCATACATTTAAATGATCTTATTCAAATGTCATCTTGTAGGTAAGAAGGAGTCGCGATTAAGTTTTGAAGTATCGCTAGATTTTTAGGCGATCTAGATTGTGTGAGGTGATTTATGTATTCCTGGGGTATCTCAACCCGAGGTAGCTGTACTTGATTCCAAAGAGCTGCTAAGGTTTGAAATGAAGATGCCGGCTCTTTTTCATATCATATCTCATGCACTTTCAGTTAGTGAAAGGTTTGGAGATCTATGCGGCCAAAGGAGGAGGCTGGTTTGTCTATCACCGAGGGAATCTACTGTAGGTCTACATAGGGACGTTTTTCAACATGCTGTGACTGTTGCAGTTGCTGATCTAGGTGTTGTTGAGAAGTCTGCAACGCTTTTGTGCATTCTTCTACTGCGCTTGTTCCGTTTTCTTGCTCTTGGTTGGTCTACGGACTGCCCCAAGTCTGCTACAACCTCTTTTTGACACCTCTTGAAATCTGTAACTGCTTTATCTTGACTGCGTTGCATGTTCGCTATGGCTTTATCCTAGCTCTCCTGGAGGTCTGGCTTCAGGTTTGCTATGGCGTGCCCTTACTTCATTGTAGCTTCTTCTTGACTGGTTGTCAATGATGCGGTCGGTCCTTGATCGGCTCTAATGATTGCTTGGAGCATCTTCATCTTAGCGCTCATATCAAATCCATGACTCTGGTGCTAACTGACATCTACTCTGCTTATTCTTGACCGATTTCCGGCAAAGTTGCCACCTTTTGTCGCCTCAAGTACATGGATGTACTGAAAATCTCGCTTCTTGAAACAAATTGTCACGTATGACCTCTTTTTGTCGCTTTTACATACTTCTCGCCTTCCCACGTTTTGTTCGCTTAAAAACTTCGGAAACTGACTTAACCACCGCTTTATGCTTCGTTATGTTCACTAGTAATATGGGAAGATCACTTTCTAGAAAACCGAGGAGTTTTACAAACTTCGCGAAGCATAACGAAGAGACAGAAATAAATAAAATTGTCAACTAACGGACAATATACGCAACCTACAATTTGATAGCACATGAAGCTCAAAATGTGGCCTACCGTACTATACAAGGTGTTACAATATAATAGGAATAAATGAAAATCATTCGCGGAAGAAGTTGTCCTTTTGGATTTTTTAAGTGATGACGCCAGCCTTCCTAGAAATCAAACATTTTTTAAATAACCAAAAGTTTCGCTCTGGTAGAAAATAGATACCAAAGAAATAAGAAAGTTTGTATACCGAGTGACTCTACTACTTGTAGTCTGCACATTTTGGTTGTGTTCGGTTGCCCTTGCTCTTCCATTGAAGATAAAAGGATCGCGTCAACCGGTAAGGACATCTTTCACTTTCATAGGTCATCCAACAGACTTTTATAAAGCTGTCATTAGCTACGGTCTGACTGAAGTCGGTTTCATTCAGTAAGCAGAAAATCCTCTCAAAAAAAGGTAGTGGGCACTTCTAAGAGCTGCCTACGGGAGACGAGAAGGATCACAGGCAGTTCTGTAATGGAAGACCAATAATCCGATACTTTTTCTTACTGCTAATGATGGACGTCGTATACAGAATTTAACACGATCTATGAAGCGCGTGATAGGGATTCGTCTGTGTGACTATATGTATCATTTTGTCTAACCTTCAGCCACATGAGACCGAATTATGCTACTCACTATGAAGGCATGTTCTCATTACACCTTCGTTCCGAAACACACTGTATCATGTGTCTACACAAGCGTTAGAAATGTGCTACATAAAACATCCACCCGCAAGAGCATCATAGGTTATGGGCAAAGTGTCGCAGTTATTGAAGTAAATGTGCCAGGTTCTAATAGGCTCATGTACCAGATCAGGTGCGGTTCTATAGAAGCAAGCTGCACAAGTTGCGCGGCATGCATTGACACATGTATCTGCAACTTGTTCTATTGGAAGCGTACCTCGAGACTTGTAATACATGCCACAATCTTATGTGTCGTGAAACTTTGCATACAGCTACTTAAATTTTTGAGGTTGGTGCATTTATACTCGTTTTACTGTCCATATGAGGGAAAATAACGCATCCTTGCTTAGTACATTTGAAATATTGCAGTGCGAAATGTTGCATCTGCTATGCAGTCAGTCTTCTTAAGGGCAAATGTACGGATAAATTTGTGTGTGAAATATGTCTAATAGGTATATAATTATCAAGAATTGAAGCGTATACTACCACCTAGAGGCCCTTATCTCTAATCACCCTTCGAAAAAATGTCCTGAAAATGAGGAGTCTCTATGACATCAAATAACTTTTGAGAGGATTTTATTTTTTTATCTTTGCTCCGCCGCCAATGAATCGGCCTTCAAGGGGGCCAAGGTCTATCAGACAGACATACAAACCGACGGAGTGACTGGCAGACGGAATTGAATGACATCTTTCGTGACGTGTGACATTCAAAAAAATATATCTTATTTCCAAAATTTGTCTCACCAATTGATGCGAAAGGTAAAAATGAAAACACCTGGAATATAAATAGAGATGTTGTGGCGAAATAAAGTGATCGGAAAATATACTATTTAAGTTCAATATATTCTAAATGCGTCTTTTCTTATTTTTATAAGATGGAAATGGAAGTCATAAAACATATTATATACGTAGATTCTATGTGAGAGGTTATTCTTTATTGTGTGGTCTTTATTGTATACCCTTCTACTACCCTTGTTTGGATCAGAATACTACAAAATGCTTGCAGATGGTCCAAAATTACTGTTAACGCCTTATGAATAATTTAACTGGAAACGATCATACACACCTCCTCGCCAGTTGATGTGAGTAGTAAAAATAAAGACACTTGCAGGGAGGTTCTGTCATAATAGAATTATTGTAAAATAATATTTGGAGCCGATGACAAATAGCGTATAGATTATATACGTAAATTCATGAATACCCTGACGGTACAAAATTTGGATTTTTTTTAGAATTAAAGGTAATCACGAACAAGGATATGATGACAAGGGTTTTTAGAAAATTCTATATGAGAGGTTAGTAATTCCGAAAACCCTTTATCCTTATGGACAATATAATTGCATACAATCATACCTTGAGACACATGATATTACTTAGATGAATGTTAATATTTTACTTAAATATTCATCACTCACAGCAATACATAAAATTAAATTGACCTACACAAAAAACTCGGCAGGATATAATTCATTCTTCCAGAACTATACGTTTCTCACTTCACCACCATGTTCCAACATAAAACAATGATTCACGGGGTGTCTCGCTTTTAAATATCCTTGTATAATTATTTGCGAAGTTAACTAAATTTAAATGTAATAGAAAATGACAATTAAATGACATATAAATAGTTATCGAGTTTTCTGTTTTCTCAATAGTTTTATAATTATTGTATTAACTTGTTAGTAATATAAATTCATAGTAATTATCACTAGTTGAGAACTGGCTGGAAGAATAACCATGGCTGTTATTATTGTTACTTACGGCGTTCAGTCCGGAAGTTGTTGGCTTTCTGAGGCGATATTTTGAATCATCTCGCGATTTGTGCTCTAAGGAAGCTTTCTGAAGTTTGTAAACTGTACAATTATCTTTTATACTTATTTACACATTTCCTTCATACTGTTTTTGTATGAGTAAATACACCAAGGGTGGATCTCACCAGGATTGTCAAATCAACGGTGCATTATTCTTCACCTATAAGGTAGCAGCCCATCAAATACAACGAATGAGCTTCAAGTTCCAATCAACAAATTTCAGCAAACAATAGCTATGGAATGTTGAGAACAAAATATTGTCACAGTATGAGATGTCATTGGAACATCAGCAGCTTATTGAATATTGAAAAATTACATATAATTCAGTCAAAATTTAAAAAAGTGTTAGTTTTTTTAATAAAATTTATGTTCTTTTAATATTGCCGATTGTTTATTCATGTTTATATTATTTTCTTCAATTGGTATGCAATTTAACTGATTTAACACCACCTACTGTGTGTTTTTTCCCATTAACCTCTTGCAGATAGCCATTAAGCACCTACTTGATGATAGGCTCTACCATATTTCATAGATATTGCTCGTTTCCAAATATTCATCCATTTACTTGCCGTTCATCAGTACGATTATAGCACCTTAGATTGATATTTCCACCAAACCGTTCAGGATTTTTGATATCCATACTCCGTAAAGTCGAATATTTTTCGTTGTTCAGGAACTGAACAAACATCCACACTATATTTACAGCGATTAAAAAATACTCAAATATATGTCGCAAAGCTATCGGCATACCTAAAACCTGCAAAAAACTAGAATTTGCAGTAACTTTCCTATTTCACTGAGTTCACATTCTAGGTTATATTTATATTAGACATTATTTGAATAACAGCTGATTAATATATTTCAAAACTCCCCAACAAGTGTGGGATCGGTCAACGCTTGGTCCAAGTGGAGTAGGCGCCGACAACTGTTGAAATATACTCTACTATGATTTATAAGACTATACATGAAATTGCATCATCCTGTACGTGATATAGAGAC
Source organism: Acanthoscelides obtectus (assembly GCA_963669975.1). Classification (NCBI taxonomy): domain Eukaryota; kingdom Metazoa; phylum Arthropoda; class Insecta; order Coleoptera; family Chrysomelidae; genus Acanthoscelides; species Acanthoscelides obtectus. The sequence continues at coordinate 72,590,958 of CAVLJG010000007.1, read as the reverse complement.
AAAACTAGATTGCCATGCAGGGACAGTCAAAAACAGTGAAAATATCCTCCTAAATATAATAGGTAGAAAATCGACCTATTATTTATTTCTCACTCTTCCATTGGTCCATTTAAATAACAGACCGTCTTTCGTTAAATTGAGAAATTCTATGAAAGTTATCCTAACTCTAAAGCTCAAAGATATAATATTATATCTATAATGCACCATTATATATAAAGCAACCACCTTTTCACGATCTTATTCAATATTTCAGTAGAAATTAGCGATATTAGGAGAGCTTTGACAGCCTCCGTCAAATTGCATTTCGATAAGCTGCTCCCTAATTGGTCGAAGGTGGTCTTCGTGGAATCGGCCCTTAGACCCAATTTCACCAACAACAGTTCGTTATTATCCACCTATAGGGTAACAGACCGTCAGATACAGCGAATGAGCTTCAAGTTCCAATCAACAAATTTTAGCAACCAATAGCTATGAAATGTTGAAAACAAAATACTGTCAAAGTATGAGATGACAACTTGTCATTGAAACATTACCAGCTTATTGAATATTAAGAAATTACACATAATTCGGTTAAAATTTTAAGAAATGTTTGATTTTTGAATTAAATTCACGTTTTAATTACTATTGTTGATTTTTTATTCATGTTTATATTTTTTTTTAATTGATATGTGATACTGGGTGTTTTTTCCTATAAACCTCTTGCAGACAGCCATTAAGCACCTACTTGATGACAGGCTCTACAAAAAGATATTGCTCGGTTCCAAACCTTTATTCATTTACTTGCCGTTTATCAGAACCATTAGGGCACTTTAGATTGATATTCCCGCAAAACCATTCAGGTTTTTTGATATCCATACATCCATAAAGTTAAATATTTTTCGTTGTTCAGGAACTGAACAAATATCCACACTATATTCACAGCGATTAAGAAATTCCCAAATATATGCCTTAAAGCTACCAGCAAACCTATAAAACCTGTAAAAAAAACTACAAATTTGCCATATTTTTCTTTTTTCCGAGTACACATTCTAGGTTATATTTATATTAGACATTATTTGAATACAGCTGACTATTGCATTTCAAGGAGTGACACATATGTGGGATCTGTCAACTCTTGGTACCAGTCTCAAAACATATATACTCTGAAGGTTTAATTCCATGCACGGTGACTTGTGTGGTTGTCAGCGGCCATTTTGTGAGGGTGCGACATGAAAGTTGTCCTGTTTTTTCTGTACAAAAACAACATGTTGGAATCAAAAGGTGGTCTTGTTTATAATACAGTCAAGTTTTCACGATTTTATTCAATATTTCGATAGAAATTAGTGATATTCAGGAACCTTTGACAGCTTCCGTCAAATTGCATTTCGGTCAGGTAGTTTCCCATTGGTCCATAATATTAATGTTGGCGAAATCGGCCCTTAGTGTGTTATCATTACTATTATTATCATTATATGAATTAGATCAGAATACATGATTGCCTATCCTCTTAATACCATACGAGTAAACAACACAGATTCATAAGAAATGCCCTCGACGCCGACATGTCCGGCGCAACAAACAACGTTTTGTGTAACCTAGTTAGAGGTAAGTTCCGGTAAGTGGCCCAGAAGATTTAATTCCATTAGTCCAGCTGCGGGAACGTACACAGACGTATACATATCACACTGATATTGACAGAGTGGAGAGCAGCAGACGTCGCCAGGTCAGCGTCGAATTCAGGATGGTCTCCAATGGCCCCTATAACGTCAGCCAATATCCGTAACTCTGATGAGGTCGATTGGAATGGTAGCGTCACTTCAATGCTAGACAGGACTGTAGTACTGGTAATACGAGGATACAAGGTGGTGTTACATTGTACTTCAAAGGTAACAGAGATGTGACCTATTTAAGCTACAAGTATCTGAAATACAGATACAGGATGCAAAATAGGTAAAAGCCAGTAATATAGCTTTCGTTCGTCCGGACATAGACGGTCAATCACGGACAGCTGTTTTGTGGTATTTGACAACTCATCAGCATGATCTGAGCTTAGTCTTAAGTATGGCAACGAACTAAAGCTGAGCAAGTATCCTTTATCCGGGATATACGGTCTATCGAATTGAGTCAGCACAAGGTGCCATCTATTACCGGAATCGAACATTGAGAGAGTGAAAAAAGCAAGCTGTGTGTTGGAGTTGTATCCCTGTTCGCATTTGACATTTGGGTTACCACTGTGGCCGCTAGATGCCGCCGATTCTGGTGCTATTCTAGATTCGGTCTACTCGCCACTGAACAAATACAGCTTTTGTTCGTCAGACCAGAGACGGCCAACCATGGACTGCTACTTCGTTCTATTTGATAACTCATCAGCATGGCCTAGGCTTGGTCATAAGTAAACTGAACAACCCTAGCCAGGATACCAGGAACACATAACAGCGGATTAAAAATTACTTGCAATGCATGTTAAAATTTTAACAATATTGTATCGAGAAAAACCACCTGTTGCTGCACAAGATGGTGCTCGACACAAGATCTTCGGAACACATGGCGGCTGACAAATGGCTGATAGGTGACAGTGTCAGAGAATGAAACGAATGCGTGTTAGTTGTGTCCAAAGTGGCCAAATTTACTTGAAAAAGTATAATTTTTCAAGAAATGCCAACTAAAGACTGATTTCTCAGCAAAGCACAAGCAGTTGAAAAAACTATATTATTGATGAGTTAGGAGAATGATTTAACAATAATTATTTATTATGAGGAAAACAGTTATAATTAATTTGAACAAAATAAACGGAATTTGGAGGAGATTCAATTTATAGTTGTGAAGAATCAAAATTTGGCGAGTTATGCAAGTGTTCTAACTTTTCGCTGTTTAGCAAATATGAGTAAATAACGCTGATGCTTCACTTCTGTTTTTTGTTCATACATTTGTTATTCATGAAAATGTGGGACATTTTCAGAAATAAGCATTTGGATAGATGTTTTCCCTATCAAGAACTTTGCTACTTGTGTAGTTCATCGAGTATCGTGTTGTACTGACATGTTACGTTCCTTTTGGAGATCTGGAAGTCTGGTGTATGTAAATCAGATTGAAATTGTTGGAATTGATGGAGTACACTGTATTGGCTTAGCTAAGCAACGAGATTCTGTCTTTCATCTTTGAAAAAGTGCGGTTCATAGTGAGGACGGATTTGCAAGCAATTCGACAGTTCAACAAGCTACATAGTCTGATTAGTTTAGGAGTTAATTCTTGGATGTAGGGTAGAACAGCAAAACCAGGTCTGGAATTTGGAATGTTGGCTGCATGATTGTCAGAATTAGTGTTAGTATTGGGAATTATATATATTCTATTATTGGGAGTTGTAGGAATGTTGTTTGAATCATTATTGCTTGGCAAAATATTAGACGGACAGCTGAACAAGATCTTGTTGATCAAATACTTCGGGTAGCCGTTGTTGATGAACAGTTTTAATAGCTTCCGTAGATTTGAAGCACGGAAAGTATTGTCAGAAATGCTAATTACCATTGTTTTTACCTGTTTCACCAAATTGACCTTGATACCTAGCGTAATTCAAATACAGGTCAAGCATGCTCAGAACCTCTCATAAAAACTAATAATGAAATCAGCTGGTTTAGAACACTACCGATGTAAAAACATTGATCTTGAACGTTATATGAATCTGCATTCTTTTCCCATCTGAAATATTTTTATACTTAAAAATTTAATTTGATATTTTTTGTAAAGGCCATGAGCTACAATTTTCATTTCTCTCCCATAAGCGTTATCAGCAGTGTTCTCAACAGTTGGTCCATGGCTCTACTTACAAACTCTGCATTGCCCCAACTCAGTACACTTCAAGACTTCCTGCAATAGTTGCACGTTTTACTTATATCTATAGAATTTATATCTTGTTAAAAACATCTGAGTAAAGTCCAGACTTAATTCAGGGAATCGAACTTCTATCAATTCGGTCATATGCTGCCACAGATTCTGCATTAATTATATGGCTGCTTCATTGTGTTTCAAGTTCTAAAAAGTAGAGGTGATTAACTTTGTCATAAGCTGTTTATCTTATTTGAGCAGCTATTTTGCTTGCTTGCTTGTGCATTTTTTCTGTATGCAAGTGAAAAAGTTGTTAGCAAGTACAAAATGAATCCGCAGCGTACAATAAACTGTCTACCTGGCGTTGAGAAATCCGTCAGAATTGTGCGTCACTTGTCTGTATTACGGGAAATGTTTAATTATTACTAGGTAGTCAACTGTTTTTCTACTGTACTACTGTGGATACGCCTGAAAAAAGCAATAGGCGACGGCACATGGACAAAACGAATCAGAATGTCTTCTGGCATAAATTTCATAGTCTTGTGGGGTATCTCATTTCTCTGACACAACTCCAAAGTTAATTATTCAAAAGTCGTTCCTTCCTCTGATGTTAATCCGTATGCTCAACGGTCGGAAAAAGCTGAAACCGAAGCTCATTCTCTCCATATTTAACAGCATTGTTGCCGGGACGTTGGATGCGAATGCACGTCAGCCCTCTGTTGAGATGATTAATGTTTTGTGGGCATTTCATCGCTCCAACTTAACGCGGATAATGTAGGCCTATTATCGCGCAGTGTTAACCCCTTCACCAGGATGATGCCACTTGAGGATGTTATTAATGTTACACGCAGTGTGCATACTTAATGATACATTTACGTTAATTTTGTGTGTATTTTCAGAAAAAGGTGTGTTTCCTGTACGCACAGCGATAGAAAGACACATGTTTATACATCCTGAAACACTCTTACTTCCCACGCCTGCTGGCGCTGTAATCGCAAAAAATTCCGAAAACGAGTTATGTTTCTTGGATGTTATACAATATATAAAATAATGATTCTATATTTATTTACCCTTTTGTACATTGAATGAATAAATATTATTATTGTTATCATTATTATTAATAATAATAATAAATGTGCTTTATTTCGTACAAAAGTACAAAAAAGGGAGAAGTGTCACCAACAGTACCGTTTTTCAACTTAACCTTTGAAACAAAACCAAAAAAAATCTATTAAAATAGTCGACTGACAGAATATAAATGTATGTATAATTCTCAATAATAACTAATTAATTAACAATACAAGAAGATAGAATTAATTACAAGAGTAGTCCATATTTCTAGCATTTTGTGTTTATCTTGAAACCTTGTCGTCCGCTATAACATGTACATCAAGGAAAATCATGTCATTCATCTCCGTCTGTCTGCCTGTTTGTCTGCTAATCCTATAACCGCCTATAACTTGAGAAGTACTGATCGGATTTTGATCAAATTGTTACAAAATGTTACTGCTATTATTACTTATTATTGTTAATTGTATAGACCTGTTTAAATGACCTTCTAGTCTGTGCTGAACATACCATTCTTGAACTGCATGCAGAGTCAACCTACCTGACGCCATTTTTTCACACTCCAAATCACGAATTAGGCCATGTTCATATGGTGCACCGCCAATATAAATATGTACTTTCGTCTGATTTATCTGTTTATTAACAATAACTGGGCGACTCACATCCCAACAAAGATAGAACTGTGCCTTGCTGTACCTGAATACACACTACACCGACTACATGAAAACCCTTTCTAAAGAAAACAATGTATCTCGGATGTTCCTCGCTTCAGCATTTGTTGGCAAATCTACCCAAAAGCATGCCTTAAAATTATGAGCATACAGGCTTGGCTCCTAAACTATTCCAATTTGTTGCTGTTTACTTACTGAATGAAAACCCTACTAATAAAAAGCGTTTTGGCCGACACTGGAGTCACTCAAATTCACAGGTGACAAAATGAAGTACGCTATATTTCGACGACCAGATTCTTGAATGGCAAGAGAACGTTTGATCTCCGAGTTCTAGAACCTCTTTGGCTCAGGTTCACGCTACGAAATCGTTCTGCAGATACACGTGTATTTATTTTACGCTTTTGGAGGAGGGATTTTGGAGGCAGTTGGAAAATCCAATCATATTGGAAGGATAGAGATTCATGAAACTAGGCCTTTTTATATGCCCTCAAACACAGCCAATAAGATTTAATGCTCAATACAGTAATATCCCAGGGCTGAAAGACATTACCTATTTTCTGAGAGACAAAAGTAAGACATTGAACGGCATTTATAATGTAGTCGTACTTTCAATGCCTGCGTACCTTCTAGGAAGAAATGGATGACAGATTAACTGGTAGGAAGGTACGAGAGGTTAAGTCGAAGGAAGACTAAGGGCCAATTTCACCAACAACAGTCCATTATTCTCCACCTATAGGGTAACAGCCCATCAAATATAGCGAATTAGCTTCAAGTTCCAATCAACAAATTTGAGCAACCGATAGCTATGAAATGTTGAAAACAAAATATTGTCAAAGTATTAGATGATATCTTGTCATTGAAACATCACCAGCTTATTGAATTTTAAGAAATTACATATAATTCAGTCAAAATTTAAGCAAATGTTTGATTTTTGAATAAAATTCATGTTTTAATTACCATTGTTGATTTTTTATTTATGATAATATTATTTTCTTCAATTGATATGTGATTTTACTGATTCGAGATCATCTACTGGGTGTTTTTTCCTATAAACCTCTTGCAGATAGCCATTAAGCACCTACTTGATGACAGGCTCTACCAAAAGATATTGCTCGTTTCCAAACATTCATTCATTTACTGGCCGTTCATCAGAACCATTATGGCACCTTTGATATTCCCACAACACCATCCAGGTTTTTTGATATCCATACATCCATAAAGTTGAATATTTTTCGTTGTTCAGGAACTGAACAAGCATCCACACTATATTCACAGCGATTAATAAATTCCCAAATATACGCCTTAAAGCTACCATCAAACCTAAAACCTGCAAAAAAAACTATAAATTTGCCATATTTTTCTTTTTTCACGAGTACACATTCTAGGTTATATTTATATTAGACATTATTTGACTACAGCTGATTATTGCATTTCAAGGAGCGACACAGTGTGGGATCTGTCAACTCTTGGAACCAGTCACAAAACATATTATACTCTGAAGGTTTAATTCCATGCGACAGGGTTGCCAGATTGTGCATTAATATCCCGTTTCACCCTCCTGGTCCAGTGGAGTAAGTTCCGCCAACTGTTGAAATATACTCTACTATGCTTTATAAGATTATTCGTGACATTTTTCCCAACATCATTGCACAACACTTGAAAAAATGCAAATGAAAATTTAAAATTATTTCCTTGACGCCGCAATATAGCTCCGTCGGTACCTTGGGTTATACATCTTGACAGTAGGGATGTTCGTTACGATCCTATATTTAGAAGTATCAATACATTTCACGAGTATCGTCATCTTTCGATCCGCACTGTATCAGAAAGAGTGACTGCCATTTGGCTGCGACATTACCCTGCCAAATCAAACATATCGTTCATCATTTTCAAAGAAATTGTACAAAATCTTCAAATTTGTGAAGTTAGCGAGTTTCACTTCATACGTTGTTACCAGACATGCCCAAATCATCAGTTGCTGCCGTGATATCCATCCTGACCACTGCATCCCCACGGCTAGGCGACCTGTATGTTAAATTTGTGTTGATAGGGCAGCGGGTTATGCTATAAATCATATGTCACAGTGTTTGTGCACTGATTGCAACAGTTAGATGATACCAAATATATTTTCATAAATAGAAGATCTTTCCCATTCCGGATCGAACAATCTACCAAAGATGCTTATAATCATGATACCTAGTAAATTTTCACGAAAAAAATTCAAAACCAGCAAATGTAAAAGATTCATTTCGCACCCTCCACCACGCGACGTGGCAACCCTGCGAATGTCAGATAGATATCCCCGCCAGTCAAAAAAGAAAAATATATAAACAATAAAGTTTATACTAGTTTTTTTTGATTTTTGGACTTAAAAGCCATTATCTGTGAAACATTTTTCATATTTTTTTGTCTATGTCCATAGTAATTGCATTATGCATCAGGGAGATGTAGGGATTGACACGTCTTACACATATTATCTGTGTTTTAGGATGGAGAGGACATAATGTTTTTATTGCTTTGAAGAAATTCATTGTCCCATAAATTAATAAATGATTACTATTACGACGTAAAGGAAGATGAGGAATTGGATGGAATGTATTTTATATTCTATTTTCTTGCAAAATACAGACAAATCCACACTATTCAACAGTATGTAATGATAACTTTCAGTATATTGAAGTTGGTAAATTCAAGAGTGCCATGCATTAACAAACGTCCAAATCTGCTGCCAAATTTAATAGCTAGAAAATCGACCTATTATTTGCCGCATTCCCATTCGCTGAGGGGGATAACGGATTGTTACATGTAAACCTATAACATATATCAAAATACATGAAAGTTGTCCTGTTTTTTCTGTACAAAAGCATCATATTGGTCTTGTTTATAATACAGTCGAATTTTCACGATTTTATTCAATATTTCAATAGAAATCACTAATATTCAGGGACCTTTGACAGCTTTCGTCAAATTGCATTTCGATAAGGTATTTTCCCATTGGTCCATAATATTAATGTTGGTGAAATTGGCCCTAAATAACTTAAATAGCTGGTTCTTATATGTACCTTGTAAAACATCATTACAAGCTGATATTCCGTACTGCCAGACTCTTGACGCTCTGACATCTCTCCAACTTTATTGTATGACGGCTTAGAAAAAAAGTTTCGTATCGAGTGACATAAGTGTTTTTTTAAACAAGTAATCGGTTGGCCATCGGCGGTATGCCAAATGCTCTCGTATGGGTATCTCCTTTGGGTTCGAAAAAGACCATCGACCTACAAAATTTTCTGACGTCAGTGCGGTTGTAACTCCATTATGCTACGCCTCTGACTGGATAGATTGTCATTCTTTTCACCGCGGTAGCTTGTTATCCCCGGTAGTCCTTTCTGCCTCCTGATCACCAACCAATGTAAGAAAATAAACAATAAACATTGTATATCGGAAATACCGTACTACTAAGTAGTGTTACCCCTTCGCCTATCGTGACTTGTCATGTCAATTTCAGTCTTGATGTACAGGGTAGACAAAAAGTCTTAGCGGTGGCCCACAGGGGTATCACGTATCTTGAAATCATGTGGGTTTCTTTGACATTATACAGGTTTTTTGTGACATTGTCGGTTTTTCTACAAGATGTCAACTTAGCACAGGCTGTTGCTAAACGTCATGATGCTTCAGCTATCAATGTTTGGCTCTTTTGTGATGTTACATGTGCTTGAGGGATGGCATTATTGGAGATCTGAGCTGTAGGTTGTATACTATAGCTGGACTGGTATTGTATGTGATGCGTCATTCCTATATTTTTCTGTGATTTGGCTTAATTACGCACAACACGGGTGCGGTGCTGTTTTCCCGTAATGCTTCTCAAAGTTTTTGTAAACGCAAAAAACAGTTAAAATCCTAGTGCATAACTTTGAATATAACCTCCCTTCAGAAAGGACAACACATATGACCCGTCTGGCACAGCCAGTAGGCATATTCAGTGATAGTTTTCTTACATAGCAAATATCACTGATTGTATACACATGCAGACAAATACACACAATCACCCAGATGTGATCTTGCTATTCTACTACTCAACCATACAACTTCTCAGAATGCCTCGGTATTCTGTAACCAACAAAGCATGATAGGGGACGGACTTGCAGCATGCAGAATGGTCATTTAGCGTGTCGTGACGTTGAGTCATTCCTTCATAGATGGACGATTTTGGTGATACTCACAGCGAGCAAACGCGAAATATATTGTTTGCACACAAGGAACTATCTAGGCAGCAAGTTGAAATTTTGTCGTTTACTTTATAGGCTATTTACGTAATAACCCTGCCGCTATCCAGAACCCCCACATTACTCAATACATTCTATTTCGACAAGACTTTGATGAGTTTGTTGATCGATAGAATTCCCAATCCACTATTCGACATAAGTCCAGGGTCACTTAAAATTAGATCTTTTGAAAGGAACCACAGTTTGAAGTGGCTAGAGCTTAAAAGGAATGCAGCTTTCAGCTCTATCCCTGTGTATGTATGTCGGGGCACATCCTGCCTCGAATCTATAAGCTAATTCCGAGGCCATTCAGTTTAAATTGCAATTTGCTCCCCTGTTTGAGTGCATCAGCGGATAGTCAAAGTGGCCTTCGACTATTACTTGTAGCTTCTTTTTGGGCCTTGTACATTTCATGTGAAAAATATCAACTTTTCAGGTTAAAAGTCAAAAGCGGGATGGACGCAAAATTTTTTAAATAATAAACTATACTCGCTGGATAGGATCTGTAATAAGTCAGCTCGAAGTGCCATCTATCACCAAAATCGACCAATGCGAAAAGAAAAACATCAAGCTGTCTGCTGTCACGGTATGCCCGTTCACATTGTCAGCCGGTTCATTATTGTGGCCGATAGATGCCGCTGATTCTGGTACTATACGAGATACGGTCTACTTGCATCTATCAAACTAGTAATATACATCTAATTCATCCAAATACACCCGGCCAGCCATGGATAGCTGTTTCGTGCTATTTGGCAAGTCCTCAGCATGGTGTAGGGTTGCTTTCGGTGGACAACGAACGAAAGCTGAGCAACCCTATAAGGTCTATCTAAATAAGGCAGCACAAATTGCAATCTGTCACCAGAATCGACTGCTGCGAAAAGCAAGCTGTATTCCAGTTCCCATTGTTTTCTTATCGGTGAATTTATAATTGGTATTTTGATCCACACCATATATGAATCTGAAACGAAAATCAAATCTTGGTTCGTAGGAAAACCTGAATTACTTTGTGCGAACCTGCAACATGATGAACACAGTCTCTGTAATGTATACTATCAGCCGTCTCATGAATAATCTTTCAGTAAAAGTGTCCATGATCATTCTGTTCAGTCAACGTGAGTTATTTGTATAAAATTCAATTTAGCCAACCATTTGTGATACCTCAATTTACCCGAGGGCCCAAGTAAAGTGGATACCTAACTAAGAATCATGGCTTATTTTTTGAAGATATATTCATAAGGAATTATAGTAGGTGTATATTTCAGATCTATATTAATTAGCATAGAATAATGCTTTCTTTGCGTGGATACAAAATTTCAAAAGAAAAAAAAAATGAAGACGTCCGTAACTAACTAATACATGACCTGAAAAAATTGGGATACAAAAACATAAGCATAACGTGTTAATCCAACAAAAATTCATTTGTACTATAAAATCCCGTAGTTAGTAGAATGTTCCTAAGTTTTTCTTTGAACAATGATAGGCTGATAATCTGCTTAATATCTATAATAAATACATCCGATTATTTCATAAAAAAAATAAGATTAAAATTTTGATTATGAATATGGGTGTTATATCTCTATCTCTCTGCGCTGGAGGAATAAATCTTTGTTTTTTTTTTTGAAAAAATAAGCATGACTCGTACATCAATATTGACGGTAATGCTAAAATTGTATTATCCTTAAATACTGGTCCACGGATGGTCCAGGGCACTGAGACCAAATACTGATCTAATCATCCTCTTATGTAGAATGAATATTCTCTGTATGCCACAAGAAACGCTCCAATATATATCCTATAATCAAGCATCTCATCTGTCAGTAAGTCCTTAAAAATAAGTTACGACTAACTAGTCCCCGTAGGTTTCTTAATGAAAAGTATGCCAGGTTAAGCTTACTAGCCATATACACTATGTCTGTTCCCCAGGAAAGTGCTTCGTCCAAGTAGAGATCAAAAAATTTAGGGAAATTAGAATTTCTGTAATTACAGCAGAAAGCTTAAGGTGCATTATGCAAAGACTGCTAGTCCTGCAAACAGACCCTACGCACAATCCCATACGTGAAACAAAAAAGGCACAGCGTCGTTATGATATAGCAAAATCGACAGCAACCATCTGTTGCGTGTCAAGGTGGACTAGACAGTCAAGCAAGTTCGCAAACACGCCAGGTCGCGCGTCACACCGTGACCAACTAAAATTACGTCTTTACAAAGCGAAAAAAAGTCATGTTACTCCAGTGGCCAAATCAATAAGGGAACTGTTTTAGGCCAACTGTTTTTTAATATATCTTCAAATAATGTATTTCAAATTGAAAAAACAGTAAGTTTCACAGGTCACAAAGCAGTGCCTTATAAAGGTGATGATTTGTCTCATTTGAAAGGTATAGTATAAAATGATTTTGCCAAAACTATTCAGCGGCTCAATAACAGAAATATGAGGTTTAATTACTCTTAACACATTTTTTACCATTTTATTCCTATTGTAGATATCTACCTAATTACAAAAACATCTCACTTAATCTAATAAGCAGAAATTACAAATATAATACGGCATCAGATAGAAGATGCTCCTAGATCCACACTTGTACATATAGCTTAAAGAATATTAGATTCAAATTCAAATTCCAATTCCTTAATAAGGTCTGAACACTATACATAAGTACTCGTATAGAGAGAAACACGTCACATGTATAACACATAATATTTCAAAAAGGAAAGACGATATAAAAAACAAACCAAAAGAACAACAAGCAAACTGAATAAAGAAAATTTGAGAGATACCTCTCTTATAAAATTAAATGAATCAAAAACATTTCAAACGAAAAATATCTCTATACCTTCATGGTATGGACCATGCTCTAGCCACATTCAACCTACGGTATATTGGCATGGGGAGCTACATGCTCATACATACATATCTATGATTTGGATATTTTCGGTAACATTGTTTTAAAAACAATAATTAAGAAACCAAAATTATATCCTTCTGATATGTTATACAAAGATATAAACGTATATGACTTAAAACAGCTCTATCTAGTACATGTTCGAATCAACTGTCAGAAATTCATTAATACTGACCGAAACATTAAACACAGTCACCACACAGGGCAGTAAATGTATTCATCAAATAATTGGTTGATTAGTCTTATGTTTGTTCATATCTCAATAATATTCACAAATGCACATTAATGGCCCATGCATTCTATGAACCCTGGTTACATATTTATTTACTATAATACTGTAGTATGTATTTTACGAGCAAATTATTATTATTATAATTATTGTTATTAATATTACTTCCTCTCTGGTGTTTTCCTTCCTTCCTTGTTTTCCTTCTTTCCCTCTTCCCCTTGAACTTGTCTGGTATCCAGGTAGCCAGACATGGCAGACCAATGGACCGATGATACCTTAAGCTGACATCAAAGGTCCGCCGGACCGCTCTAACAAGCAGCGACGAATACCAGGTAGAATAAACACAGGTTAAAAGAGTTCATTTTTCCACTTCAAAGCTTTTTCAGACTACATTGTACTGATAATTCCAAACAGGGATCAAACGTCGTCTTATACGGTTTCTACAAGAGACAGAAATATCGAGTTTTCACAGAAACTGAAATTATCCAAACCTATAGCATACCAGACAATAGCAGTACACTGTGTAGCGAAAATGATGTTCGCGGAGACATAAATGTTGGGATGGATATATTGTATCCTTTATTGTCCAATTTATTTGCACCGTCCACTACGGTATGGCATGGTAGTATACTAAAGATGCAATGTATAAAACTGTTTATAACCCTTCGCAGACACACGTGCGGTTTAAGTTGGAAGATATCAATTTTATGAGGCAGCTGTACAATTACTTGTTTTACAGACCTGCTGAAATACCCGCGGATTTGTTGCAGATAACTTGATTTGAATAAACTCTTGTTAACCAGACAGATCTGGAATAGGTAGTTCGACATGCCATCTATGAAGTATCGCCAGTCGCGGTACTGCCGGCCCTTACGAACGGCAGCAAGAAACTATAAATTACAGCATCCTTGAATGACAGTTTGCTTCTATAAAGCTAAAAAAGAAACCTCCACGACGTTGCATTGGCGTCTCATTGCCATTCAGATGGTACCAAGTAAGTAAGATTCGCATGGGTATTATGTAAAAAACCTATAAAACGTCAAAAAAACCTATAAAATGTCATCTTGCAAACTAGGTAGTTTTTACGGTGCAGACAGTCATTCCACCTTTGGTCACTAGGATGGTTGTGAGCGTACATCTATCTAGGAAAGGCTCAACTACACGCATTGTTGGTTGCGTATGTTTTGTGTATTAGTCTGAATATGTATAAAAGAGAATCATTACAGAATATGCTGCCACTGAAGTATATGGTTTATATCTTGTCCTTTATGGTTATATTCAAAGTTATAAATTACGATTTTTTACGTTTTTTGTGTTTTCAAAAACTTTGAGCAGAATTACAGGAAATCTCCACCGCGCCCGCGTTGTGTGTAATTACTGTTAGCATGTATGTGACTTGTAATTCGACAGTGTACAGTGAATATAATTATTTCTTATCTCTCTCATTTTTGAAATTCAGAAAATTTGCATAATATGTAATTTCCAGAATGGTTAAGAAAAAGTGGATGCGCAACTAATTTATAGATTTGAATCTCAAGTAAGTGAAGAATCCAATGGAATTATCATCAACACATATTATTAGCATACATATCCTTACTATGCACCTATGCATTGCCGGTTCCTTCTAGCTATAGTTTACAACTCACAGCTTCGTTCTCCAGTAGTGCCATCTCTAAAGCACATTTTACATCACATCAGAGCCAAACATTGGTAACTGAAGCCTCATAACGTTTAGGCAACACGTACAACTACAAAACGAGTTCACAACGTGTCCTTCAGCTAGTGCTCAGTTAACATCTTGTAGAAAAACCTACATATTGTCACAAGAATCTAATAGGATGTCAAAAAAAAATGAAATAATGTCACTTTTCAAGATACGTAATACCCGTACTAGACAAAGTGATTTGAATCTTGTTGGCCAAACATAATTTTGAATTCCTGTACAACAGGGGATAAAGCTGCCAAAAAGTAACTTGTAATTTTGTTTTCAAAGCATCTGCGTATTTCTGCATGGCCAACCTCTTGTCAATGATGACTTCAAGGCACCCTACAGATTCGTCCCATGGTATAAGAGTATCACTTACTGAGATTTCTGACGAGGCAGCGCGACGTTTTTTCAGTGCAATTTACCCCGATGTTGCTCTTCGTCTGTACTGGTTGTTGCCAACAAGGGTGAAACAAGTACAAAGTGTATGGACAATTTAATCCTTAACTTCAAAGTAATTAACGCATGCGTTAAAAGTTTCAAGAAATGGTTTGCCCTAACATTTCATGTTTGACATGTGATCTAGTTATCATGAAGCAAGTAAGCAAATCTTGTTTTTTTTGTCATCAATGCACCTCGAATTGTTCCAATAGTTGAGTTCAAAACGTCGCGCAAGCTTAGACTTTGCAAGAACAGCTTAATTACAAGTGAAATTGTGAACCTATCAACCATTTATTGGCTAAAACTGGTGTACCTCACGTCTCATCACAAGACAAGGTCAATAAACTGGTAGAAAGTGCTCAAGTCAAAACTGCAATATCTATTCGAAAGTTAGGTCGCCATTTCAGGGTTTTGTACCAAACCGTGCAGGGGACTTTAACCAGCTATTTTTGAAAAAGAAGGAAGTGTCCCAAAGACACCCAGGCATAACTCCAAAGAATATCTGGGTGTTGCAGTGCTCTGAGATGTAGTAATTTTGTCAGAAATCACGTGGTTATACTGGATGATGAAAAGTATTCTACGTTGATGCCTTCAGAAACGAAAAGCAACGGTGGCTGTTACACATCTGCAAAACCTGAATTTCATGACAAAGTTTTAGTGACGCGATTTATGAGGCTGGAGTATCAGCATTCTACAGGTATGTTGGTCATGTGCACGCCGAGCTTAATACTCAAAGATGCTCACCAAAACTGACCAACTTTAATAACATTCATCATCACAATGACGAAAGAATATTTTGGTCTGATCTCGCTTCGGTCTATTGCAATAAATTGGTAAACACCTTACTGCGATTATGGTTAACTTTATTCGGTTGTATCTTTGTTGCTAGGTATTGTAAGGCAGTCGTTCCTCTGCCACCGCAGCAATTTCGGTTAACTATATTGCTTGCTATGCATAACATTTGCTAACAGTTTCTAATAGCAATCTTTATACAGAGTGTGCGTACCATACTGCATCTTCCGCGATATTCAAAATAATGTCCGCTCTACTGAAATGAAAATTCTTCTCCCTCGCTGAGGATGTTTTATGGCATAATGAAAAATCCTGACAGGGTCGCCATGCAATAAATTTCTATACATGGGATTTACTCCCTTCCTTCGTTTATGGTTAGCTTTATTCTTTTTTATCTTTGTTGCCTATATTATTTGCAATAGCTAACATTTGCTAACAGTTCCTAATAGCGATATTCATACAGTGTGTTCACGCCATGTTCACTATTATGCTACAAGAGCTTCGCCCGGGTATTACGTAAAAAACCTGTAAAATGTCAAAAAAAACCTATAAAATGCCATCTTGCAGACTAGGTACCCCCCCTTTCCCCTGTATCCCCCTATAGCCCCACGGTACCCAATGGGTGTTTAGGCCTTAGGCCTTCGTGGTAGTTGGAGTATATATATATATATAAAAAAAAGCTTTTAGAGTGCAAACAGTAATTCCATGTTTGCTCACTAGGATCGTTGTAAGCGTCCATCTATGAGAGTATGACTCAACTACACGCAATGTTGGTCGAATATGTTTTGTGAAGCCGAGTAGTCTGTGGTTTTTATCTCTTTTCATGAGAATTTGTGAAACAAAGAACTTTGGTTGATTAGTAGGATCACATCCGTCTTGGTCTACATGTGTTTAAAATCAGTGTTATCTACTGTGTAAGAAACTCATTACTGCGTATTCTGCCAATGAAGTACATGTATATCTATTAGCTATGCCCTACGGGTTATCTATATGTTGACCTTTTGAAGACAGGTTATGTTCAACGTTATAAATTACGATTTTTGCCTTTTTTTGTGTTTTCAAAAACCTTGAGGCGCACCACGAGAAATTTCCACCGCGCCCGAGTTGTGTGCAATTAAGCCATATCACAGAAAAAATAGCAATGACGCACATCACATTTTCGCAATGCCTCACATCTAGGCGCTGATTTGTATTATCTATTGACATCGCAAAATAAATTTCTATAAACTTCAAATGACTGGAAATAAAAAGTAATGTGATCACTTTCATAAATAATCCTGTCAGCAGCATATTTTCTCACTTGTTCCTTCACCAGCCAGGGCTTTACTCTTCTTATCTCTCTCATTTTTTAAATTCAGCCAATATGCAAAATATTTAATTTCCAGAATGAGTAGGAAAAAATTTCACAAGTTAGCAGTCACTATGTAATTATGTTTTGCCGTTTGAACAACACGGCATGCTCATCTCTTTCCAAGTATGCTTTGTTGGTAGCAGACAGCTACTTTGTTGGTAGACAAATTCCTTTAATGTTTAGAATGTGAAAGAACGAAACTTTGGTTCAGTAGCAGCAAGACCGCATCTGGATGGGTCTCCATGTGTATAAAATCTGTGATTTTTGCTATGTGAGAAAATTGTTACTGTCTATGCTGCCAATGAAATATATCTATTAGCTGTGCCAGACGGGATACTTGTGTCTTCGAAAAGAGGTTATGTTTACAGTTATACATTGCAAATTTTCCCCGTTTTTTTTTCTTTATGTTTTCAAAGGCTTTGAGAAGAATTACACCGCGCCCTCATTGTGTGTGATTACTGTTAGCATGTATAATATGACTTATAATTCGACAGTTTACAGTGACTATAATTATTTCTTATCTTTCTCATTTTTAAAATTCAGCAAATTTGCATCCGTAATTTAAAGAATCGGTTAGAAAAAAAGGATGCGCAACTGATTTCTAGCCTTGAATCTCAAGTACCTAAGTGTATTTGAGACAAGAATACGTGAGTGGTTGGAAGAGAAAAATTTGGGAAGTGGCTATGAACATCGTCACAACGGAAGAGAAACAAGTCTTAACCAAAATACGTGTTATTCAGTCACTTTCACATCACACATCAATTGTACTTCCTGAAAGCTCTCAATTTAGAATATATTTGGTATGATTACTACGCTCGTTGGAAAGTATACAAAGTAACCTTATGAAAATCCACGTAATGGCACTTGACGTTACCAAATATGGAGGTTTTGAGGGGATTTTATATCTACTTACCGAATGAAATCAACTCAACCAGACCGTAACTAATCACAGCTTTATAAAACTCGGGCTGACCTATGAAAGTGAAAGATGTCCAACCCGGCTGAAGTGATCCTTTTTCCACGACCCTTCTATAACGAACTGGTGACGGTGACCAAATATAGCTCAATGCACATTCATGAAAAAAGGGGATGGATAGAAAATACTGACCATGTTGATAATTTAGCAGGGTCAGTGGGTGGAAAATTCTACTTGAGGTTTTTTGTAGAACGATTCATAATTCTCATATATTCGCTTGTGGGAAAAATATAGAAATATACAGGGCACTCGGAAGGCCGACATAAAGTCTTGAGATGGTGATAGGGCAGATTATTTAGAATCTTTTGAGCCAAAAATAGCTCAGTTCAAAGTCTTACGGTTTTCGAGTTATTCGAGATTTTCGATTTCTATTGGAAAAAATATGCCTTTTGTTCCTGATATCATTGAACAAACATCAGGCTATTTGAAATAGTTTTTAAATACCTGACAGTGTATTTTTTTTCTCCGAAAGTAGAGAAAAGAAAAACAAATTTACTGTAAATAAATAATAAATACATGTTTTCCTTTTTTTGGGATACTGATAAGAAGAAACGTGTTTGCGTGCATGATAAAACTAAATTCCACACATTCTTGCTTTATTTCTTTCCATACAAGCTAATAGTAACTCATGAATTTCAGTTCAAAAACATTGAATTAATTAGTTTGTGAAATGGCTGCTTTCACTAACGAAGAATACGCAGATATCGTTTACATGTATGGTAGAGCAGATGGGAATGGACTAGAAACAAGACGGTTGTGGCAAGAGCGATTTCCTCGAAGAAGACTGCCTAATGTCAGAGTGTTTTACAATACCTACCGACGTCTTTACGAGACTGGAAGTGTAACACGTAATGAACTTGGTGTTAATCCACCCCGATATCCTCCTGAAGCCGAAGATTTAATCCTCCAAGCGTTTGAAGATGATCTCACTACAAGTACTGGGAAAGTTGCTGCTGATCTTGGTTTGTCGCCATGGAAGATTTGGAGTATCGTTCACCGTGAACGAAAATATCCTTTTCATGGTATCGGCGTACAAGGACTTGAAGATGGTGATCCTATTCGCAGAAGCCAATTTTATCGTTATCTTACATAGTAACATTGAGAATGAACGGTTCGTCGAAAGCGTTCTATGGACGGACGAATCCAATTTTTCAAGGGAGGGCATTACATATTTATACAATTTTCATCAATGGGCTGACAAGCAGGAAAGTCCACACTGGAAAAAACAGGTGTCTTTCCAACACAAATTTTCCGTTAATCTATGGGCCGCCGTCATGGGACAAAGATTAATCGGATTAAACGGCGACAGTTATCTACCCTTTTGCAAAATGATCTTCTCGAATTACTTGTACGAGTAGAAATTCCAGATGACATGCAAGTTGTTTTCCAACATGACGGATGTCCAGCTCATTTCCGTTTACACGTAAGACAATATTTGGACGATACTTTTCCAAATAGCTGGATAGGCAGAGGTGGACAAATTACCTGGCATGCTAGATCCCCTGACTTGACACCATGAGATTTTTATGTCTGGGGGCGGGCTAAACAGTTAGTTCACAGTGAAGAAATCGTATCAATAGACCATTTAATAAGAAAAATTCGAGAAACTTTTTATTTATCTACCAAAACAAAGAAATTAATGATGATGGATCCCTCGAGCACTAAAAACTCCGGACGTAAACTCACTCCACTCTCGGAATGTCCGGGTGGAGGGTGGGCTCGAGGGAACAACATCGAAGATAAAATTTGTTTTTCGAACATCTGAGGGATCAACAGCAACATTGATGCTGTTCATCACTACCTGCAATCCAATCGTCCCGCCGTGCTTTTCTTGGCGGAGACAAAAATCTCAGAGGCTGCACCGATTAACCATCTCAACTTCCCAAACTACGAGGTGCACTCCAATCTGAGAAAGAACGGGGGAGTTGTGGCTTTTGTCCGCAGCAGTCTTTCCTGCTCCAGGGATCTTTCTTTGGAATCAGACCGTAAGGACATTCTGTGGCTTCGCCTCAACTCCAAAACATCACCCAAATTTATTTGCTGCCTTTATCGCTCTCCCTCGAACCATAACTGGGATGACCTACTCGAATACCTCGCCGTCCAGATCGACTTCCTGAACATCAATCATCCCGCTTCAGAGGTAGTTCTTCTCGGTGATTTCAATGCCCATAATGAGCTTTGGCTGGGCTCAAATAAGACCGATGCAGCAGGTCGTGCAGTCGAAGCGTTCGCTCTTACTCAAGGGCTGACCCAGCTGGTGACGAGCCCTACTTTTTTCCCCCGCGTCTCGTCACACGCCAGTAGCCTGCTGGATCTCTTTCTGATCACGCATCCTGCCCCTTACAGCACTGCTGTCCTGTCCCCCCTGGGTAACTCAGATCACGGTGTTGTGGAGGTTAGGTTTCGGTCAGAAGCCGCTGTGGCAGCAGAAACTCGCACAGGCCGCAAAACTTGGCATTACGGACATGCCGACTGGGAGGAGCTCAGAGACTTCTTCTCTAGCTTTCCTTGGAGAGATGTCTGTTTCACTGACGCGGATGCGTCGACTGTCTGTTCTTCAATAACCGAAATTATCCACGTCGGAATGGAGGAATACATCCCTCACACAGTGAAAGTTCCTAAACCAGGGTCCAACGGCTGGTTCAACAAATCGTGTGACACTGCTCGCCAGCAGAAGATCAAGGCCCACAGAACCTACTTACAAAACCCCACTGTAGAGAACAGACAAGCCGACGTCGAGTCCAGAAACAAATATAACGAAGCGGTTCGCAATGCCAAAACCCAGCATGATATAAAAGTTAGGCACAGGGTAATGTCGCAGCGCAATGACAGTCGGTCTTTCTGGACGCTGGCCAAGCAGATTGAAAAGAACTTCTCACACAGTAGCCTTCCACCACTTACGTGTCAGGATGGAACTATTGTATTCGACTCAAAGGCCAAGGCGGAAGTGCTAGCCAAGATCTTTGCTGCCAACTCCACCATGGACGTCCCCACCAACGCCCAAGTGCCGTCAATTCAAAGGGTTCCCCACACTATGCGGGAGGTAACATTCAGGCATAAGACCGTAAGACGAGTGCTCTTGTCGCTCGACATCAACAAAGCTTCTGGTCCGGACTTGATTCCTGCCATTGTACTGAAGAGATGTGCAGCTGAGCTTGCTCCAGTTCTTTCGCGTCTCTTCCAGATATCTTATGAATCCGGCACCTTCCCAGAAAACTGGAAATTTGCTCATGTCCAACCCATCCCAAAAAAGGGATCTAAGACCGACCCTTACAACTACAGGCCTATAGCTCTGCTTTCTGTTATAAGTAAAGTGATGGAGAGGTGCATAAATCGCGAGCTTCTGGACTACCTCAAACGTCACAGCTTGATTAGCGACAGGCAGTACGGTTTCCGGCACCAACGATCCACAGGGGACCTCCTAGCTTACGTCACGCAACTGTGGAGTAAACTCATCCAGTCTCATGGTGAGGCTCATGTCGTTGCTCTTGACATCACGAAAGCGTTCGATCAGCTGTGGCACGCTGCCCTCTTGAGCAAACTTCCATCCTACGGCCTCCCAGAAAAGCTTTGCAGATGGGTGGCTGACTTTATCTCTGGCCGCAAGATATCCGTCGTAATTGACGGATTCTCCTCTTCATCCCACAACGTCAACGCGGGTGTTCCCCAGGGATCGGTCTTGGCTCCAACACTGTTTCTCTTACATATCAACGACCTCCTTTCCTGCACGATCAACCTAATCCACAGCTTCGCTGATGACAGCACTCTACATGCAGGAATTCAGAGTGACAAGCCGATCTCTGCCGCTGAGCTGGAAAAAAGAAGACTAGCGACGACTTCTTCTCTGACAAGAGACCTGGAGGCTATCACTGCTTGGGGACGCAACAATCTTGTACAGTTCAATGCTTCCAAAACACAGTACTGTACTTTGACGAACAAAAAGCGTCATAGCGCTCATACAGTTTCGATGGACGGTCGAGTTCTACCAAAGAGCCATTCATTTCGGCTGGTCGGAGTCCAGATCACCGAGGACCTGATCTGGCACGAACACATCTCTTCAATAGCTGCAGCTGCTGGGAAAAAGCTAGGCTATTTGTTTAGGGCTAAGAAGTACTTTTCTCCGCATGACCTTCTCACTCTATACAAGGCCCAGATAAGGCCTAGCCTCGAGTATTGCTCACACATTTGGGGTGCTGCCGCTCCGACTACATTGTCCATGCTCGATGCTGTCCAGAGGAGGGCGGTCCGACTGATCGATGACTCTTCTCTAACAGACAGTCTCGGGACTCTTTCGCACCGGCGGGCCGTCGGCGATCTAGCTCTTTTCTATCGCTACACCAACGGGCTTTGCTCCTCAGAGCTCTCTTCCATGATGCCGCCGCGCGATGTGCCTGCCAGACAGACCCGCCTGACTTCGGCGTCCCATCCTAACCGTGTCAAACTTCGTACATCCAGAACTGGCCGATACGACCGCTCCTTTGTCCCGAGGGTGTCTAGATTGTGGAACAAACTACGGGAGGAAGCTTTTCTCAGTTCTACTAACCTTAGGCAGTTCAAAAATCGTATTAACAAAATTTCTTTGGGATCATCATAGCAGCCGCGGTGTTCCGGCATTTAGGCTTCTGCCTGCGCGGCTGTTTCGATATAAAAAAAAAAAAAATTTAGTGCAGCAAGACAGGTTATTAAGTACAACAACTACCGAAGTAACACGTAGAGCTCGAGCATGTATTAGAAACAATGATTCTCACTTTGAACACCAATAAAGCATGTTCCGATAGTTCATTTTGTTTCATTTACTAATTTCTCGTAAGACTTTGTACTGAGGTATATTTGGCTTAAAAGACTCAACATGGTCTGTCCTATCCCCCCCCAAGACTTTGTATCGACCCTCCAAAAATCCTGTACATATACAGGGCTATCCAAATTAAGTGTCCACCATTAGTAACTTTGTTATTAGTGAAAATACAAAGTTGTTTGAATTAGCAAACTAGTAGCATTTTTAACGCTGGTAAAAATGAGAAATAAAACAAAAACAATTGAGAGTCGTTATTTTGATTTTTTTCAGTAAAATAACATTTTTTTAAATGGAAACCCCTGTATATTATATTTTTTTCTGTTAAAGCATCAAATTTTAAACAAAAAAGTTCATAATGAGTTTTCCGCTAAAGTCAAAAATAAAGTCAAAATAACGATAAATATTTTTAATTATTTGCAGTATTATAATATTAAGACGACTATGAAAACAACGGCGTTCGCGATTTGACAGCATTAAGATAAGCGACAAATTGTTAAACTGGACATACTCGTAACTAGAAGGCTTTGGAAAACAATGATAAAATCAAATAATGTCAAACATTAGTGTAAATACTTGTTTATAAGCTTTATTGTGTCATTAATTTAAAGAAAAATGTTCTCCCATGAAGAAAAGTGTGATATGTTAGAATGCTATTTAGTGTGCAGAAAATCCTCCTTGAGAGCAAGAGAATACTACAGTGAATTATATCCCGCTCGCATTCAACCGTATGAACGATATTTTCTGAGACTTTATCGAAAATTTAGGGGCAACCAAAATGTTTTTGCTAAAACAAGGGCAAAAAAAGAATTCATAATAAGCGAGGCCACGGAAATTGCAGTTATTGGATATTTTGAAGCTTATCGTGAGAATTCAATAGCAGATATTCTCAAGGACTCTAATTTCAGTTATGGTACTGTTCAAAGGATTTTAAAAAAATACAAATTTATTCCGTATAAGTACCGACCAGTTCAAACGCTTTTGGCAGGGGATCCAGAGAGAAGACTTGTTTTTTGCCATTGGTATCTTAGCTTCTGTCGCCAAAATGTAAATAACTTTCGTTACCTTTTATGGACAGATGAATCAAATTTTTCAAATTCTGGAATGTTTAATAGAAAAAACCACCATTATTGGTCAAGAGAAAATCTTTTGTTAGTACATCCAAGAGGCCCACAAGTCCGTTTCAGTTTCAACGTTTGGTGCGGTATAATTGGTTCAAAAATTGTTGGCCCGTTCTTTTATGAGGGAACCCTAACTGGTGAAAGATATGTGGAATTTATGTCAGAAATTCTGACTAATTTCTTAGACGAATTGGATCTTATAAGTAGACATCATCTGCATTTTCAGCAAGATGGCGCACCTGCCCACAACTCCAGAGGTACTTATCATTTTCTAAGTACTACTTTTAATGATCAGTGGATAGGAACAAATGGCCCAATACAGTGGCCTCCCAGATCACCAGATCTAAACCCACTTGATTACTTCTTGTGGGGTTACTTAAAGAACCAAATTTACAAGCGAAGGTACGATAACCTTGACGCGTTAAAGACTGCAGTTAGGGAAAAGATAACCCAGATAGATGGTAGGACCATACTTAAGACAGTTGGAGCAGTTGAAAAACGTGCCCAAAAATGTATTGAAGAACAAGGTGGTGTTTTCGAGCATCTTCTTTAAAAAAAATTGTTATTGTATTTTGTAAGATTATAAGTTGATGTTGAAAATAAAGTTTGTCGATACAATTTAATTGTTTCAGATTGGAGGCCATAACTTCAACAATTTGTAACCTAGGAGAAAAGTTATTGTAAGCTTTTTTGTTTAAAATTTGATGCTTTAACAGAAAAAAATGTAATATACAGGGGTTTCCATTTAAAAAAATGTTATTTTACTGAAAAAAATCAAAATAACGACTCTCAATTGTTTTTTTTTATTTCTCATTTTTACCAGCGTTAAAAATGCTACTAGTTTGCTAATTCAAACAACTTTGTATTTTCACTAATAACAAAGTTACTAATGGTGGACACTTAATTTGGATAACCCATATAAAATACAGGGTCCTTTAATAGTTGAGACTTTCCTTTTCAGAAACTACGCTTGAAATAACAAAGCTAATGTGTGGTAAAAAAGTGCCGAAAAAGTAAAAAAAAATAAATGAAAAAGTACTCACTGTTCATTTGCAGAGAAATTTCAAGTACGGCTTTGTGACTCATTAGTACAGTTTGAAATGTTTCGCCGAAGGTCTAGGTTTTGTGAGCCGTCCAGCTGATTCGGGAAAATAGAATATCCAATGAGCATACCATTTATCATGCTAGCCCAAATGTTCATAGGAGGTGGTTGTTGAAAATGTGACCGATGTATATGAGAATTTTCCAATGACCACACATGAATATTTCGGAAGTTATTCACTCCGTTACGCGTGAAGGTTGATTCATCCGGTACTAATATAGACTGCACCAACCACTCACAAAAACGCTTTACTTAGGGATCCTCAGCTTGGAGGGATTGTATAAAAGGGCCCACTCCATCATCAAACAGCGTTTAGCACCTAGGAGAGCATTCCAGCGTTTATCAAGCTATACGGCATGTCAAAATTAACGGGTGGGCGCGAGCATATCAGAAAAAAAAACACCAACAACATTGAATAATTTATTAAAAGGAAAAAACAAAATTCTGACATAATCATAAATAAAATACACATTAACGCTGATATAGTAGGTGCACTTATAAGCAGGACTGTATTTATCAATACTAAATTAAAAATAAGTTTAATAATATTAATTGTAAAAAATAATAATAACTTCTAATGACTCCCTTGGGCCTGCTTTGCCGAGCAAAGCTTGTCGAAGCAAGGTTTGATATTTGAAATAGACACCCTGAGTTATTGTTATATATTTAGCTGCGATCTATCCTTGGTCTTCAAAGCAACCACCGCCGAAAATCCTGTTTCGTAATGGTACGATGTTGAAAATGGTAGTAGTATACGAAACTCACTGGTTTTCAATGCCAAAAACGCGTCGTTCACGCAGGTCCAAAATTCAAAAAGGGATTCATTATAAACTGTTTTTTGATTTCGGCGTTTGCCGTCAAGTATATGAAGATTTCTTCTTTGGCAGCTGAGAACCCGTCAGGAGTAATTTGAAATAGATTCCTAACGCACTCGTAACTGAGTATTAATTTGTCGTCGGCAAAAAAATATGTTTTAAAATTCTTTGTTACCATCGTTAAACGGTCATGGAAATAAGTTTCATGTATTGTTCTCCAACCGTGTAAGTTTTAATACATTCATCCACAATGGCAAACATTTCCAGGTTTTTTTGCTTCACAATTCTAATTTTCTACAAAAAACGTTAACTTTATCACTCGTATCCAAATGTGTATTTGCTCCTTGGAGCTGAAGGTTCAACATATTTAGTTTGTCGAATATGTCGATCAAGTAGCTCAATTTCATTAGAAGTAAACCATCTCGAAGCATCTCGGCTTCCGGTCGGTTGTAAACATTTCCCACGTGATAACCATCTTGCCTCGGAATAGAATAGTAATGCTAAATGTACTGCACCCATATCTTTATAAAGTGCAGAAAAGATTTTGGTTTTCGAAGGTCTCATTTTTATGTAATTAACTACTGTTACAACCGTAGTTGGCACAATATTCAGGCCAGGAAACATTTCTTTGGAAGCCAGAGCTTCTCTATGAATCATACAATGTGGCAAGGGCTTGTATATTTTCAAATCATCCGGATATCAGTGCATATTCCGACGCAATTTTGCCATTCTATGTTTTCCTGGATTATATAATCATTTAAGATAGCAAATAATTCGAAAGCTGTTGTTTTGAGTTCTATAGGTTTGCAGAAAAGTAGTTCTTCTGCTACTGATATGCCATCACACAATCGAACGTAGGCAATAAGATTAGCATCTTTATTGATGTCCGTTGTTTCATCAAGCTGAATTTAAAACAGCTTGTCTCGCAACTTTCCGTGTAGCTGATGCTGTACATCTTCAGCTATATCACCAATTCGAACATTTAATAGAGATATGGACTCCAATTTTTGGCAAAACTCTCCCAAACATAGCTTCTATAATTTTAATTGCAGCTGGCAAAATAAGCTCTTCACCAATAGTGTGAGGCTTCTTACATCTGGCTATTTCATATAAAACTTTATAAGAGGCAAGTAAAGCTTCTTTATTCGCAAAGTTTTTTTAAAAACGATTTTTGATTTTCATATGATTTTAATTTTAACTCGAAGAATTCTCGGGATTTGTTAACGTATCACTATGAAATGTTGTTTAAGTTTATTAGGTTTCATGATATCTGAGCAAACGATACACAGAGGCCTCTCTTCTTCATTGACTTCAGTACATGTAAACCCAAAATTTAAGTGTTCTTGAGAATATTTTCTTGATTTTATTTTTGGAGCCTCTTTCGCCTGTGCACTTGTTGATGCTTAACCAGTATCGAATGCTCGCTTACGCCCACTTAAAAAATATATCCATGATTTGATATAAATTTAAATTTACTGCTAGTGCTACAATTATCTTAATACCATGAACTGCAATCCAAATCAAAATTTTGCTCACACCATTATTGGCATCTCATCAGTAGCCATAATAGAAATTTCTTTGCATTTAGAATGTTGATTTCCCTCTCAGGATTTGTTTTTCGATTATATCTTTTAATTTGTGTTGTACTTAAACCCATAACACAGTTTTACTTCACTTATCCAGTCTCATTTGACAAACTAACCGTGTCTTAATACCTTATAGTTCAAGTTTGTTCAACAAGTGCGTTTTCGTTTAAATTTTTTTCTGGAAAAAGAATATTCCTAGGGGATAAAAGGAATTATTATTGGTCTTCGTAAATCCAGCAAAAGTATTCCAGAAATTTCTAAACTTCAGAAGGTACCATTGTCATCTGTACACTACATTATTAAGAAATTTAGGGCTCAAGGCACAACTTCCAATAGCTGTCGTTCAGGGAGTCCCAGAGTTACAACTTCCACTGAAGGCTTAAGCATAATAAAAAAAGTAAGCGAAAAGAGAGGGCATTAGAATTATGCACCGTCGCTTCAGTCAAGCGCGGTGGAGGCTGAATGATTTGGGGCTGTTTTGGTAGTTCCACTCTAGGGAATAACAAATACTGAATAAAGGAGGTTACAAAGCCATACCACAGAATCATGTTGTGCCTTCTGGGACTCATCTCATTCGTGCGGGGTTTGTCTTTCAGCATGATAATGATACCAAACACATATCCAAGCACTGTAAGCAATTTTTGGAAGCAAAAGAAGAACAAAATATTTTGAAGGCCATGCAATGACCTCAACCTCCAGATATAAATCCGACTGAGTTGTTGTGGGATGAACTGGACAGACAGATAGGAGAATGTTGTCATACATCTTAAGAATACTTATGGAGAACATTACTAGACGAATGGCGAAACATAACCTCATCCACTTTAGAAAAATTAGTTGCGCGTTTTTCTCATCATTTGCCAAGCTGTAATTAAAAGTAAAGGAGGACATATTGATGAATCAAAAATATGATTATAATGATTATAACTAATTGTATGTTGTTAAGAATTGAGAAAATAAATGTTTCATACAGATATTGTAATGTTTCCTTCAAGAACTTTCAACAGTTTCCTTGTTCCCTGTGTGTTCAAATACTTTTGAACGGAAGCGTATATATGGCAATACGTAAGGGATTTGAATCTATAGCACATGACTTAAACTTCGAACATCAAACTATTCCAAACGGGAAGAAATTAGTGTTGTCAGAACATGTGAGAGGCGTTGAAGTGCTTGAAGCGAACCGGCAAAGCTACTTAATCTGAGCCATAACTGACAAACGTCTGTGACAAACTCCCTACAAAATGTCATTAAATATGAGTACAAATCTAGTTAATGAAATTGTACTGCATTGAATCCAACCCCTAAAATGTCGGCTTCCAAAACACCTTCAGTTCAATTTTAAGCATTATTTTGTAATATGTTTTATGTTACATGAAGGCTTAAAATGAGTTATTTGTATACATATTCTTTTTAAATAAAAGACCAAAAGAGGCATATTCAATCAGTTTTGCTAATTAATCAACATCGCTCACTGGCAGTAGCTTTTTCTGTATACAGTCAAACATTTCAATGTTTAGCATAAAAGGTGCCGATTTTCATAAAAGGCAAGAAAGCGAAAAAAAATTCGAGTCCCATACTGGATTTTTAATCGTCCGTTTAGTTTTATGTTAGTTCGTTATCGCGCAAACTTTTGGACATAAATGCCAAGCAGTCAAAAAAGTTCATACGGTATCATTTGGCTCCAGATTGAGACGCATTTCTCTTTTCAGTAAAAGTAAATCGGCTTCAATTCCTATAAAGCGCGAAAGAAGGTATATAAAACCAAACCCTGTTCTCGCCCCACATCTCGATATGCTGCTTTTTCACTCCGTAGCCTGTTTTCAAGTTTTGATATATCACCATCTCGCGATGTGGGAAGCATGTAAGAAGGTAATAATGCCTAATATATATGGATGATTTTTTCCCTCCGGCTTCTCTCAAAGTATTCTTTCCTACTTTATTTCAGAAATACGTCTGAGGTAATAGCCTCCTGGGTATACGGATAAATAAGGAACACTTTTTCGTACAGTTTTTTCTTACATAGTCCCAGCGCGAAAGAAGATATGTTCGAAATAACTCTGAACTTTGTAGCTCAGCATCAAGACCGAAGCTTGTCATCCTTTTAGCACTAAAAATGAAAATCAGGTACTCTTAGATGTTTTCGAAATGCTTCTGTGTAGTCCTTGCTCAAACGGACACCGAAACGGTAATATATTTTAATAAAAGCTTGTGTTTCACCGCACATAGAAGCTAAACTCATAGAAACTAAATCACAAAACTTGTGGGTAATTGAAATTTAGTAATCCTCAAGACCATTTTTTTCTTCTTAATCTTCCTCTTCTACCTGATTTGGCCAGCGTAGTGGTAGGTATCATTCTACTCTTCTTCAGTTTTCTCTTATTTTCCTCCTCTATCTTGTTCTGTCTGTAGCTTACCCTTCTGCGTGTAGGGTACCCTCATATGTCATTGTTCCACTTCTCTCTTGGTCATCCTTCTGTCTTCCTAAATTTCCCCATTCTTGAGACCGTTCTGGCTAACCTCGTATTTAGCATTCTAACCATGTGTCCAAACCACCTTAGCTCAAGATATAACAAATGCCCTTGAAATCCAAGTGCCAATGTCTTCTGACCTGCTGGCAAGCTGAGGGCTTAAAAACACTTTCTAAGGCCAAGGACTGAGAATATTTGAAATCACGGATATTCCATACCTATTTCACCTATAACTAATATTGCTTGTTGTTGGAGTGTTAAATAAATTGATATTAATGTATGGGAAGCGTAACATCTAAAACTTATCCTGTGTTTTTCCGGACAAATGAAACAATGACAATATTTAGAAATTATCCCCATGCCTGCCGATGAGGTTTCGTTTGGACAGAGAAACATGTAGTGATATCAAGACGTAAAGTGCTAAGTCTACCTGCTTGACTCTATTTTTCGTATTACTAATTCGATTAGAATCAGCCCCTAACAAGCGCAACTCTGAAAAAGCAGTGATGTCCATTAGCAATATTATCTTTATACTTCACATCATATCAGCTAATCAAGTATTATAATTTAATGTCTCTACTCTAACTCATCTAGGTTAACCATGTACGTTAATAGAGATTTAATGGAAAACTTCATCACTATATGAGGTAATTTTGGGTATTGTGGGTGATGGGTTATTTATGGGTATCATTATTGCGGTTTACTGTACAGTGCACATGCCCTGGTAACTACCTTGCATATAATTATACTCTTTTAGTAGTACACTCAAAGGAAGCTGTAACGGATGGAGGTTAGGTAGCCATCGACAAAGAAAATGAAATAGTGTAACGTAGGAAAAAGGATACCTAGTAATGATGAATCCATTACAAAGATTATATACGGCCCCTTTTTCAGCCGCTGGCTACTTTTTAAGTTAGGTAAGGATGACTTGGGGGTTACTATCAGTGGCCTGTGTATTTGTTTTTCAATTGAGGTGGATGAACTGGATTATCTTGCTGTAATCAAATTCTTCCTGTTAAGTGGATTAACACATAAGGGAGTTCTTCCCAAGTTAACAAAAAAATTATGGGGACTACTACTACAATTTTGACTTTTAAAAGAGTAGGCCGCTAAACGTAAGGAACAGTCAAAAACCTCAACTACGTCTCAAACCATCGGATGTGAAGATAGGTGAGGTACCTGAGGGGATGGGACCCTCAGAATAAAGGATATGAAACATCTTGCAGAAAAAACTTTGGAAGAGAAGGCTACGCAATATTTGGATCAGTTCAATAGGGATTCGGCCGGTTTCATGCGCTCATTCGTTACCATGGATTAGAAATGGATCCACCAAGGTTAGCATCAAAACAGCAGTCGGTCGAAGCGAGGGGTTCAGCGCCAAAGAAAGGGACGTCGCTTGCATTGACCGGAAAGGTGATAGCTAGTATATTTTGGAACAAAGAGGGAGTTCAGTAAATTGATTACCTTGAAAAGGTTAGAACAAGTAGATGAATACTATTCCAGTCTTCAACCGAATACCAAAATTCGTGCAGAGGCCTGATTTGAAGAAGATAATTATCAACCGGAACAGTGTACCTGCTCACAGAAGGGCGTCAGCAGCACACAAAAAAACGCTGAATTCAGATTCAGATTCATTTATTGATCCGGTCAGATCTACATTCTTAACATTGGATATATATATATATATATAGATAAGATGAAGTACAATACAAACAACAATAGGAACACAGAAAAAGCAATACGATAATTACACACATGGCAATCAATTATTTACTAAGATCTATCAGAAGCACTGTGGAACGTAACAAATATACCCAAGTCATAAAAAGTTGTTACGGGAGATTTTCAATGAAATATATGATAAGACACAGGCCTAACTAAGAAACCATGTTGTGCATATGTAATGATAACAAATTTAAGAAACTAATTTTTAATTTTCATTGCAACCACTTTTTCAATGATTTTCGAGAAAATATTTAAAAGCGCGATTGGCCCATTTTTTCATGCCAGTTTAAGTACTGTTGGGAGTTCACCAGCAGCAACCCATTTATTAGTGATATCTGCTAATACTGGGGCAATTATATAAATGTTTTGTTTTACTAGATTAGAATTTCATCCGACTATGTCGAATTCTTGTCTGGTATGTTACTCTTATCACTAAAAATATAACATCATCACTAGTGACATGGGTGAAAAATATTGATTGTCTATCTGTTTCACCAGTAGTGCAGGAATCCGACAAAACGGTAAAATTGTTGGCATTTTATTGCCAATTATAGTTGATACATGTTTTCCAATGAAGTTGGCGTCAATTTAGGGTATGATTTCATCAACCATCCCCCTAGGGAATAAACGGTTTGGCTGAAGAACCTGAGAAGGCGGTAACTAAGTATTTTACGACCTCCACACTTCAACTTCTAAGAAATCCTTCTTATGTGGAAAAACGCTGTCTGTTGCAGTCGAAGAGGATTATTATTTTCAAATGAAATTGGCCATCTTTCATTGTCAGACCGAGCACTTTTGACCTTACCCATGTAACTCGCCTACATCTATGAGGTCTGCAAAACAAGTGACGAGACTGGGGCAATGGGCTTGTAGGGCAGACAGGGGAACATGTGATTCGCCTTTAGTACAAGTTTGAACTCTGTCGAGTCATTTCGTTATCCGTAGCGATTTTTTTTTGTGAAACAGTTTTTCCTATTGTGTTCTAAAAATGAGTGACATCAATTTCGAGTAACGGTGTGCTATCAGGTTTAGCTAGACTTGTGACTACTTGTAAATTTTTTCTTTTCCCGATGTTGAAAAATCACCTCAAGGGAACTAATTGTGGGACATACGGAAACATTCAAACGGCTGTAACCGACCAGCTGGAGGCTATTCTAGTACCGGAGCTCCAGCACTGCTATGAGGAGTGGAAGAACTATCTCCAGCACTGTGTGGCGTCAGAAGGAAGCAATTTTGAGAGTGACAATGGTAATTATAATTGAATAAAGAAATTAAGTAAAATCAGTCTCACCATATAATTTAAAGTCCTCGTATCCCTTTGACGTGCGTCTCTGCCCTTAGGCATTCGGCACTCAATTCATCATATTTCGTCGTGACGATCTGGCGTTGCGGTCTTAACGCCTCGCGTTGCCGCTTTGCCGCCATCGCTTGTCTCGACAAGGAACTTCTCACCTCTGCCGGAGCAGCCGTCCTGGTTATTCAATTTACATGCAAATTCCAACCCCTGCAGCCCCCTACATCCCATCCACACCCTCTGTTATATGCCGGTAATTCCTTTTTTCTCGCTGATTTCATCCCGTACCGCCGTCACCCGCGATCTGACATTGACAGATTCTGCAAGGGTGGATGAGCGAGAAGCCGATGAGCAGGGGTTAATATATGCGAAAGCTGGTTATTTGGTTAGATTTTTCTATATGGAAATATGTACCAATAATGGTTGCAGGATTGAAAATAGGAAAAGGATTATATTCGGCGCAAATTAGCTTCCCCTAGACAAAATAGCTGCGAACATGCATAACAAAGGAATTGAATGGATGAAGTCAGTCAAACAGATCCATAAAATCAGTCCATAGTCTCATAATATTTGACAACATTGCGATCCAGCGTGCTGCTCTACCGAGAATATCGACCATTCGACAATATGGCAACTCTGCATCGTTCAGATATCGGACAGCCATCGAAGCAGGTAGATACGTATGTCCGTTGAGCTGCCTGATAGGCGTATATTGAAAATATGTATCTAAGGTTTGGGTCCTAGGGGCAAATGTACGCGAACATCAATTATAAACGACATGTCTAATAGATACGGAAAATTTCTTTGGTTTTTAGCGTTTTTTTGGGATGATAGTATTACTTTGCCAGCGGTGTAGAAAGTAAAAGAGAGGTGTTTAATCTCCTACATTCGAAAGCCTTTCCGCAATATGAAGGTAATGGTATCAAACAAATGAACAACATTCATTGCAAACATACATGCCATTTGAAAGTATGTATTACATGATGTCTTGTCTGAGTCACTCAGCAAAACCTAGGAGTTGAACCCGTAGACCGGTTTAAATAAAGGCCAGATATTGTGTCACCCAAGTGGTCGCTTCAATTTTCTGTCTCAGTGTGGAAAGATCCAAGAGGATCCATGAAGGCCCGAGACAACCCAGGACGATCTAAGGTTATTTAATTTAATTAAGACAATTTCAATAAGAAGAAACTGAGAAATCCTGGGATACTTGCAATCCCTCTGGAAGGAGATCCTAGGAAAATTTAATAGATCTTACGCAATCAAGAGAGATTAGACTCAATAAGAGGAAATATGAGGTAACCCATCTCAGTTGAAGTGCCCAGTATCTTTGAACACCTTGTTTTTCTTAAAGCTCGTCCACGTGGACCCTGCACCCTTGACTGCAGTTATGAAGTGTTTCTGAGAGATTAAACTAATGAAGTATACAGTTGAAGCTCACGAATGTCGAAATGAGTCGTAAATCTTTATACAAAGCAGGTCTTTTGATCATACTCGTTTAATTGATATCAAACAGTTCAAAAAACACAAAAATCAAATCAACCACTAAGCCAGTTCCTTCAGGTATCCCTCTAGGTTTTGTGTTAGGACCCTTACTTTATCTGATATACCTATACAATTAACTTGCAGGATAGTTTAGTCCATTAAACTATCGAACGTATGCAGTTGTCGCTCAGGTAGTGTTCAGTCGCGATCCGTCAAAGGCTGATGGTGAATCATTCAAAGATAATTTTAGCTTGGTTAACATATTTGATTATTGCAATAAACAGTTTGAATATTATTCCTAACAAGACCACGGCTAGTTTTTTTGGTCCGAAGAACTCTTACCCTATCATGAAGGAGAGGATTGGTATTGCTCTGGATGAAATTCTAATCCCCTCCGTTGATTACTCCAAGAACCTTGGTGAAACCCTCGACGTTAATATGAAATTTGATCAACATATTTCTTATTTGTCGAGACTCACATATATATGGTTAAGTCTCCTTTATTCAAATTATTACATTTCAAATTTTAAGCGCGCAAAAAGCGCGCTAAAAGTCTTTTGTGTTGTCTGATACTTCATAATCCCTCTTCCTCTATTATCCATGCCTGCTCCAGAAAATACAAAACAGCTGCTGCAGGTTTATCTTTGGTCTGCGTAAGTTTAGTCACACAACAGATAAAATCAGGGAACTCATCTGGTTGAAAGCCGATGAGCATTTATCTTGTAAATATTCTCTCGTATAAGGTTCTATTAAGTAACAGATCCGCCTATCCTCCTAACAGATTAATTCCTGTGGAGATTTTGTTTCTAGAACTCTAAGATTGAATATTCATTTTAAAATGCCTGCACATAATACTTTAGAGAAACTCATAAAAAATCAGCTGCTGGAGGCCATCTAGCTTTCTCCATTGTACTTATGTGAGTGTTTTCTTCTTTAGACGGACAGTGCCTTGTAATATTATTAATTCATGGTATGTGGATCGATATTTTATTATAATTATTCTTGTTTTTACTATCTTCTACACATACTGTTTTTTATATATTTATAATGTCTTCCTTGACATCCTTGTTTGTTTCCTATACTTTTTCTATCTGTATGTATCCAATTTGTTTTTGTTTCTTGTTCAAGTTTAACGGGGCTCCGACAATTACGAGCACCATCTGCCGAGGTAATGGGGGGTGAAAAGGAAACGAGGGTGGGCTGGCCCTAGACGGTCGTCGGCGCTACTTTAAAAGAGGAAATGATGACTGCGGGTGCATACCAAGGTAAATTTTTATAATAACAGAGTTGGATTTCGATTAGCGATCTAGCCTGTAAATCGTTTCCTATTCTGGTACTCAGCAAGTGATCATTTACTATTTTTCTCCCCTTGTTACTGTTCGTCGATATTGTGTTGTTGAATTGTTGTGCTGTACTCTTGTTTGTGTAATTGTTCTTGAGTGTCTTTTTTTTATCAAGGTTGATAATGGACAATAAAAGGTCATATGCGACCATTCTAATTACGAATGCAGTGAGTTTAATTCATGATGAGCTCAACAATAGTGTGGTGGAGCAGTTCAACTCTATAATCGCAAAATACATTGGGGAGTCAACGGATAAATTATCGCAAGATGAGGTCATACCATGGAAGGTGTGCTGCAGCTGTAGTGAGCCACAATACCCAGCTGCCTGTCTATGTGGTCGAAATACATTTGCGTTCTAAGCTTAGTCCAACCTCGCTTATCGCTAAGATGGAACAAAGACTCAAATAATCTTGAAAAGAAACTCAGGCCAAAAAAAAGCTGATATAAAAATAACTAACAATTCGGATGGCAATTCCAAAGAAAATGAATAGTTTTATGGCGAATTCCGTCAAAAACCTGACATGAACGACATTGATTTGGAGGTTGCTAAGCAAGAATTTTTAGGCAAAATTAGAAAAAGTGACGACGAGATTTTGTAGATCGAACAAGTCGCCAAATCACAGGACTGTACTTTGTGTCGCCTTCATCGGAGGATAAGGTTGACAGCGTCTCGATTTGGTGAATTTTGTAGAAGAAAGCAGACAACAAGCTGTAAAGTTCTAGTAAACTCCATCATATACCCAACAGAGTTTTCTAGTAAGGCAATAAAAAAGGCAATACAAAAATCACTGGACACGGCAGTTCAATCTTGTGGTTCGTTTATTGATCGCACAAATCCATTTCTGGCAGCATCGACTCCATCTACCTAATACAGTAGACAAAAAATGTACTTAATCGAGGCATAAGCCTACCTGTTTATTGCTTTGCAAAAACTACCTAACCCTTTACTCTTATTTTGACGGCATAAAATATTTTTATGGCCCTCGTGCAACTGTTACCATGTACCACATAACCCTTGTAAACATAATTGTGTTTATTGGCATGAATTTGAGTTCTTGAATTTATTTTACTAGAGATATCAAATTATTTGAATACATTTTTTCTTAGTCGGAACGCACCGTCGCGTCTCTTGGACTGGCAGGACGAAACAGTAGACGAATTTCGCCCAAAAACCGATTTGCACTTCACAGCTTACGTTTCATTTTTTATTATTTCCAAATGAAACTCTTGCAGCGTGCTAAAAACAAAGTCCACAGGGTGCTAACGATCCACTTTTTCGATTTTATCCACTAGGATCTTTTTAAAATATTAAGAAGTTGAGCACACATTCAATAGTAAGACAAAATTTTGTAAAACAATTATGTCCTGCTTATATCCAGAAAAACATCACAAACTGCAGAACAAAAATTGAACGTAACGGCGAAATGGGTACATTTCACGGCTCGTGAAATTCAAATGAAAATGCAGGTATCAAATCTACCAAATTATCGCTCTCAAAAACATATTTTAATTTTAAAGTTCCACGCTAAATTCCCCTATACTTGACTGGAGTGATATCCGAATTCATCCTTCCCTACTGTCGGCAGTTGCAGATAGATCTGTTGGCTCTTGGTGTCAAACCTAAAGAGCGGGTACCGATTTTTTCAAATCGTGAGCACATTATTCGTCGGATTTCGTTACTTAAATTTCCTGTAATCACTGGGATCAGAAGCTTCTTAATAATAGATCGTGTTTCACTGATATCAAAGATGCAACATTTAGAATCACCTTTCTCCAACCCCCACATTTTAAGCAGTACATTTTGTTATGTCAATGATAAGGAACCCCTGTAATGACAAAAATGGAGTTTCAGCAATTGTTACCTTTTCTTTTTTGCCTATAGCACCCTTGCCATTGGACTAAAACTACAAAGCTTTGGCATACTAGTAACCCCGTGTGGAAATTTCACAAAAATTCGAGCGGTAATTTCCAAGTGGATGATGAGTGATATAGTTTTCGTGATGTGGATGTCATATGACTTAAAAAACATAACATCTCATTTTAGAAATTTTTCGCTATTACAATACTTCCTCGCTAATGGCGTGGGAAGTGAAACGGCTTTAAAATCGACGAGTATCAGCGATCGCGATATTTGTACCTATTTGCAGAACGACTTATCTATGCGATATTATATGGAATAGGGCCACCAAATTATCCGAATACGTTCTTTCTTAGTGGGGTTTCTCACCAAAGCCGAGCCGAGCCAAGCCGGACGGAAATCGCTTAAACCCTAAATATGCAGGATTTGAATGGGAGCTGT
The DNA here is from genome assembly GCA_963669975.1 of Acanthoscelides obtectus. NCBI lineage: Eukaryota > Metazoa > Arthropoda > Insecta > Coleoptera > Chrysomelidae > Acanthoscelides > Acanthoscelides obtectus. Next base: position 72,552,738 of record CAVLJG010000007.1, on the reverse strand, counting down.
CAAATAGAACGCCGGGCCGCGCCGATTTGAGCACTGCTATGTGCCGCCAATTCGAGCGTTTTCGGCTAAGCGGATTCTGCGTCCTTCCAGTCTAGTTCGGCGTTCCAATAAGTTAAAAACACGTCAAGTGGTTTTTTCTACATATTCTCATTTCAAAAAATAAACAAAAATGAGTATTGATGTTGAACTAATTAGTTCTATTCAGGAAGCACCTCCGTTGTGGGATCAGTCCAATAAGAAGTACAGACATGGTTAGGTATGTTGCAATAAATATAGGGAAGAAAGTAGTTGCTGAATGTAACACAACATGTAGGTACCTAATATATATTTTTATATAAGTTTTATCGAAAAGTTACGTCAAAATGAAATCTACAATGGATGATTTAAAAAATATTGCGCAAATACTAGCGGCGTTGTCAGTGCACGTCTTGTAGAACGTGTGTTTACAGTTGGAGTTTCACCGAAATTGGATGATTGTTGGTCTGTCTCGTGGAGCATCAATTCGTCCACTCCGTCTTTGTCGATAACAACACGCACATACACTTTACAATTTTGTCAGCTAAATCAGGGGTTGTTTCAATTGGTTTTTGGAGTAACCTCCATTTGGACGCCAAAATTCTAAACGAACATTCCACAACTCTTCTAGCTCTTGACAAGCGTTCATTGAATGTTCGTTCCAAGTCATCCAATTCCCTCCTCGGGAAAGGTCTCATAAGCCAAGGAGTCAAATGGAAAGCTTCATCTCCGATAACCACAAAGGGACAATTTATGTTTGTTTGTGGCAATTCTGTGTCTGCTGGCATATTAAAAGTACCATTTTTTATACGGCGATAAAGCGTACTTTATGAATAATATCCCACCGTCAGATTGTTTACCATATGCACCAACTTCTATCGCAGTAAATTTGTATTGTGCATCAGCAAGTGCTTGCAGAACGATTGAATAGTACCTACCCTTTATAATTATAGTACATACTTCATGAATTAGCAGGGCAGTTCACACGAATATGCTTCCCGTCTATAGCCCACACGCAGTTGGAGAAATTCCACTTTTGCATGTAAAGAGTAGATGGTCGCCGAAGCAAATTGCTGTGCAAACTTCTGCAATAATGTAGTGAACCGTTGAAGTTCCAATTTTGAATGCATCACTGATGGCTCCTTAGGATAATCCTGTCGATAGATACCTAAAAACAATTTCTATATTAGAACAAATGTGTTATTCAACAACTCTAATATAATTTTTAATGTCTATTGTGAACAAAAATACAAATTTCAACAATATTATTTTTCGAAAAACTGGAAACATTTGAGGGACAGTTTTTGGAATGAATTAAAAAAAGAATGCAAACCAAAATCTGGGGACGCCCAAGGCTCACCATGAAAGCCCCAATAAAAATAGTTTAAAAACATGGAATTTTTACGAATTTTTAGAAGTATAGAAGGAAACTTGAAAAGTGACTCCTCGTATTTCACTCAGGAAGAGTCCCAGCGTGAAACAGAGTTTATTGATGGAGGGGTGATGAGTTGCCCACAATCGCCAACTGATGTCTCTATATCTTCTGCACCTTCTACCTTCCTAAGTTCAAGTGTAGGTAGGAAACGCAAAGTCACTGCAGCAGGAGAAGGTGAAAAGGCTGCATATTGAAAAAGAAAAACTGGACATCATGAAATCAATGGCAAAAAAGAAGACGAGAGAGATACAACTTATCATTTTCTGATGAGCCTCAAAGACCCCATAAACAGACTCCCTATAAATTCACAAATGTCCCTGAGATACAAAATTATGGAAATTGTAATGGATGAAATTGATAAAAACCAAAAACCCAATAATGCCAGTCTGAAATCTATAAATTATACTGACTACGTATTGCTAAGGTCTACACTGACAATCCAGGAGACGCTTCAACTTTATTTTATACGAAGCTTCACCGATGATAGAATACAGATTAAATATATTTGTAGTATATCCGAATTGTATTGAATTCTTATCAATACAATTTTTGAAAACGGATTACTATGTTGTTTTAACACACTTTTACATTTGTAGATAAAGAAAAAATGAAGGTAAAGGTTATTAACAATATATTTAGAATCTTGGTTACTTACCGAATAGTCACCATCAGCCCTTATTTACATGGAATAGCTCTTCAGTAGTTCGTGCTTCTTTTGTGGATTTGTGGACACATGTATTCCAGTATATAATCAAATGTATCGGTACTCATTCTAAAATATCTCCAAAACCTATCTTCTTCTTCTCGAAGTTTCTGGTATAGAGTTACGAACTGTCCGCTAGTCTCGTGATCTTTATTGATATTGTGAGTCCAGTATCGCCTTCTTTCTCCCACACGTTCATCATCAAGTGTGGAACTATCTAGTAACATCATTATCAAAGTGGCTGACATTATTGCACTGACTAATTTCAACTGACAATGAAACTGGTCCAACTTGAACTGAGTGGAAGCACATCTCACTACTAGGCTAGAAAACCTGCTGAGAGCGAATCGGGTTCAGTGCGAACGCAGGCAGATTTCGATCGGCTCGGCATCGCATCGCTTTTCCCTGCCCAGGTCGGCTCGGCTTTGGTGTGTAAGGCGCCTTAGTCCGTACATTGCGCCGCAACGCTTGGGTTGGCAGCACGAAACAGTAGACAAAATTCGTCCAAAATACGATTTGTAGAGGTTTGCGCGCTTCAAAATTGACGCTTTATTTTTTGATATTTTTGAATTAAATTTTCATAGACTGCTGAAAACAAAACCCCACGGGGTGCTATCGAGCCACTTTTTCATTTTTTTCACTAGATTCTTGTTAAAAAAATCGCGAAGCTGAACAGAAAAAGTGCGCACTTCAACCGATCATACAACTTGTGCAAAAACAAAATTTCAAAAAGTGCTCCTATAGCACCCTGGGCAATTATCTTCTGAACATACTCTATGAATTTCATTCAAAAATATTGAAAAATGAAGTGTCAGTTTCGAAGCAGCTGAGCCCTTGTAAATGGCTTAAAACTCACTGCGTTGCAGCCGCCTTAGGTGTATCCTCTTCAATGAGCTTCAATAAAGACCTTTATTCTTATTAGCATTATTATTATATTTTACCGGCTATTGAAGACTACCCTCCTCCTCATATCCCAATCCATACATAGAGGTTCGATGTTTTCTTTCCACCTTCAAAGGGCAAAAGTCTGAGAATCCCGGGAATACGGTTTTGATTAAAGTAATGAAATACTTTCTATTCCGTGCTGATAAGAAGTTATTTTATAAGGTCAGCCATTCGGCGCTTTGGAGAAAGGAAAGACATTCCGAAGGCAGCAGCCGGAATGTCGAGCAGGTAGAAATGGGAATGCCAAGGCGCCAGTTATGAAATTCAAAAATAATCTTTACCCTCCAATGTTATTGTTCTGGGCCCTGAGAACAAAGGCTACATGTCTCCGCGCATACAACGGAGAATAGGGTATAGGGGACGTTACGAGCATTAAATTCTCTTTCATTACGTTCGGGGTTTGAATAAGAAGACTGAACCCTTATAGGAATCCTCGAGGCAACGGGAATGACAATGCTTTTATAGAGGTGAATCCAGAAGTTAACAATATCCTTACAACAAAGTTCACTGGCGGCTTATATCTATGTCATCAAAGTCAACGTAGACATCAGCCAGTAAGGATGGTAGCTCCCAAGATGTACATATATTGCAAGGACAAACTTAAGTAGGTAGTCGAAGTATACTAAGTGACATATAAAATGCAACACCCAGTACTGTTTATTGAATTTTGCTAAAAATTTTTAAACATACCTATTTGATATCGTGGAAGTATACGCTGATACAATGAGCCGTATTCATAAAACAAAGGGTATCCTTGTACTTGCAAATTTTGAAGGAAATCCTCCAGATGGTATTTACATATAATAATTTGAAGTAAATGCTTTTACTTTTTGAGTATAAGCATATCCTTCAAAGCAGTGACATAAGTAAAAGGATATTCATAATCTTCATCTTATACTTGACATAGGAAGCGTATCCTTCAAAAATTCTGAGTGTGGTCAGTAGCAGACTCAACTTCGTAACGAAAGGTGGTCAAACGATGATGGAGGAAATTGTGGATGTTAAAACGTACAAACTTCGTTTACCTTCACTTGGTCGTGACTTCAAAAAGTTATACCGGTTCGACGAAGCAAATGTACAATGGCTTGCAGACAGATTTTTTGTTCCGAATGAGGAAACTCGAGGAGGAGTACTTTCATGTATTCATAAAATGAAGATATGTCTACGCTGTCTCGGTGACCCTCGATATCAACAAGGTATTGGTCAGGAACTTGGTGTTAGTCAAGCAACGGTATCTCGGACTGTGGATAGAGTTGTGAACAGCAAGTTGCACAGTCGATCGAATGGATCAAGTTTCCAACTACCGACCATGAACTGATGGAGGCCAAGCGGATATGGCAAAACATGTATAAACTTCCGACAGCAATTGGTGTAATTGATTGTGCACATATAGGAATCCTGAAACCAAATCGCCATGGAGATGAGTATATCAACCGAAAATGGAAACCTACTTTAAATGTGCAAGCCACTTGTGATGCTAGAGAGATGTTCACAAGTGGTGATGTCAGTTGGCCAGGATCAGTGCATGATTCCAGAATATAGAGAAATTCACAGTCTAGGTCACAACTAATAAATAAAGCAAATGCTGTACTACTTGGCGATGACGGCTATGGTATTGAGCCATGCCTAATGACTCCCTTCAGAAATCCTACTCCAGGTGCAGAAATAAATCATAATAAGCTTTTAAAGCAAGAAAGATTTTTAATTGAACGGTGTTACGGCCAACTGAAATGCCGGTTTTCTACCCTACAGTATGTTTGCCGCGTAAAGTTGGAAAATGTGCCGAACATAATGATTGCTTGTATTGTACCAAATAATGTTGCGAAGACCTTGGGAGATCCTGACTTTGAGTTAGTTGAACAAGACCCAGATGAAGATGAAGGAAATCATGAGAATGACGAACTTCCTCTCCGCCAACTAGGTCAACAAATAAGAAGAAACTTGAGTATTATGATAAATAGATTTAGGTACTGATTAAAGTGTATTTATAAGTTATAATAGACGCTGCATCATTTCTAACTTCGTTTTATAATACTTTAGTTGTAAAATACTTGTTTGGTACTGCTGTAATATCGCTAGACCTTGCAGTTCTTGTGTGGTTAATCATTTGGTTTCCTCAGTTTCGTATTTGCTGCTAATTTTCTTCTTGGTGGCAATGTCTTCTGAATTGCTGGCGCTGTAATACTAACAGTTTGTTCACTGCGCTCGGTATATAGTTCACTTCCTTCTTCTTGAACACTACCAACCTGAATGGCACCTCTAATTTTCCCAATTGTAGGATTAAAGTCACCTTCCATAGCTTTCAGCAACTTTCTTTCTCAATCTAACAATTTAATTGCTTTATTACCAGTTTTTTTAGATCTGTTTTTTTCTTCAATATTGATTTCATGTTGTTGATTTTTTTTAATAAGTAAGTAAGTTTTTTTAGTAAGTATCTAATGGTTTACCGAATATTGATTCGTATTTTCTCAAAATCTTCTTCAAGGCATCGTCCTTTCTCATTTTTATTTTTGGAACTTGTGACTTTTGCAAAATGATGGGAGCAATAGCAATTTCGTCTGCGATGAACTGCAGGTCGTTGCTATTATTTTCTATAGTTCCCTCATCACTTGAAGATGACATGCTTATTAGTTTGATAAAAAACTGTATCCAGTAAAAATACGGAACGGTCTGTGTAAGTTCTGGAGTACAACTGTCAGTGATGCTGAGTGAACAAACTCCCACGTCAACTACAAGCTGGAACAAGTAAGGACATGTCGCTCTCAATATACAAATACCAGTCAACCTTTTACTTCTTCTTGGACGATATCCTCGCGAGTATAAGGTAATCATTATGAATAAGAAAACATGCATATGTTTATACTTCTACCTTTTCCTCCAAATCAAGACCTTATATACTAAGTGACATATAAATCCGAACACCCAGTTTAAATGGTTTTATTTTAATAAAATTTTGTATAAGTACTTAATGAAGCATAATAAGTAAATGATAAAAATTTCAAAATGACTGCACTGCCTTAAAGCCCTTTGACCTTTAAATAATGTGTGGATGCACCCTGATGTGCTACGCATTCTCCAACGCGCCTAGGCATGCTTCTGATCAGGTGGTCAATGTCCTCCTGTGGTATCTCACTCCAGGCAACCACCAACTCCTCTCGAAGTGCTTCTAGAGTCTGAGGAGGACGTTGCAAATTGAGCAATCTCCTACCCATCATATCCCACACGTGCTCAATTGGGGATAAGTCGGGAGATCTTGGTGGCCATGGTAACAATGTGACATCATTATGTTGAAAGAAGCCTATTGTGACTCTTGCAACATGTGGTCGGGCATTATCTTGTTGGAAAGTTCGATCTGTCAGGGTGTCAAGATAGGGTAAAAGATGGGGTTCTAGAACTTCGTGGATATAACGCTGCGCGTTGATGTTACCTCTGATGAAGATTAAAGGTGACCTGGAACCATAAGCTATAGCACCCCAAACCATAACTCCAACAGTGTGATGAACATGTCTTTCAACAAAAAACTGTGGATTCCTCCTTTCACCACGTCGCCTTCTAACCCTGGCACGACCATCGTGCATGCCTAAACAAAATCGAGAATCGTCACTAAAGCCAATACTGTTCCATTCCTGATCCCAGAGTGACCGTTGTCTGCACCACTCAAGGCGATTACGTCGGTGTTCTGGAGTTAAAGGGAGGACCCAGTGTGGCCGGTATGAAAACAAGCCAAAACTTCTCATTCGTCGGTAAACACTTCGCATGCCAATAGGTTTTCCGTGTTCTGCAAACCATTCATTTGCAATGGACCTGGTAGTGGAGAAACGGTCCCTTAAGGCCAATAACCTTAGGCGGCGATCTTCACGGTCTGTTGTTCTATGGCGGCGTCCAGTGCCCCTTGCTCTTTGCGTACGGCCTTCTCGAAGCCATGCCTGATAACACCTAACCACAATGTCTAGACTTCTTTGCACTCTAACTGCAATTGCCCGAAAAGAAAGTCCAGCTTCCCGAAGTCCCACTATACGGCCCCTATCAAACTCACTAAGTGGACGAAATCGTACAGGTCTCCGTACTCTAGGCATCGTAACCGATCGTAAAGGATGTCAAGAACCAAAATCCGCCAACGTTGATTCTTTACTGCGGCTGAAATATTCATTTTTAGAGCGTTAGTGAATTAAAAAAAAAGCAGTATAAAAACCGCAATGTCCAACTGATAAGGCTGAACATTTTTTCACTTGTTATTTACAGTAAGATAAATACATTCACCAACTTTTATTAAAATAAAACCATTTAAACTGGGTGTTCGGATTTATACATGTATGTCACTTAGTATACTTTTACCTTATGCTTCCGAGAATATGCGTCTCTTTGATGAATACGGCTCAATGTTGAAGGGATTCCAAGCGGTACTTTTTTGTGAAGGCTTTTTTGTCATATCAGGATCGGAACAATATGAACATGTTCAATTAATATTCAGTGATTTTTCCGTGTTGGTTCTTTATTTGTTTCATTGCATTATCACGCCTAGATTTCACAGACGCGTTAATTTCAGTCAACTTTCCGAGTTTGAGAGGGGTCGGATAATCGGGTTACGTGAAGCCGGATTTTCTTTTAGATAAATCGCTAATCGGGTGAATCGGAACGAAGCTACTGTAATGAGATGCTGTCGAGCGTGGTTTCAAGAAGGCCGAAATCGACGAATTAAAGTACTGGAAGTCAAGGACAGACGACTAAAGAGCGACATTGGTCATTATTTGAATCAACTAACACTTCCAGATCGATTTTCTACAAGGACACTTTCGTGATTTGATGCTGTCGGAAGGGCAATAACAATGAGGACAGTGTATCGCCTTTTGGACTGCTTTGTACCGTAGCCATCTTGTACTACCTCTGACCCCACAGTATCGTCGGCAACGATTGGTATGTAGTAGGGAGAGACTTGAATGGAATATGGAATGGAACTCAGCCGTGTTCAGCGATGAGTCCAGATTCTGTTTGGGCACACATGATGACCATGCCGTAACTGTTCAGTGCCATATTCACAAAAGTTTCACAACCACATCTGCTTGCAAGATCCAGTTTTTCAGCAGGACAATGCATGACCTCATGTCGCACGTTTTAGTTTAGACATTTTAGAAGCGTCCGGAGTCAATCTGTTTCAGTGGCCTCCTCGATCTCCAGACCTTTCCCCCATCAAACATGCGTGGGATATAATGGAAAGAAGGCTGCAAAATTCACCGCATCCTCCTTAAACATTAGAGGCTGTACGAAACCAAATTCATACTAATAATGACCTGGGATACAATACACCAAGAAAACATCAATCACATAGTCCAATCAATGCCTAGACGACTCAACGAATGTGTAGCGAACAGATGAGCTTTCAACTCATTATTAACATTGCAATAGATTTATATATTTCGTGCTCTTTTGACCTTAGCAAGATAACTTGATTTCGGGATGATTAACTTTATTCTGCATAAAAATGTATACTGATAGATTACAAGATACCTTGGTTATTCCTCTGCTTAGCGCAGCATTTCCCGTAAATTATATTACTTGCAATACTTAACAATTTTCTAATAACAATTTCTTGCCATTCTACAACATTGAGGTGGGATATCTCAGCTATTTCGCGAAATTTCGAGTTAAAATTTTAATCACTTTCTATATATCTGTATACCTAAAACTTGTAAAAGTATGCTCAAAATTACGAAATTCATAGTCGGTATTGCATTGTCATTTAGTATATTCCAGCTCTTTCAAAACATGACGACTAAACTAAACATGTAGGCGATTAAAGATTACAGGTCCGTCGAAATATATTGATACCTGCCTAGGAGCTGTGTCTATTGCTTATTACGATTCATCGTGAAGCAACGTGATACCTTGATTGATTTATGAACTAGACAGATAGATGACAGTGTTGAATGGAAAGTGCAGAGTCAACCTACATCCCCTACCTCCCTACAGGCGTTAAGGAATACCTCAGTACCAACTGCCGGGTGGCGGTACAAGTCCACCAACGGGCCACTTCAGGTCTGTTTAATATCACTAACACGTAGAATGTAGGTGGTAGACAAGGACCAGTCGACCGAGGCGGTACCACCAGCTAGCTTGTCCTAGGGTGTCTTATAAATGTCCGCATGTTTCCACACCTAAGGCCAAGGCGGAGGTGCTAGTCAAGATCTTTGCTGGAAACTTCACCATGGACGTCCCTCCCAACGCCCAAGTGCCGTCAATTCAAAGGGTTCCCTACACACACAAATTTGCTCATGTCCAACCCATCCCAAAAAAGGGATCTAAGACCGACCCTTACAACTACATGCCTATAGTTCTGCTTTCTGTTATAAGTAAGGTGATGGAGAGGTGCATAAATCGCGAGCTTCTGGACTACCTTGAACGTCGCAGCTTGATTAGCGACAGGCAGTATGGTTTCCGACACTAACGATCCACAGGGGACCTCCTAACTTACGTCACGCAATTGTGGAGTAATCTCATCCAGTCTTATGGTGAGGCTCATGTCGTTGCTCTTGACATCAGGAAAGCGTTCGGTCGGCACACTGCCGTCTTAAGCAAACTTCAATCCCATGGCCTCCCAGAAAAACTTTGCAAAAGGGTGGCTGACTTTATTCTGGCCGCAAGATATCCGTCGTAATTGACGGGTTCTCCTCTTCATCCCACAACGTCAACACGGGTGTTCCCCAGGGATCGGTCTTAGCTCCGACACTGTTTCTCTTACATATCAACGACCTCCTTTCCTGCACCATCAACCTAATCCACAGCACTCTACATGTAGGAATTCAGAGTGACAGTCCGAACTCTGCCGCTGAGCTGGAAAAAAGAAGACTAGCGACGACTTTCTCTCTCACAAGAGACCTGGAGGCTATAACTGCTTGGGGACGCAACAATCTTCTACAGCTAAAAGCTTACAAAACACAGTACTGGACTTTGATGAACAAAAAGCGTCCTAGCGCTCATCCGGTTTCGATGGATGGCCGAGTTCTGCCAAAGAGTCATTCATTTCGGCTGGTCTGAGTCCAGATCACCGTGGACTTGATCTGGCACGAACACGTTTCGTCAATAGCTGCTGCTGCTGGGAAAAAGTTAGTCTATTTGTTTAGGGGCAAAAGGAACTTTTCTCCGCATGATCTTCTCATTCTATACAAGGCTCAGATAAGGCCTAGCCTCGAGTATTGATCACACGTTTGGGGTGCTACATTATCCATGCTCAATGCTGTCCAGAGAAGGGCGGTCCGATTGATCGATGACTCTTCTCTAACAGACAGTCTCAGGACTTTTTCGCATCGGCGGGCCGTCGGCGATCTACCTCTTTTCTACCGCTACACCAGCGAGCTTTGCTTCTCAGAGCTCTCTTCCATGAGGAAGCTTTTCCCAGCTCTACTGACCTTAGTCAGTTTAAAAATCGTATCAACAAAATTTATTTGGGATCATCATAGCAGCCGCGGTGTTCCGGCATTTATGCTCCTGCCTGCGCAGCTGCTTCGATGTATATATATATATATATATATATATAATGACGCCATTTTTTGTATGCGTGTGGCTTTCAAAGTCTAGTAAAAGTGCATATTTAGGAGTATCACCAGTTGAAAGCACAGTTAGGTAGCAACTAAAATATTGAGCAACGAATTTTGGACATTAAACTGTAGCTATAGCTATCTTCTACTATTCTATTTCACTATGGGGTGGTAGAAATATCGAGCAGTATTCTATAAACCGGCCTCTGCTTTTATCACATGGATTTATGGATGATGTTATAAAGAAACGGCGACGTTAAGTTTTATGACGAAATAGAAGCTCCGGCAACAGTCTCGTCGAACTTTATTGGCAATTCTTGAGACGAAATTGATACGTTAACTGCCACTTGCCTGCTCGACCGGTGTTGTAAACCTACAGTGACACTTTTAGGGCATCTTACCTTACCACAGTGCCAGGACGGACACTGTACTATCGTGTCTGCTGAAATGGCCATCGGCTGCAATATCAGCAGCAACAAGTATTAAAAGTGACCCTTTTCGGCTCCGGCAGGTAGTGCTTTGTACAACAAAAGACATACATGTTATTAAGCTATGTTGAATCTGCTTTTTCCACGCAACACCGTCATTAGTTCGACACAAATAAAGCAAAGTTAACTACTAAATAGATCAAGCTGGCCATGCAATTAGTACCCAGTCACATGGTGATCTGCTCTACCAGTCATCCGACAACGTTGGATTGCAGTGGTTGAAAGTTCGGCGAGGACTTCATCTGGCACGATCACATCTCGTTAATAGCGGCAGCTGCTGGGAAAGAGCTAGGCTATTTATTCAGGGCTGAGAAGTACTTTTCTCAACATTATATCCTTACTTTCTTACAAGGGCCAGATAAGAGCCTCGAGTAGTGCTCACATATTTGGGGTGCTGCCGCCAAAACTACATTATCCATGCTCGATGCTGCTCAGAGGAGGGCTACTAGATTGATCGATAGCTGTTCTGTAACGGACAGTCTCGGGGTCCTTTCGCACCGACCGTTTTTGATAAGCAGAGAAAAGGGGAAAGCAAGTCACATAAGATTCTGGATTTCGGATAGTATAAGTTTCCTGGTTGGCTCAAATATCCGAGGATATTGTTAGTAACAACACGATTTTAACGGAATTAATATAAGAAAGTAACAGCGAACGGTGTAAATAACAATGTAAATAAATATAATATTTATATATACGTACAAGGTGTCCCGGAAGTCGACGACAATCCGGAAACGGGGAATAGGCCAAGTCATAATAGTTTTACATTATTATAACAAATTTCAATTTTTTCTTAGACGGAGTGACAGACGGTGTCAATCTACATAGTGACAACACACGATAAGGCCTAGCTGAGCACTAGCATTGCATCCACATTCCTCATTATGAGGTGCATATTGGCGTATTCCTACTACTATTCGTCGTTGTTTCTCCAGGTGGCCCGGAGAACCTTAACCTTTATGTCATAGTCACTGTAATGTCAGTGTCTGTCGTCAATCTGTTAGGTCTGGTGGCCCAGAAATCAGACAAGTTGTGGGAAAGGGGAGAGCGAGAAAGAAAAGAAGGAAGTAGGAGCGAGAAGGACTGTTACGTTGTACTAAAATACTTTTTAAAAACTACAATTTTTAAAGGTCAAAACATGAATTTTATTTTGCTTACAGTATGAGTCGTGGCCTGAAATGTTTGCGTATCTCCTGTGTATTCCACTGCGTCGCGCAACAAAGGGTTGTGGGACTCCGCTTGCTGGTAGCGGTTGCCGTATTTCTGTGCGATGTAGGTACACAGACACGATGGCGCTACAACAATCATCAATTCATAAAGGTGGCGTTACTATCTGTCTTGCTGTTACTACGTAGAATGACACTCTCCGTCACTCTGTTCAAGAAAAAATAAAAATTTTTTGATAATAGGAGCTAAAAGATTATCACAGGGTGTAGATTTTTCCAATTTTTCTGTTCTACTAAGCCTATAATTTGAAAAGTACACGACTCTTTTTATATGTTTTTGACAACTATTATGTTCCCCCGTTTTCGGCTTGACGTCCTGTACGGTGTTTCGTATCTACGTGCGAACTACTTGAAACTCAGTTCTGCCCAAAGGTGTAAACGCGCACTGGTAAAATTCCATTGGAAAATAGATATGAAACCAGATGCCTAGGTGGAAGAGACAAAAAGCACGTCTGCTTGTAGTCACTGTGGCCTATCGCAGAAATCAAGAGACCAAATACGTTACAAAAACTAATATCTCTATTTATCCTACCAAAAATTGCGGTGAAGCTTAGATTCTCTGGACCACAAAACAGTGTCAATAGGAACCAATTGCATCAAAACTAAGTCTCGGGCAAGCCCATTTTTCACAAAGAGTCCTCTAAACCAATTGACCTGAACAATCCGTTCCTATCGAATAAAAAGATCCCCAAAAATCCAGATACAGAACCAATAAAAACTTTGCCGATTCCAGTCGCCTGCCGAAATCCGCTGTGATTTATAAAGATCAAAAGAAAACAAGTCGCGGCTTCGCATGCTGTTTGCCTATTCTAGCAAGAGAAATTATTTCTATCGACGCCGTATTTTTGATGCATCGCTCCCCATAAATACGAGTGCACACCGTCAGAAATGGCAATAGCCGGATAGAGGTAATCGTTGCTTCCGCCGTTCCGCAGACGTTTTTTGGAACCGTGCATAGATTGGATTCGTCGTTTCAGTTGCTTGTTGTACGACGTAACGCTGCTGAATGGCAGCATAACTCTTGCTGTTCATACATTATGGATTTCTTATGGCAATTTGACATATGGCTATCGGCATGTACCTCTATGTTACACTCAACAGTAACATCTAGTGACCTGAAATATTAGATTGTACTGGATGGGCTAACAATAAAGGACGTCGGCTATATGTCCACAAATTTTATGATAAAAGTGACCAAGGGAAATTACTGAAAATTAGTTTCAGTTTCCTAAAATGGCCACTAGGTGGCGTTATTCCAATTTCAAAAATTCAAACGTCATTATTCCGCAAAACATCATAATTGACATATTAAATAGTCTGGTCGTACTGGTCAACGAACTTTTTTGTTTATGACATTTTCTTATATTTTTATGGACTGAATGCCATTTTAGAAGAAGTCACATAGCTTCACAACTGTTTGGATGCACCGATTTTGATGGTCTTGGTTTCGTTTGAAAGAGTATTCAACTATTAATAATTAATGATCAATATGTTTACATTACTTCAGTTTGTGGCCGTTAGCTGGCGCCCTGTGAATGTGCGCGTTTTGGGCGTTTTCGAAAATTTCAAATTCCATAACTTGGCGTTTTATATTGATCGGAAGGTCTATAAGAAATCCTATAAAATGGTTAAAACGCAGGTAAATACCTTTATATTATGAAATAGGCTCAAGTTACAATTTGGAAGGAATGCTGGTTAAGAAAAAGTATTTATGATATGAATAGTTGTGTAAATTGTACCAATATAACACGATGTAAAGATATTTTGCTTTAAAATATATTTTTATGCCTTGTCATATCTGCTAGGGGACCTAGCTATCGCCTGATATATGAAAAGACCTCTCGATGTAGCACTTGAAACTTTTGTGGTTTACATGTCGATAGTCCCCATGATTGTCTGGCCAATAAATTCTCATGTACTGTCAATCGTGGGGATTAAAAATCATCTTTTTTCAAATACACCTCATACTTGATCACAGTTGACCTTGTTATATGAACTAGTCATAAAGTACTGCATTTTCTACCTACCTGTTCTGTTTAGACTCACTAAGGGTGAGAATTATGAGATATGTTACATCCACTTAAATTTTCTTTATTTCCTTATTGAATATAAAAAATACATATAGGAATTGACAATAAAACTTAAAATAGTGACAAAACAACAGTAAAACACATCACACAAAAAACAGTGAAATAGCGCATGTTGTAATAGAAACTAATTTTCCACACTTAAAATATTAGAAATGCCTATAAGAGAAAAACTCTTCAACACTATAAAAGCATTTATCGATCAGAAACCTCTTCAAATTTTGTTTGAAGGACGTCTGTTTCTGACATCACCTTATCTGGTATTATTCTGGGATTATTGAAAATTGTTAATCCTAACTGTAATATTATAGCGGCTACTTTGTTGAAAATATCGCATTAGCAAAATCTAGTGTGCCATGTCATGACACTCTAGATCAGAAGCAACATTATAAGCTGATTTATGTACAGAATCACCTAATCCTCTAGGGCACGATGACTGAAAATCACAGCTTGATTGAATAGTTCAAATGTTCTTCAAAACATTACAGTGATTGACGGTTTCAGCTAATTGAAGCGGATTAGTTTCGTTACGAGAAGGATTTTCTTCAATTAAGGAATTAATGTTTTTGTACTACTAAGACAGTTTGGTTCAAAGTTTTTAAATTCTCCAAATAGTCACAATCTTCGCTACGAGAGA
This sequence comes from Acanthoscelides obtectus, assembly GCA_963669975.1. NCBI lineage: Eukaryota > Metazoa > Arthropoda > Insecta > Coleoptera > Chrysomelidae > Acanthoscelides > Acanthoscelides obtectus. The sequence continues at coordinate 72,537,673 of CAVLJG010000007.1, read as the reverse complement.
TTCGTTTCGTACAATACGTACCATTTATAGGGATTAGGGGCATAAGTCACATGATATCAGAACCAATCTATCGTCAATGAAGTAAATATACTTCATGGTACAAAATAATGATTTCCCTGGCTTGTAGGTTCATCACCTCCTTGAACAACGGCGACTGTGACTATGAGTGTGATCTCCAATACACGGATGCTTTACTTCGCCATCTTAAGGCCAAACTATTTTGTCTTACATTGTTTCTACATAAAACGCAATAAACAACATGGTTCTGGGTGGGTTTCTTGCGTTCTTGAAGTGTGTGTAGCGTTTTTGGGAAGGTGGGCGATGGTGACGTGTCTGGTTTCATTGAAATGACGTCAAGTAGGTTGACTCTGCACGTTCCACGCAACTCTGTTATCAGTTCATAAAGGATTATGTTCAGCACAAACTAGACCATCTGAGAAAAAAATCAGTCAAAAAGTTTCCCCTCCTAGCAGTAATGCAGCTGGAAATATTCTCGATACTTAACTCGGTCAGGCGTGGCAGCATGAACAGAGTATACGAAACATTCTGCTGTTACGCGGCAGAAATGCGTGTGATACCATACCAGAACAACAGAACACTCCGCAGGCAGCCGCGGCCGGCAGGTACGCGATCCGTCTGCCAAAAATATGTTTAATTTTAAAGACTAATGTACAGAGGAATGTACGATGTGTGGAATATTTCTGATAGGTGGGTACAATTATCAGCATTGGAAGCGTATAAATGTACAAACGTCAAAAAATTGAGATCAATTTTTCCCACCCCCATAACTTCCATCCTCAAATTATTCTGCGTCTAATTTTTTTTTAAAATGATCAGGATACTCTAAAACAAAAACGAGGTAAGTAATTTTCACTTTTTTCGTTTCAGGCCTTTTTTTCTGCATCCACTGGACCGATTTTCGAAAACTAAAAATCTTCTGCCTCCTTGGCATATTAGAAACATTGTTGAAGAGTTTCATCAAAATTCGAGGGGTACTCTCCAAGTTATAGGCGGTTATAAGATTATCGATCAGACCGACAGACAGACAGACCGACGGAAATGAGTGACACGGTTTTTTGTGATGCACATGTCATATAATTTCCAAAAATGTAATATCTCATTTTAGAAAATCTTCGCGATTATAGTCAGTAGGTGCGGAAAGTAAAGACTACAGATAACTTCATCCACGCTTGTTATTTTGGGGATGGATGTGCTTTGGTATCGGGAATGTCTACCCCAGGCGATCCTCGTACCATCTCAACATTGTAAGAAAAGAAAAAGAACTGTTAAGGCCTTAAAAAAGACATTTTTGGATTCTCTTTGGCTAGGATGCAGATTGCGTCACCTTCTCAAACCCTAAGGAAATAGCGAAAACACTTTATACCAAAACCGCGATGATTGATCCTTTGTAAGGATTGCAAAGTTTTGGGATTCCGACATATTTATAAAAGCCTCACAAGGATCTACTCTCAAGTTGAATTAAAACGGGATCCCTCGCCGTTTGCCGTCACAGCAGCTGCGGAATTTGTTTATAACGAATTAAATATTAAAACAGCCGGTAAACACAATTAACTGGGAAGTTGTAATATTAAATAGTTGGTCCAGAGAATGGCGGTTGTCATGGCATGGCATGGCGCTAACAGCGCCGTAATTGAAAATGGAACGCTACTGCAGACTTATCTTTGATACAATTTGGCGGTGGATGGAGGCTGGAAGGTCTGTGCTACGCGCTTACCCACTAATTGCCTGCCGAGTACATGCTTTTAGGTTGCGTATAATATCGAACGAATGTATCACGTATGTTCAGCATTTTTAGGCTAGGTTCACATGACTCTTGTCTACGGGGTGCACGTTGGTTCAGTTGTTGTTCAGATGGTACGCGTACGTCGTAAAACTTCTATACAGGACATCCTGAAAATTGGGACTTGCCTTTAGTTATTCAATAATGAGCAAGACTTCTTATGACTCATATACGAAAGCCTTAAGATGACCGAGATCTGAAGCTCCGAAGCTCCGAAAGTGCCAGAAAATGAGCTAGCCCAACTCTACCTCCCTCCCCACCTTCTCCTCCTCTTCCTCCGCCTCTGTAAAAAGTTATGACGCTTGTAGTAGTGGTGTTGATTCTCGTTATTTTTGAGTATTCGTTACTCTTCTACAAAGTAGTCATTTATTGAATTCGTTACTTTAATTACTATGATTACTATGGGTAGTATGAGTATTCCGATTTGGCAATGCGCGTCGTGTAACTAGTGTCGGATTTGAACAACTTCAATGAAAGCGAATCTTGTAAAAAATAGACAACCTTAAAATTTGGAAAATTTTCAGGCGGAGTTTATTCAAATCTGCGGTGTTTAAACATCGTATCGTCAAACTGCATGCAAAACGATATGGGTTATTATAATAGGATACGGAACCATAGGACTCAGATGAGCCTACTAACTGGAAATACTTTGTGTTTAATAGAAATACTTAAAAAGCATGTGCTTTAGTTATAAAGATGATCTGTATATGGGATTAGGGAAATTTGGATTGGCAAGTAAGTTTTCGAAGCATTTCAATTAAGCATGTACCAAAATAAAATCTACGTGGAGCTATGTAATTATAAGTTTTCAGCAAAATGTGGGACAAGTAAACACGAATCACATTGATATAATTTTTAGTGCTGTGGTTTTCGTGAACGGTGTTGTTGCCCTGTTGTCACTTCTCTGGCTAATAAGATTGCCGATCTTTGCTCCAATCCAATCGACTTATTCTTTTTCAGGTTGCCAAGATCAAGGCAATAGGAGGCGAATTTGAGTCACGGTGTAAACAGGTGAACTTATTTTTTTTATTCGCCATAAATTTGATAATCGTTTTTAAATCTGGAGTTTCAGGTTTCCACTTGAATGTGGGATGTCTGGCAACCCTGATGCATGAGCGGCAGTGCTACCGTGATTCCTAAGATGGCAAAAACCAGCGTTGCCACTCAACGATCAACAATTGTATGCGAACCGGGTAAGGATAAGGAAAGCAGAGTAATCAAAGCATCGGGTACCTATAAGTCATCAATACTCGAGTAACGAATAGTTACTTTTTCAACACCTCTACTTTGTAGCACTATATAAGTCAGTATCCAGATCAGTTGAAGTTATAAGGTTAACCTTGTTTACACGTTGACTTGTGGTCGCATTTCAGTATCCGAAATTGGCACATTACTAGAACAATAACATAGCAATCGATTTCACCGTAACGGTCATCAAGATCTTATTGATACTCCGCGAGTGTAATCACAACGAAGGCCTAAGGTCCAAACACCCATGGGTTCAGTGGAGCTATAGAGGGATACAGGGGAAAGGGGGTAACGCCACACGGATTCTAGCGAGGGAACACGTGTGCATGCAGCATACACACATTCTGGCCCCACCTACGAGATCCGCCGGGTGGTACCTCCACGATCGACAGCCAGAGGTCGTCTACCACCTACGGACAATCACAAGATCCACAAAAATGTGGAATGCTTCACGATTTTGCGTGTCATTCTTGCACAGGGGCCATGCTAATCTTCTCTGTATCGTTCGAATTTTAGTATACTAAGTGACATATAAATCCGAATACCCAGTTTAAATGGTTTTATTTTAATAAAAGTTGGTGAATGTATTTATCTTACTGTGAATAACAAGTGAAAAAATTTTCAGCCTGATCAGTTGGACATTCCGGTTTTTATACTGCTTTTTTTTTAATTCACTAACGCTCTAAAAATGAATATTTCAGCCGCAGTAAAAAATCAACGTTGGCGGATTTTGGTTCTTGACATCCTTTACGATCGGTTACGATGCCTACAGTACGGAGACCTGTACGATTTCGTCAACTTAGTGAGTTTGATAGGGGCCGTAGAGTGGGACTTCGGGAAGCTGGACTTTCTTTTCGGGCAATTGCAGTTAGAGTGCAAAGAAGTGTAGACACTGTGGTTAGGTGTTGTCAGGCATGGCTTCGAGAAGGCCGTACGCAAAGAGCAAGGGGCACTGGACGCCGCCGTAGAACAACAGACCGTGAAGATCGCCGCCTAAGATTATTGGCCTTAAGGGACCGTTTCTCCACTACCAGGTCCATTGCAAATGAATGGTTTGCAGAACACGGAAGACCTATTGGCATGCGAAGTGTTTACCGACGAATGAGAAGTTTTGGCTTGTTTTCATACCGGCCACACTGGGTCCTCCCTTTAACTCGAGAACACCGACGTAATCGCCTTGAGTGGTGCAGACAACGGTCACTCTGGGATCAGGAATGGAACAGTATTGTCTTTAGTGACGAGTCTCGATTTTGTTTAGGCATGCACGATGGTCGTGCCAGGGTTAGAAGGCGACGTGGTGAAAGGAGGAATCCACAGTTTTTTGTTGAAAGACATGTTTATCACACTGTTGGAGTTATGGTTTGGGGTGCTATAGCTTATTGTTCCAGGTCACCTTTAATCTTCATCAGAGGTAACATGAACGCGCAGCGTTATATCCACGAAGTTCTAGAACCCCATCTTTTACCCTATCTTGACACCCTGGCAGATCGAACTTTCCAACAAGATAATGCCCGACCACATGTTGCAAGAGTCACAGTAGACTTCTTTCAAGATAATGATGACACATTGTTACCATGGCCACCAAGATCTCCCGACTTATCCCCAATTGAGCACGTGTGGGATATGATGGGTAGGAGATTGCTCAATTTGCAACGTCCTCCTCAGACTCTAGAAGCACTTCGAGAGGAGTTGGTGGTTGCCTGGAATGAGATACCACAGGAGGACATTGACCACCTGATCAGAAGCATGCCTAGGCGCGTTGGAGAATGCGTAGCACATCAGGGTGCATCCACACATTATTAAAAGTCAAAGGGCTTTAAAGCAGTGCAATCATTTTGAAATTTTTATCATTTACTTATTATGCTTCATTAAGTACTTATACAAAATTTTATTAAAATAAAACCATTTAAACTGGGTGTTCGGATTTATATGTCACTTAGTATATGTATATGTACCGCCGAAGTGAGTACGACCGTCAGGCCTGCATATGTTTGCTTACATCGTAAGCAGACACGGTAGGAAACCTAGACACCAGCTCTTGATGTTACAAAGTTAAAAAAAGTCAACAAACTTGTGTTTTTGAATCAAACTGCGGCAAATTTCGCCTGTATTTACAAACATAACATGTGGTAGGGCAGTACTTGAAATCCTTAGTATTTTTATAAAATTTCTTCTTCACGTTTCCGGTGCTGTCATACTGCAGTCTAGCTTTGTTATTTCGAACTCGGTAGTTTCTGAACCGAAAAGTCCCAACTTTCAGGACAGCCCCTATAGAGTGACAGTAGGTAAGCGAGCGTCACCTTATTGTGTATAGCCAGCGAGAATGGATGTGAAACAAGCCATTTGTGCTTGGTGAATATATAGAATAATAAGACTAGGTACTAGGTTCACCTGACTTTAACGAATATACTTTTTATAGGCTTATCCCTTACACTAACCTTCGTAAACGCCCTTTTTGTCGTTTCTTTGAATACAACTTGGAATGCATATCCCAAATCGCAAGCCTCTTTTCAATCTCGTCAGTAATAAGATGTGTTTATAATTTTTCGGTTTCCATTTCAATACGGGAGAAAGCAATGTTTCAAAAAACACACCAGATATGTCGACTGAACGCAACGAAATACGAGTGTTAAATAAATAAGCTCTGGGAAGTTCTAGTATTTCAATACTCAACGCTAACCGACGCGCATATTGGGATACTGTGTCTGGTGGCGACATATGCTCTTAAATTTTCTGACGCGCGTCATCTGAACCGCATTCGGTAACCACGCATTTTTTGAAAAACGGCATTAACAAAAGCTTCCAACTATGAAAAAAGCAATTTATAGATGACCTGAAATATGACCTTACCAATGAGGAGGTCAAGTTTTGAAACTCAAATAGCAACTGTAATTTTTTACAGCAGGATAATGTAGGGCTTGATATTCCACATCAGACTGTTTTCAAACTGTCATGAATTGTTCAATCAGAGTGACTGTAACTTAAAAAAGTACATGAACACACTGAAAACTTAGCAACTACGCTTTTTACCTCAAATTGACTTAAATACTGACCTAGCTTGTTAACTTCAGTAGCAATCACCATTTTCGACAACAGATTTGTGTAGAGCACACAACTTCACCTCAGATTACATTATCATACCTAAGGTTGAGCAGTCATAATGTAACTGTAACATTTGAAAAGTACATCCCGAAAACTCCGCATCCACGCATTTTCTGTAAAAGGAATCTAGTGTTCTAGAATATCACGGAAACATCTCATCTAATCTCATATATGATATAGCATTTCCGTTCTACATGAAACTGTTGTCAAAATTGTGATTGCTATTTGAATCTACGAACGTGATCTCCAAACTGCATCTGAGACCATTGACTAAGTCACATTTGAGATCCATATGCTTAATATACAAGGACTCATCATCAAACCACCGCTCCCATTTCTCTTCTAAACAAAATAACACAGCATCTCCCAGCGAATCTCCTGATGTAAGCTTACACTGTCTCCGCTGTTGCTTTGCAAAGGGAAAAATGCCAAAATCGTATGGCGCCAAGTCAGTGCTATGAAGTGGATGATTCTAAACTTGCATTGCAGATTCTTAAAAAAACTGTGACGATACTATAAGCGCAAACGCGATCTAGGTTTTATAGTGTTGCAATCGGTTGTGAAAATCTTCTCTCGTCCTTTTACTTGAATCGGCGGATATTTATTTCAGAAATCCCAGACCTTGCTATGTCCTTTGGTCGAAACAACACGTAAAGTATAGTCACCTTTAGTCACCTTCAATTCTCTCTCAGATTTTACGTTATTTTTGATTACTACTCATGTGATCAGCCTTGGATTATTTTTAAAATTAAGCTACGTTTAAATTCAAAATCTAGTCTCTCGATGATCCTCACCAAATACTCTTTTAATAGGATAAAAGTTACGTCAGGTCATGAGTAGATTTTGCTGGAACACGACGGCCACTTTTGGGTATACGAGTATGAGCTCAACTTCAAGTAAATGAACGTTTGAGACCGTATAAATTAAATTCTGTCTGCAATTTGACCCACGCTTTCTAACCCTAGCAAAAATTCTCATTTAATCCATAACTTAGCTGTACAAAGAGCGGGTAAATTGACGAAAGCATCCATGGAATCTTTTTATTACATTACACCGAAGCCTTACTACACTTCAGTCTGAATATGTTTGCTAATTGAACATTATTACTTTAAATGTCCGTGACAGTTATACGGCAAGGCTATATGTAACGGGTGTTTTTTTCGAGGTATAGAACCTTAAGTTGGCATTACTTTTGAAGATGTCGTCCGATTTGACAGCTATCAAGTGATTTATTCTCAGTTTGGTTTGGCAATTCATCATGACTAGACTCACGCCTGAACAAATTGTGCAGTTTTATTTCGAAAATAATGGTTCTGTGCGGAACACGTATCGCGCACTACGTCCATTTTATCGTCGACAAAATCGTCCATCAGAGCAGTTAATTCGATTAACCATGGAACGTTTTCGCACCACGTTTACTCTAATTCTAATTGATAACTCGCATCCCCAGAAATGCCGTAAGGTGCGTACAGAAGAAGCTATTGCTACTGTAGAGCGTAGCATTGAGGAAGACCCGATTGAGTCCATCCGCCATCGAGCACAGGAATTGGATCTGTGTCCATCCACTTTATGAAAGATTTTGCTGAAGGATTTTGGTTTGAGTGCTTACAAAATCCAACTCGTGCAAGAATTGAAGCCAAACGATCATCAGATTCGTTGAATGGGCCCAAAACGAGATTGCCGTTGTTCCCGATTTTCATAAGCGAATTTTGTTTAGCGATGAAGCGCACTTCTGGTTGAATGGCTACGTCAACAAACAAAACTGCCGCATTTGGAGTGAAGCTGATCCTCAAGTCTATGTCGAAACACCGTAACATCCAGAAAAACTGACTGTTTGGTGCGCTTTTTGGGCTGGTGGAATCATTGGTCCGTACTTCTTCAAAAACGATGATGGCCAGAACGTTACAGTCAATGGTGATCGGTATAGAGCCGTGATTACTAACTTTTTCCTTCCTAAATTGAACAATCATGATGTCCAGGAGCTGTGGTTCCAACAAGACGGCGCAACATGTCACACAGCTCGGGCTATTATGGATTTATTGAAAGACACGTTTGGTGATCGCCTAATTTCCAGTTTTGGACCTGTGAATTGGCCTCCAAGATCTTGTGATTTAACACCGCTACCCTACTTTCTTTGGGCTATGTAGTCATTGGTCTATGCGGATAAGCCACAAACGCTTGACCATTTGGAAGACAACATTCGCCATGTTATTGCCGATATACGGCCACAAATGTTGGAAAAAGCCATCAAAAATTGGACGTCCAGATTGGACTACATCCGAGCCAGCCGTGGCAGCCATATGCCAGAAATCATATTTAAAATGTAATGTCACAAGATTATCTTTCGAATAAAAAAATCATGTCAATCGAATAATCCATGGTTGTTTTATTGTAATTCAAAGTTCTATACCTCTAAAAAAAACACCCTTATATCACATCGTACATATGAGCCGAGCATTTGGTACTACGTTATGAATTTCTACAGCGGAGTGTAAATGATTATTTAAGGGCCGTATCGTCAGCCGTTCGTTGTAGGCTTTATGGCCTCCTTGATTTTCATAGACGTTTCTGTCATTCAGAAAGCCTGGGGAATTTCTAGATTTCTATTGCTCTGAGACAGCGTCGGCGCTCTCCTATTGTGAGGCCATGTTTACTTTTTAAATCGTAGGAAATTTCAGGCTGACATAACAGACGATATAAATGAACAATTTGATGCAAGTAGATATTTGTAACATAACCTCAAAATAGAACACTGACACGGAACAGCAGAAAACTAGAAAATCAAGGAGGCCATAAATGCGTCATACAATTATAGGAACGACTGACGATACGGCCTTAGTGTATTTGCACCCCATATGCATAAGCACCGACAGTCAAGCTGCCCTGAAGGCAATCGTGGCATCTCGGAGGACAGGGATAGCTTAGCCCGATCCCCAAATAGGGGCCTTGCATTTATATACACCGCGGAGTGACGGGTAACCAGAGTTGATTGCCAGGATAGGCTGGAGAGGCTAGGGGCCAGGAGCACCTACAACGGGTCCGAGCCCAGGCTGGGTATAAGCAGCAGTCAGGTCAACAGCGCCCTGAATGAACAGGCAATCGGACCTGAATATAGGGTGGCGAGGAGAAATGACTGCAAGCAGACCAAGAGGTTCGTAGCGGGCTCCGTTAGACGACGCATGCGCTGGCTGCTGGACCATGGTAACCAGCGCCAATCATTTGGTAGAGGATCTCACCACTGTAGATTGAACAGTCACTTACTCCTTTTAAGGGTGAGAAGAGCTCCTATCTGACCCACACACTGGGAGGAGTACGAGACAGCTTTAAGTTTCTGGGCTGCTGCCCCGCGTATTCCAGACAAAGGGGTGAAATATTCGGAGCCATGGCATTCGTTAGAGAAGTTGCTTACTCATTGGAACGGTCAGGCATCCTGATGAAGGTTCGACAAATAAGCAGATCAACTTGCGAAATAGAGTGTTGGTACACTCGGTGTCGAAAATAAGGCCGAAGGTGCTCTACTTGCCATGCTTTGCCTCCATACCACTACTACTACTGCACCTCAAAGAACTCACCGATACCTATGAGTCGGTATAAGCTGGTGATCCAAGTAAAGACTGAATGATCTATCAAACATTAGAGGTGGATAACTATTTTCAACATCTTTATAACAGCGTCAATACTCTCCCTTAAGCCAACCTTGTCTTCATGACTAGTGAAGTACAAAAACCGACCTCAGCAAATCGAATAAATGCCTTGTCTGCCAGTAGGTTTCTACTAAGGTTCGAGCTATATGCGAATTATAGCACATATAAGAAAAATTGTTCTGCGGGATGGTTCTCTACCAAACACCTTGGACCGTAGTAGTACTCATTGTGATTGCCGACCTTCTAGCTCCAACACTATCCAGAGTATAGGGTCTATCGGAAAAAGACAGCAGAAAGTCTTCTCAACTTTGCAATGGTCGATTCTGATAACAGATGGCAGATTGTGCTGTCCGATTTCGATATACTCTAGATGGATGACACCTGATCAGCTTTATCTTGTTGTCCTACCTTAAGCCAAGCCTACACCATGCTGAGGAGTTGCCAAATAGCATGGCACAACGGCCCAACTAACAATTATCACTCCTATTAGAGTTGCAAGAATGATTATACAGTATTCCTTAAACAGCATTGTATACTGTAAGAACATTGGCAAAACCCTCTTAGAACAGCTATACAAGCTGAATGGGCACACCTAATAGGACACTTCAGTCATTTAAGAGGTTAAATAAGGGCTGCAGGTAAGAGTTATAAAACAAAAGTGTAAGCCTCTTGCAGCCGCTATAGGACATTTGCGTCAGTGCAAGATTCAGTTTTTGTCAACTATACAACTATTCTGTTACGTGATTCTACTTTATTGCAACCAAACTATTTCTTATGTATTGTATAGACGAAGTGAAGAATATATAACTAACACATTACAGCCATCTTGTTTACTTACATATCGGCCATTGTGAATTTCATACACAGGTATATGATAAACTTCTACACTGTGATATAGGGCTATTGAATTACTTGCGCAGCAAATTTTATTTTGATTATCGTGCAGATTAGTTACTCAATTTCTACGGGCTTCGTATTTGATTCATATTTTGACAATGACCAAAACTATGTCTAGATTTTTAAGATGGAAAAGTGAACTTATCTGCGTTAAATCTTCCACAAATCCTATATTTAGACACAACTACACTAATGTTTATCACCTTATATCTGTAATTTCGAACTGAAACATAATTATTTAATATATTTTAAATAGAGGAATAAATGTTTGCCCAATGGCCGGTGGTTGTGTACAATCATGGCATCGTCCATGTTGTCTTTAGGTTATTAGAATATTTTGATGTTGCCTGCAGGTGTTATACAACAATTTGACAAATGTCTGAAATGAAATACCGACAGAGTTTAATGATTTACCCAGAATTTGTACCAGATCTATATCTTCTGTTTAAACAGTTGATAAAACCTTTTGAACCAATGCGTTGTTTATCTTAAAACATTGATTATGGCAGTTTACAAAAATATGACAGCAGAAATTTAGGTTATGGTGAAACGTTACCATGGATGCCACAACACAACCATTTTGACTAACGTGCAAATATGCCGTATAAAATAGTTGTATAAACGTTTATGCAACAGTTAAAAGTTTGCCCTATAACGTGTTGTATAACTATGCTATAAGAATATTTTGAACACTTCATTTTAGAGCAAATATGTTGCAGAAAGCAAATCTGCATTCCACACAACATTAGGCCAGCATTTTGTTCAGGCAACAACAATAGAGAGCTTTTGTGGCTGAACGGTTCTTTTACCAAAAGCTTATACCACTACTTTGCTAATTGGGCGCCTTTGGTTAAACGTGTATGGTCGAACAAAAAAAATCTATATTACTAGACGAGTAGACCAGAATCGATGGCATCTAGTGGTGACCTGGCTGAAAATGCGAAGTGCGATACAGAACCAATATTCAGCTTGATGTTTTAACTTTTGCAGTGGTCTATGTTGGTAACAGATGACACTTTCTATCTTTTGATTTACTGTATTGACAAACATATCAACCATGTGTGGCTGTCTGGGCACATGCACCGATAGACTTCCTGTTCTACAATAAGAAAATATTGCGGATCCACCTCGTAGCTGCATGCGGGCTACCACGAAACACGAAACGGAAGCAGCATCATCTGATAACTAAAACAAACAGCTGAAGCAACTCCCAGCGTACAATATCAAAATGGACTGGGAACTACCCAGTGGCAATTTATCCCGGATCCAGATGGATATGTTTGTTCCTGGGCCGATATTGAGGAAGTGATCGAATTCGACGATGCTCAGGGTTATTGACGAATTTTGGGAGCTCAAACAACGAGGTTAGAGCTTGCGATGCTTCCTCCTGCTTCCCGAATACAAGTGTTTGTTTCGTATGGCTCAATTATTAAATTTTGGGCGTTGTGTAGAGACGGAATAGGTAGGTTAAGAACTCATTGCGCACCACCCACCCACCAAGTACCTGCATAAATTGTTCGTTAAATTACGTTTTTTTTTTGTAGCCTTTCTAAAACATTATGTACGGCTGGCACCGTGCAACTTCAGTCTTCTTTCGAGTGAGACAGCTTTTTCGGAGGAAGAATCGGCGTTTGTAACAGTGTCCTTTGGTCCAAAAAATAGCTTGAACTCTAGATCTAGATAGATCTATGAAATTTCTAGATTGAACTATTTCACAACATAGTATCTTAGACTTCCATCAACATTTTTACCTTTACTTTGGTTTGTGACTATTCGCTTGAAGCCCAAAGCTTACAACTTTGGTATCTTTGTCCAAAATTAACCCTTATTTAACTTAACTATTGTTTTATGTGCGCATAACCCTTATTTAACTTAACTATTGTTTTATGTGCGCATGGTCGCAACACCTTAAATCTGTAAAAACAGTGAGATACAAAACATATATCAAAATGAACGTATTACCGCACTATGCTCACATCTTCGCTATTGATATCACGAAAGCGTTGTCAGTAGTGGCATGCTGCCCTCTTATACAAACTTTCTTCCTATGTAGATGGGTAAGCTGACTTACTTTTTGGTCGCAAGATATCTATCGTAATTTACAGGTTCTCCTCTTCATCCCCCCAAGGATCGGTCTTGGCTCCGCCATTGTTCCCCTTACACATCAACGCCCTCATTTCCTGTACTATGAATCAAATCCACAGCTTTGCAGGTGGCAGTACTCTACAAGCCGATCTCTGCCGATGGAGAAAAGAAGACCAGCAGCAACTTCCTTTCTGACGAGAGACCTTAAGGATAACACTACTTGGGAACGCAACTATCTGGTACAGTTTTATGCTTCCCTATCACAATGCTGTACCTTGACTGACAAGAAGTGCTCTAGCGCTCATCCGGTTTCGTGAAATAGTCAAGTTCAACCAACGAGCCGTTTATTTCGGTTGGTCGGAATCCTGCTCACCTAGGACTTGATCTGACACGAACACATGTCATCAGTAGCAATAGCAAATAAGATTTAACCTCAAGTACTGCACACATGTTTTCTAGCTCTCTTCTACCGCTATGTGAACGGGCTTTGCTACTCAGAGGTCTCCTCTATGATGCCGCCGCGTGATATGCCTGCCACACAGACCCGCTTGACTTCGGCTCATCCTAACTTTATGTGCTTAGTTTTTGGTGCAATGGGTCTCTTTACTCTGACACTTTGTCCGCTACTGCGTAAGCACACCTTCATTACCGGATATCATGATAAGCGGACATTACATGATCCATGTCTATGAGAAGTTCACTGAAGCTCTCTTGTCTTTATCTATCTTCAAATGCTTACTTAAATATATCTACAAACTTACCGTTGCAGGAGGCACTGTATTATTTTCATTTGCACTTACATGTAAAGAAAAAGAAAAAATTAGCTGTGAAGTATTGTTACTGTTATGCTAAAAAGAGCGACGCTAAAAGCTCGAAGAACAGTTCGCAATTTTTAAGTTATGCGCAGAGTTGATGCGCTGTTTGGGTGTTGTTATTGATATAACGTTTGAATAACGAATATGGTGTACTCGTATTGCGCCTTGACATTATGGCCGCTTCGTTGAGTATCACATTCACAACCTTTTCACCATGCCAAACTTGGGACCGCCATATTTAGTGATGATTTAAAAATGTAGAGACTCGAATCACTAGGCATTAGGCAAATTAGCCGCGATGCTTAATTTGTATTCAGTGTGAATTGCTCGACAGAAATAAAGCGATTGAGCAACGGAGTAACATGACGTTAAGCTATCTATCGGGCTGGCTAATAAATTAATAATTAATATGAATCATGGACAATATGATTAAAATCGTTTTCTACTACTATTTGCCAGCGATAGGTAAATTGTAACTGGCATGAATATAAAACACCGCAGGTTTGGCTTATTTCGGCTGGTCGAAATCCAGCTCACCAAGAAGTTAAGCTGGCACGCACTCGACGTCAATAGAGGCAGCTGCTGGAAAAAATCTAGGCTATTTGTTTAGGATTAAGTATTAGTTTTCTCCACATAACCTCACTCTGTATTGGGACCAGATAAGACTTAACCTGCCACATTATCCATGTTCGATGCTGTTCAAAGGAGGGCATGCCAGCTGATCGATGGACATTCTCTGAAAGATAGTATCGGGACTCATTCGCACCGACGAGCTGTCGACGATCTAGCTCTCGTCTACCGTTATGTCTACCGGGTTTGCTCTTCAGAGCTCTCCTTCATGATGGCACCGCGTAATTGGCCTGCCAGACAGACCCGCCTGACTTAGGCATTCCGTCCCAATCGTATCGAACTTTGTACATCCAAAACTGGCCGATATGACCGCTCCTTAGTCGATAGAGTATCTAAATGGTGATTCAATATGCCTGAGGATGCTTTTCCCAGTTCTACTAACATTAGGCAGTTCAAATATCAAATTAACAAAGTTTCTTCAAGCAGCTGCGATGACGTGGTATTTAGGCTTCTACCTACACGGCTGCTTCGATATAAGAATTTAGCTGCACCCATACAGAAGCTCATCGCTAACGAATATTACTTCTCAAATCGCTCGGCTTCCCGGAAAGACACGTTCCTCGACACTGATAGGAGCCACGGGGGTACAAGGGCGGAGGGGGTAGCGACTTAGTTTCTCTCGTGTCTTGCGATGTTCATTAAGGGTGTTTGTTTACCGTGGGTGTACGCCACTCCCGCAACCATAACATCATCAAACGCGTTTCTCACATACGCTCTAGCTTCATTACGGAAAGGGTTAGGCAACGAATAAAGAGACTACGCAGGGGTGCGGGCGATGAAGTGACTTCACGGTAATTTGGTCGACATTGGGGGTTTATTTTGGAATGTGATTTCAAACAAACACTAGACTCATACTATAATCTAAAAATTATCCGAGATGGTATGAGGTACCGTAGCCTCATCTATGAGAAATTTTTACAGCTATGTTTCTTCTCTCTGCACTAATTAGAAATCTACTTTGAAACTGTACTACGCTAAATCCTAATATAAGCTTTGTCCCAACCTTTGGTGCTAGTATCGTACCAGAACCGTTCGATTATCGTGAGGTACACTGTTACACGCATGCTCGGCCTGCCGTGGTTCTAGGATCGTTTCTGGACTGTAAAAGGTGGTGGAACGGATTCGGAATCGTTTTGTGCCTCGAAATTGACAGGATAGCCAATGCTGCCTGATCTACCAATTTTTCGGCCTAGATATGAGAAGCTTTGGATGTTCTATTTAATTTGCTTATTTAGCGACAATGTTGTTTACAGTCAAATCGTAACATTAACTTATTAGACGGTAGCTTGGAATTAAG
This sequence comes from Acanthoscelides obtectus, assembly GCA_963669975.1. Classification (NCBI taxonomy): domain Eukaryota; kingdom Metazoa; phylum Arthropoda; class Insecta; order Coleoptera; family Chrysomelidae; genus Acanthoscelides; species Acanthoscelides obtectus. The sequence continues at coordinate 72,522,154 of CAVLJG010000007.1, read as the reverse complement.
TCAAAAATTAAATATTTTGGATGTAACGTTTGATCAAAGTTTGAGATTCATTCCACCTGCAAAAACATTATTCGAAAATCATGTTCAAAATTTTCTATGCGAATAAACATGTACTAAGTGCTAACGTTAAAAGAGCTTCATGTGGATCATTGGTTTCACTTTGATACCTTATATTACAGTAGCCTCGATTGTTGCAATAAGTTCTAAATCGCCGATGTAGATTTGTTTATGGACTAAAAAATATGATCATATATCAGCAACGATGAAATAAAATTCGGTCGCCTTCACTTTCCGAAACAGTTCAATCGATGTCCCCTTCGTCGTCACTACTCATCATTATCTTTTCTTTTGTGAACACAGCACACACGTTCAATCACTATCTAAGCAAGGAGGTTTGGAGGTTAGGCTTAGAAGAAATCACCTGACAGTAGCTTTTCTGCGCATGTCAGTTCCTTTAGTTCTCGCTTCAGTGCAGGTACCCATATCAACGTGACAAAATCGTCCCAAATCGATCCCAAAACGGGTTGGAACACAATGCATAACGGTTTTGTTAATGTGACGGACAAGGATGGAACACTTTTTCTTAAATGCGCAAGCGCGTTACCGTGCTAGCACGGTTCTACGACGGGTTGGGACAAAACAATAGTTAAAGATAAGTGTAACAAACGATTTACATATATTTGGAATCAGAAAGAAGGCGACTTTTCTCTAAAAATACACAGAATATTCCGTTTGAAAAAGATATAACATTATTCTAAAGCACTTCTCTAAGACAATCCACCCCATACACAAAAAAATACATTGCATGAAAAACTTTAGACTCTTTACATTTGAATATTTTTTTTTTAGCCATTCAGAGCGCTTAATTGTAAATAATTGGCACGCCTGTTTTTCACGATTATTCTTCTTAATGATCTTCGGTCGGCATTTGTGATATTACTTTTTTCACATATCGTGGCTTAATATTAACTGAACCAGTTACATTATATCTTCTAACAATATTTCTCACACTGTACCGCGATAAGTCTAACAAAGTTGCAATTTCTGAGTTTGATTTCCCAGAATTAAAAAGTTTTATTATCAGTAACCGAATTTTCTTACTAATAACCTTTCCTGTACCCATTTTGAAAACCTTAACTATTTTAAACGTATTCTGACAGCTGTGAATAATTAAAACTATTATAATGGCTTTTATTTTTCACAGCCACCTATGCGTTATAGACTTATTTTGGATTGAAATGAAAATAGGTTGATATGCTTTAATTGCAACATGTGTTATTTTTATGCTGCAAATTTGATTAGAGAGTGATAAAGTTTTTGTTTTCTCTCTATCAAAATATTCATTGTTAATATTTTAAACCTATAACTCCCTGATACATTTTTATTATTTGTGTTTGATAAGAAAAAAACTAAGATTTCAATAGTTGGGCCAACTGAAGTGGGAAGGGGTTCGTATGTGTATATATGGGTGTATATACGTATCTGTATATGTGTACATATATGTATGTATATATTTTTTTTATTTAACATCACTGTATTTATTGATTCAGCTGGTTAAGTGTAAGAGTAGCATTGCTAAACTTCGCCAGTTGAGTCCCACTTTCAGTATGATGTACCATGTAAATATTTTTTTGTAATAAACGCGTATATTATTATTATTATTATTATTATTATTATTATTATTATTATTATTATTATTATTAACTGTTTTAGTTTTAAAGCTATTGAGCGTACTTCGACAAGCTTACTAATCGATATAGCGACAAACAAAGCAATATAACGACGCAACCAGCTCCGACACAGGCATCAAGGCGATAGCGACTGACCAAGAGTGTCTGAGGTTGAACCGACGTCACAGGATGCGTGGACACGATGAGCAATCAGTTCTTACTTTAAAATGGACCTTATATCTTGCATTGAGGGATCGTGATACATTTCTTAATAATTGTGAGGATCATATTTCTCTCTAAGAGTACCTTTTGTGTGAGGTTGAAGTTAACGCACCTCGAAAAGTTATGATTTTTTTATTGAAATGAACTTATGATATAATTGGCCGTCCTTAGGACCAATTTGGTAACCCCGTTCGGCCTACCTGAACCGGGAAAACTTATTCATCTCACACGCACACGCGTGACCAAAAACAAAAAGCGGAACTAGTGAAAGCTCGCCCGGCGGGTGGGAGATTAATCATTAACTTCTTTCTAACGACACATTGACTAACTTTCTATTTGTCACGATCTGACCTGGCAAGGAAAGTTGGCGGCGTTCGGCAGGCAGTTTGTTTCCAGACCTCCAGGGATTAGTTGTATTGTGACACGAGGCTAGCATTACACGAACAGGACCAGAAGGAGAAACTTCCCGTCAGGATTAAACTATTCTCCCCATCTAGGATTAGACAGGTTTTGATGTCGAACTCCGAGATGATCGGAGTGCCATGATGTATGTGATAGCTCGGGGTTGTACGGTGAAATGTCAACTTGTAAGCCGTGTGTTGGTGAGATAAGCACCGAGTGTGGGACACCTGATTCAGCAATTTGCGGTGCAGCAACTGTAGCACAGAAAACGAGATATAACCGTAACGTCCGTGATGACAAGCTTTCCTATAACGAGCAACTGACCGCATCACAACAAATGCGGATGGATCAGAAGCAGCCAGCCCTATACGTTTACATTGAATTGTTTGTCGCCAAAATTGTGTAGTTTTAGTGCGTACCTTTGGCTTATTTTCCTACCATTACCTACCAAAGTGACCAATCAATATATTAGTGTACATTCTTTTCTCTGAAAAGAATATTTAAGTAGACATTTTTACTGGGCGTGCTCAAGTAGAGCAAGGCGGGAATACTCTGTTGCAATGTGAGTCGCTCAGTTAGTGTTAATATGCATGGGTTAATTAAAAAATAAGGCACAGAATCAAGGAAGGAAATATTCATTAAAGCATATACATATGAACAGTTCTGCTTAATTTGTGATTTTGGAAAGTGAACAATATGAAACATTCTCTCCACCAGACAGCAACAATGGCAAAATACCTGATATTGGAAAAGGTGGGACACCTTGCATGAATTCTACTCAGTTTTTCTAGATAGTTGTCGTAATCCGAGTAGATCCATGCCTAAAAGCAAATACCTAGTCGAGCGTACTATTGACGTTCCTGCTATTATATCATTGACGCTTTATTTATCCAATAAAAAGATTTGGAAGTATTTCAATAAGTGATACCATATCTAGTTTTCTTTAGCATACTGGCCTTTCGATATAGAATTTAGTGACACTAAAATGAAATGGTGAAATTTCTACATATGACGCGAAGGAACCTTTTGCAAGAACTTTTAGATTCAAAATTAAAGTAGATCAGTGTGTGACTTTGGTTTAGTTTAATTGGATTGGAATTTCTGTTGGTTCTTTTTAGTATTTGCATAGTCTCCGATATTTAGCATTTTTCAATGTTGCTGTTAGGTAATCCAAAGTGAGCGTACGTCATCAAGTCTCGTCAACCGCCAGCGTACGAACGTAATTTCCTTTCTGTCTGTGTATTTTTAGTTCAATATCAAAGCCCGCTGCGTGATTAGAGAGGCCATTTATCCGAAATTTCCAATAGTCGCACATTATTGTTTCCACTAAAACAGAACGGGGCACTCGAAAAACGGAAATGCCAATTTTTCAGGTGGAACGAGCGGTCCATATTCAGCACGGACGCACATTCCGAAAAATTTCGATGGTCGTTTCAACAGCTCGTAGATTCGGATATTCGCTTGAATGTTGTGTATAACAATTCACCTCGATTTTAAACTACACCTGATGGGTGAAATACATATTTGGATTGATTTTGTTTTAGGTTACTAACAGTTTTGATTTTGTGGCCTGGTTACGATTAATTTCTAATAATTCCTCCGTCTCCGTTCGACAATTTTCGCTTCTGCTCAAATAATGTTCGCACCCGGTTTGTTTTTAATCTTCTTCAAAACGAAACTCCTATAACGAATCAGCATTTAGCCAGAGCCAAATTTGCGTCGTAAATGGTTTAAAGTTTAAACAGTTATTTTAACAAATCCCAATAGTTGTTTTTTCACGCTCGAATAAGTTTTTTAGATTCTGAACAAAAGTGATTTTTGAGAGCTTTTTATTAAAGTTGCCAACTGGCGGCCACCATCGTGCTGGTTAAAGTAGTAAGTACAATAATAATACTTCTACCTATAATTATACGATATCCTTTCACTGGAAGTCATACAAGAATTCTTGAACGCTGCAGTAGGCCTTTTGTATTAATAGACAAACTTCTTTTTTGTAAGTTTGCACGTTATGGATTGCCTTTATGTGAGGCGATAACTTAAACTAAAATCGGATGCAGCTATATAGCGGAGACAATTCGAACTCAGGTTTGTAAAGTTATTTGGGGTTCAAGTTGCAAATCATTAATTTCTTTTTAGCATTGAAAACATTTGTAGAACTGCTTGCTCCAACCCAACAATGAGATTAAAGGAGATGCGACTAAAAGTCATTGAATTATAAATTGTTTTCAATTTGTGTCTAAACCATTTTACAACTGGCTCTTTGTATAAAAGACAAAGTTCAATTTGCAGCACAGATGTTTTTCGGATTTAGCCATAACGAAAGTCAAATCGATTAATCCGATTATAGCTTTATGTAACGGGGATCCGGGAGATTGGACGTGGACATTTTCCCAAGTCCAATTTACAACACATATGTTCAAGGTGTTTGTTCCAAGACGATAACATAAAACTTGTCACCTAAGGGGCGTCCATAGGTGAGCTTCACGAGTACCTTTTGCCTCTGCCTTATAGTTGGTTGCAAACTGATACGGGACTAAAGTATATCAGACTCTTACCTCAGAATTTAAGATTTATTAGCTGGAAAATTGTACACTGCAAACGGTTACCAAAGTTAGAATCATAATTTTTAGTCCACGGTGCCACCGTGGGCTGTGGGATCAACCCTGAACTTCATCCGGAAACTTTGTAGTAACCTTGCAAAGATTATAAACATTAGACAGAGGTCCACATATTTTTGATTTAACTACCTTCATCTCCCTGATATATTTCTCTATAGCTTCTTAAGGATCGTCCGTTTAATCTCGCCTGATGCAGTGGAGGCTTCACCGTCTGGGAAAGGTTTTCCTTTTCGTTCGGCAGACTATCACGCAATTTTGCAGATTTAGCCAGAAAGAAAGTCAAACCGATTAATCCTATTATGGTTTTATCTTACGGGGATCCTGGAGATTGGACATGGTCATCAAGTTTCCGGCGTAGTCTAACCGAAATGCTCTTTTAGGCCAGACTCCAATGAAGGTGAGCCTCCGACTCGAATTATCATGGAACCCGGTGCCATATTGTATTTTGTTTCAGGCCTTTTTCTTCTATTCTTTCTTTCTCTTTCTGACTCTTCACTATGTCCGGAAGGTCTCCTCCTTTGGACAAGGTTATATTTTCTTCACACAGCCCCAAATGTTAACTACAAGAACATCTTAGAATGGAATGATGTAGGGACGATGTCTCTGTTCACCATGTGCCTATAACATTCATCGAATCGTACTCCGTGCGGCCTACTTCAGATACTACAAAAATCTAACGTTGCATGTTACAGCTAAAGTGTGATCCTGAGGTATGTATGCCCTCTAAACCTTTAGGTTTATTACATGATGCATTGGCTGTTTCATACATTGAAAATTTATTGAGTCTATTATATTTTTTGTAGTCATAAACAGATTTTGTAATTACACATTTCAAGCAATCATCATTAATCATTAAATTACATTTTAATTCATCTCCACACGGCGAAAAATTCTAAAATCCTAAGACATAATCCATGACCTTGTGGTGAGAGAAAAATTTGTATAATTCGCAATCTGAACAGTCACAAATTGTTTTGTAGATACCGTTCATCTATTTGCCCATTCTCATCCTGGGTGATGTACCCATAAGTGGAATGATCCTATACACAGTCTTCAACGTCCTACGCGTTCTTGAAGCTTAAAGAAGCTCCGAGTTGTTACCTAACAAAACAGTCATCGCCTGCTTATGAAATTAAGAGCCCGACAACCTCCACAAAAGGCAATTCATAATCCCCTCCGGCCTGAAAAAACTCCACGAGGAGAAAAGCGACGCGAAATTGCATGCACTTAAAATCCATACAAAATTGCTACTCGACTAACAAAGCAAGCGTCATTAAACTGAGCATTCTTTATTATTTCTGTGTCGTTGGCTGCTTTTTTCTGTCATATGATCTTTTGTGCCCTAATTGCGACCATCCAGCTCAAAGGATCCGACTCCCCAGTTAGTTTATATCTCCGTACTCTTCCTTCATTAGCTGAAAGCAGTGAAGGTAGTCTTTTTGACGTCTATATCCCAAGGGGCTTATGGATTTTTTTCGTGTTTTGTATCTGATAGAAGCTGACCACATTTTACTGTTTTTCCTTGCAGTATTACATTTCCACAGTATTATATCTTAGGGAATGTTTTCACCTGGCATTAACCCGAGCAATTATTCAGTGGTATTTGGTTGACTGATCTGGCTAGATTTTATTCGGGACACACTTTGCTTTCAAGATTTTCTTTCAGCCAGGATTTTTGTTCAATTCAATTCAATCGACTTTAATACATACAGTATACAATTATACTAAGTGACATATAAATCCGAACACCCAGTTTAAATGGTTTTATTTTAATAAAATTTTGTATAAGTACTTAATGAAGCATAATAAGTAAATGATAAAAATTTCAAAATGATTGCACTGCTTTAAAGCCCTTTGACCTTTAATAATGTGTGGATGCACCCTGATGTGCTACGCATTCTCCAACGCGCCTAGGCATGCTTCTGATCAGGTGGTCAATGTCCTCCTGTGGTATCTCATTCCAGGCAACCACCAACTCCTCTCGAAGTGCTTCTAGAGTCTGAGGAGGACGTTGTAAATTGAGCAATCTCCTACCCATCATATCCCACACGTGCTCAATTGGGGATAAGTGGGGAGATCTTGGTGGCCATGGTAACAATGTGACATCATTATGTTGAAAGAAGTCTATCGTGACTCTTGCAACATGTGGTCGGGCATTATCTTGTTGGAAAGTTGGATCTGCCAGGGTGTCAAGATAGGGTAAAAGATGGGGTTCTAGAACTTCGTGGATATAACGCTGCGCGTTCATGTTACCTCTGATGAAGATTAAAGGTGACCTGGAACCATAAGCTATAGCACCCCAAACCATAACTCCAATAGTGTGATGAACATGTCTTTCAACAAAAAACTGTGGAATCCTCCTTTCACCACGTCGCCTTCTAACCCTGGCACGACCATCGTGCATGCCTAAACAAAATCGAGACTCGTCACTAAAGACAATACTGTTCCATTCTTGATCCCAGAGTGACCGTTGTCTGCACCACTCAAGGCGATTACGTCGGTGTTCTCGAGTTAAAGGGAGGACCCAGTGTGGCCGGTATGAAAACAAGCCAAAACTTCTCATTCGTCGGTAAACACTTCTCATGCCAATAGGTCTTCCGTGTTCTGCAAACCATTCATTTGCAATGGACCTGGTAGTGGAGAAACGGTCCCTTAAGGCCAATAATCTTAGGCGGCGATCTTCACGGTCTGTTGTTCTACGGCGGCGTCCAGTGCCCCTTGCTCCTTGCGTACGGCCTTCTCGAAGCCATGCCTGACAACACCTAACCACAGTGTCTACACTTCTTTGCACTCTAACTGCAATTGCCCGAAAAGAAAGTCCAGCTTCCCAAAGTCCCACTATACGGCCCCTATCAAACTCGCTAAGTTGACGAAATCGTACAGGTCTCCGTACTCTAGGCATCGTAACCGATCGTAAAGGATGTCAAGAACCAACATCCGTCAACGTTGATTCTTTACTGCGGCTGAAATATTCATTTTTAGAGCGTTAGTGAATTAAAAAAAAGCAGTATAAAAACCGGAATGTCCAACTGATAAGGCTGAAAATTTTTTCACTTGTTATTTACAGTAAGATAAATACATTCACCAACTTTTATTAAAATAAAACCATTTAAACTGGGTGTTCGGATTTATATGTCACTTAGTATACAAATGGCGAAGTCTGGTCAATAGCATTTCATACTTAACCATGACATGAGCTTAGTACTACCTTATAATTGAACCTAGCGTAAAGGAAAATAATGGGTAATAGAAAAAGTGTAATCTAAAAGCAGAGAGCCTAGTGGGCCTTGGTACCAATACGATGCATCAGGAAGAGACATGAGATGAACATAATTATAATTTAAGCTGGACAGAGAAACAGAAATTAAAATAGTTAAGCATTTGATAAAAGTTGCTTGGTCAAATTAATTAATTAATTTCACCGCATTGTACGTCAACGAACGTTGGAATATGACTGTCCCGTATTGTGTCAATGTGAAGAAATTGTTATTGCACTCATTCAAATCGTGTATCAAATTCAACTTTTTTATTATCATGAGAAACATTACAATACAAGGTGTTTTACAACTTATCCGATAAATTTTAACCACATATGTACTGTTACGAAACAAGTCGATTTCTCAAAAAAAAATGTTATAAAAGTCCTACAGAAATCGAGATAATAATAAAATAATACAGTTTAACAGTCCACTTACTTATAAAAGCTGTTCAAAATTATTTCCATTGACTGCAGTGCAAGCTTGGGCATCTAATCCAAATCTCCACTAGCACACCTCATTAGTGTACACATGTGCCATTTGTATTAATAAATAACTAAAAACGTAAACTCGCAAAATACTTCACAAAAATCGACCGTTTTTCATTGAGATCACCCACGATACAGATTAAATCTTATTTACACGTTCTTATACGTATGAAAAAATAAAAAAAATCCTGGTATTTTGTTTTTGACAGTTGTTTGATACAACATTTGCTGCAATAAATTATTAATGCGTGTTCAATACCACGACGATGAACGCAAAATACAGACATTTATTTTTCAATTTATTATTGAAACTCAGGTATATAACTTAATTTCTGTAGTAGTTTTACTAAATTTTTTTGAGAAATCAACTTCTTTCGTGACAGTCCATATGTGGTTAAAATTTGTCGGATAAGTTGTGAAGCACCCTGTATATGTATAGGATTCGTCAGAGTAAAAACTAATAAAACAACACAAAATAAATATATGTATAAAACAAACACAACAAACACACATGTAAATCATAATTTAACAAACTCAAAAACGGCATAATATCATTTCCTTACAAGGAATTCTCCACACTCTTTAATATGATTTGGTAGCCTATTGAAAATTCATAGACTAGTTAGAATTGATTAAAGACCGATTTTTATGAGAAAAGGTATACAAATACGAGTTGGTATAGAATACAATGAATGATGGTGAAGGTAAAATCTTAAAATGCTTAAAAACATATTTACAAGAATGCCCACTACTGACTCTGATCATACATCTTACCACTGTTTTCTGGGCCAAAAATACTTGCTGGACATTCGTGGACAAGCCGCAGAAGCATAGTGCATATAGTCGTGTCTCAACTTGAGCATGGTAAACAGAAGCTATCTGTGCTTCAGTAAGGACCGTTCGCAAAAGTTTCATAAAATATGGTTAGGAGTTTATCTTTGAATCAATATATACACAGTGGTCTTTAAAATTTATATCTGCATGTTGATAAGGCCCAAGAATTTGCTTGCTTGCATTCTTGAGCCATTAAAAGTGATATTTAATGCCATCCGTTTCTTCTCAATGTTATGAAATTGGATAACTAATGTTTTTTTCAGGATTCATATAGCGTTGATTGCTGCTAAACAGCTTGTGAATATTTTGCAGTTAAGCTCCACAATCTCTCTCTAAGGTAGCCTCATTTATTCGATATCACAGCTGAAGTGCCATCTGCATATAAAATTAATCTACCTTTAGAGGAGTAGGTCATTTAAGTATGGAGTGGAATAGCACAAATCCTAGGATAGAGCCCTGGTGATGTGAGCCATGTCGGACTTAATAGGCGCATTCAGACTAGGATCGACTATATTCACAAATTAAGACCAATTATCTAAAAACGACCTTATAAAATTTAATTCCTATAAACAAGCGTTTGCCTAAGGTAAGAGGGGAATTTTGTTATTTTGTCCAGACAGGAATAATAAACAATTTTGGAGTGAGCTATTTCCCTCATCATCAAAGACTCAACTACTACTATACTGTTACACATATGGCTAACATGCTCCTGGAACCTGGCATCTGTGTAATGGGAAAATGTAAGTGAGATATTATTGATAGATATGTTTAATTTTGATTTGAGGAAGGTGTGGCGTATGTACATACTATATATTGTAAGTCTAGATAATAAGGTTGTCAGTCATATGAGGTATGCTTATTAAGTAAATGCTTTTTGACCTGTACCACGACCTCAAATCAAGTTTGCTCGTTGCCTGGCAGTTTTTTTAGAACCCCGGAAACAACCCAGTCGAGTCGCTACAGATTCTTTTCATGGCCAACTAAAAATTAAGTACATCTTGATAAAGTAAGTTATTACAACGTTTTTCTTATTTAGAATAATGATTTTATAGCCGTTCTTAAAAACATCTGAGTCTAATAGTTTTAAGGTATAAAATCGTACTCTACTCTCCATCTCGTTGGAGGCATTTTTTATAATTTCTGTAGACCGTAAGTATGAGAGCTGAAGGTGACTTGGTGCTATTTGCGGTATTCTGGTGTAGAAATTTGTCTGCGGCCCACTGCCCGACTTGGGCAGAGTTCACACGCTGAGTTGCGGCCCCAAAGGGTGGTGGGATGGTTTTTATTAGAAATCGGCCCCCTTGGTGGTTTTTATTGTCGGAGCCTTTCTCTTACCCATTTTCCCCAAGCCACATATTCATTTCCCCAAAACGATATCTAACTCTATAGAGGGCAACCGCCTACAGGCTTGGTCCAAGGCGAGTTTGTGTGGCACTCACGCCTCGCAGGAGCAATTTCCCCAATTTTGGACAACCCTCATTGTTGGAGGTAATTACGATTTTTTTCTTTACTTTGCTAGGCCTGCCTTAATCTCGAAATCCGACGTATGTGGTTCTAGCAGGATGGGGCGACCGCTCACACAGCCCGAGCATCCATGGACGTTATTCGCCCTCTCTTCCCTGGTCGCCTTATTTCCAGGTTTGGCGATGTTCATTGGCCTCCTCGGTCTCCAGATTTATCCATATGCGATTTTTTCTTATGGGGGCACCTCAAGGCTAGACTATACTATATAATTGAAGGGCGAAATTCGCGTGGAAGTCGCCCAATTTGAGATAGCGATGTTGGAGAGAGTCTACGCGAACTTCCAAGAACGCCTCCAGCACTGCATCAACGATTTCGGCCACCACATGCCTGATGTGATTTTCCACACTTGACTGTCTCAAATGCTATTTTCTTGTGAACCTGGTTCCATCAATAAATTTGTTTTCGAGTAAAAATTAACTATTTTATGATTTTTTTAAAACCGTCCATCCTCTCTGCCGCACCCTGTATAACTATGATCTGCAATCATCCACTTAATTTCTTATATGGTCGTCGTATTCGATTATTACATATGAATTTTATATTCCGAGTTAAAAAAAGTACAGTATGTCAAACATTGTCATGTCCAAGCCCTAGTTATTAAAAAAATAAAATTTAATAATTGGTCTTGAGACATTTTAATCGGTTACAACTTAAAGCCTGCTTCAGTTTTTGAGAAGCGTGTTTAAAGGTTATTCAGATAATGTTTCCATTTAACGATATGATAAACGTCTTTTTGACACGACGGAGCCTGTCTATATGTCACATCAGTCAAAGGTAAAAGTCTCGATCATTTACACGCAAGATATGTGCATCGGCATATGACAGATGTGAAATGTGTTTAACAACCTGCAATATTTTCGAGCCTTTTAGTTACTCTTAAAATATTTTTATCAGTTGTTAAAGTTAAGTTTTCATTACTACAGCTAAAAAGCATACTCCTCATTATTCCTAAGTTAAGGTATGAAAATATTTTTTGATATTAGATATCTTATATCAATTCACATCATAATGATGATAATAATAATAATAAAAATATTTATTCACTCAATGTACAAAGATAACAAACAATATGGGTAAATAAATAAAAAATCAAAACAGGCCCAATAGGAGGCATCGCCTGTACATGGACCAATAATTTAAGTTGAAACTGTAGAATGTAAATGACAAAAAAGGGCAAAAATTAGCTACAGTAGATTATGTATTCAGTTGATGTTCGTATTTAAGAGTTTATGAATTTCAGTCCTAGATATAGAATGTAGCCACTTTTTTAAATTTCTTTTGAAACAACTTCCGAAAGGTAAATCTTTTACGTCTTTAGGTATAATTTCATAAAATTTAGGCGCTAAATAGAGATATGATCGCTGCATTATAGATTTATGCGGTTGAGGAACTACTGTGCCACGAATTTTGTACCTGGTATAATGATTATGTTTAATTTTTTGGTCGGTGTTTACAAATTTATGGTAGTGAGTGATACTGTGTAAGAAATAAAGCTGTCTTATATCATACATTCGAACATCTGCGTATAATTTTTCAGTGGGATAAAGTTTCGGTTTTTTAAATATCATTTTTAGAATACTTTTTTGAAAAACATCTAAATTATAGATATGTGAGGAACATGCAGCTCCCCATGCTAATATACAATATGTGAGATGAGGCTCAAGCAGTGCATGGTATAATGTTCGAAGATATTTTTCTGTCAATATATTCCCAAGGTATTTAATTTTGTAGGATACAAATCTAACTTTCTTTAAAATATAATTGACATGGATGTCCCATCGTAAGTGAGGATCCAAGACCACTCCAAGGTATTTTATGTTGGGCACTCTATTAGTTTGCATTTTTTGATCATTAATGATGAAGGAGAAATTTGTGTAATTTGGCAGATGTCTAGCATAAGATCCAAATGGTAAAAAATGTGTTTTAGAGTAGTTAATGCTCAATTTTCTACTGTTAAACCACCGAATAATTTTGATAAAATCATTTTCAATTACATTTTTCAGATCAGACCAGTCAGTGCCTTCATATAATATTGCAGTATCATCTGCAAAACTAGTTATTTTGCCAACACAATTAATTTGGAAAATATCATTTAAATATATATTGAATAACAGCGGACCTAAGATAGTTCCTTGTGGGACACCACACTTAATATACATTTCTTTACTAAATGATCCTGATATCTGCACAGATTGTGGGCGATTTGATAAATAATTTTCGATCAGTGAGTACGCGTTTCCTCTGAAACCAATTCTCTCCAATTCTTCTAATAATAATTTGTGATTAATTGTGTCGAAAGCTTTCTTTAAATCAACAAAAATGCAGATTGAAGGGATTCTGTTATCAACATTTTGATGTATTTGATATACAATTTTAGTTATTGCGTCCGATGTAGCCTTCCCTTCTGTAAATCCATATTGATTTTCACTTAAAATTTTGAATTTTGTGAGGTATCGAATCATTCTGGTAGATAAAACTTTTTCAAAAACCTTTCCTACACTGGATATTATTGATATTGGTCTATAGTTGTTAACATCTGTTTTTGTTCCTGATTTATGTATCGGTATTATATTACCTTTTTTTAAAATTGAGGGATATATGCCAAATTCAAAGCATTTGTTGATTAGGTAAGTGAGTGGTTCTGTTATGCCCTCGGCTATAATTTTCAAATGCTCGCTTTTAATACCACCGAACCAACGACTTTTCCGATTTTTTAAGGACATAACAGTGGTGTATACTTCACATTGTTCGACTTTATCCAAAATAAATGAGTTCAAAGTTCTTTTTGGAGGCTGAGTATTTTGTACATTTGCTTGTATATTACTTGCTAAATTTTCGCTTATGTCAGTAAAGAATTGTACAAATTCATCGCATATCTTTTGAGTATTTTTTAATACTGTTCCCGATGTTGTATTTAACTCAGTGACACACTCTTTAAATTTTGTTTTCCCAGTAATCTCATCAATAGTTGCCCAAAGCCGCTTAGGATCATTTAAGTTATTATTCAATTTATTTAGGTAATGTTTTCGTTTGGTTTGCCTTGCAAGCTCTATAAATTTATTTTTATATTGGTTGTAGCAGTCGGTATCCTCTGTAGTTGGCGTTAGTTTCATTACATTATATAGTCTTTCTTTTTCTATTGCCGATGTTATTAATCCTTTGGTAATCCAGGCATTTCTGCTTTTCTCTTTGTGACTAATTATTACTTTATTGGTACTTATATCTATTAGTTTTTTTATTTGCTCTATGAACAGTCCCGTTGCTTTGTCTATATTATTTATAGAGTATAATTGTTGCCAAGATTCTTGTTTGACATTTGATATTAGTTTTGAATTGTCGACAAAAAATTTGTAATTTTCCTGGTTGTTATTAACGGTAGGGATGTTAGAATGTTTTTCATTTGAAGATATCAGTAAAATAGTGGAGAAGTGGTCAGTAATATCGTTTTCTAGGATTATTGGTATACAAGTAATTTTGTTGGATAGGTCTTTCACAAAGCAGTGATTTATACATGTGCCACTGATGGACCTTGTAGGTAAGTTTATATAGGACAGAAATCCGTTACTTGATAGGATATTCAAGTATTCATTTGTGATGGGATCATCGTCCAAAATATTTATATTGACATCTCCCAAGAAAATATGTTGCTTTAAATGAACTTTATTTTAGTTTTGAAAAAAAAATTCGACATTCTTCAAAAACTCGTTGCAGATACCTCAATTTTGTTATGGTTAATGATATATCACATCATCGAAATCAGAATTAGGGGCTGTTTACCTACGCCCAGTCGATAAAAGCTGAACTTATACCTTAAAAGAAATTACTATCTTATAATCTTACATTTTTTAAATTTGAATTAGAAAACTACAACCATCTGTGCTTAAATGGCGTACATAAGGAAAAAGTTGAAAACTGAAGAGAAGGGACGAAAGGTCATACTGAAATCCCGATTATACCACCTTGTAGAGGAGGTAGAGTGGCAATATTAATGTGCTAATCGTTTTGAAATCCCATTCCTAACAAATTCATAAAAAAATAAATTTGGGTAAATTTTATCGTTTATCTGCGGAAGTGTTCTGAACTGTTCCCATTTAATCGACCTCAATGGTGAGCGTCGAATTTGTAACACGTGGCATACCTTAGTACGATACTGTACTATAGTACATAGTTATGCTTCATTATGAACCTAACTTCGCCTCTGTTTTTACACGGTGAAAATACGTCATGAAATGTTGAGCACTGAAATCCCATATCAATGTTGTCCGTGGCTGGACGCTTATTTGTTGGAAACTCCTGGAAACTGCAATTTATTTTTACATTGAATTCGAAATTAATCATATATAGATGAAACAAAGTATGTGCTTGCCGCTATAGTCGTTAATTCCGCCTTTCCTCATTCCGTTCCATTCCATTTCGTTTTTATCCGCCGTCAGCGATGACCATCGACCGTAGGCGCATGTTAAGGGCTAAAAAGGGTAGTAAACTGACTAGGCCAATATTTTTGAGTGCAAAACGTGTAATAGGCGGCAGGCCGGCAAGAGAAAAACTCAAAAAATGCATTTTGATGTAACGAACACGAGTAACACGGCTCTACTCATCATGATGGAAGACTATAATTAACATCATTGTGAAGGTAAGCAAATTTAAAAAAATCCTTAGAAAGAGCATAATAGAAGGGATATAAGGTATTATGAGACACAAATTTTCGAACATATCTGAAAAAATCCTGGCCCTGGTTAAACGATTCATACTTATACAGCTTAAAGGGGCTTCAAACTGATGAGTGTATGGTAATCAGTCTCAACCAAACATTCTATTCTGAGCTGTGTTATAGTAAATGTCAATGATAATAATAATAACTATAATATTAATTATCCATCTGAAATGAACTGGATTCGTCAAAAATACATTTCTAAAAGCTAACGAAGTCACTGATAACAATATAACAACATTTATCAAGTAAATAGTCCTTCAAACGTTTCTTAAAGAAGTTAATAAACTGAATGCACTTAATTTCTTGGAAACGTTTATCATAAATTCTCTTGGCGGCTCTTGCAAAATTATATTTGGTGAAAGGTATATGTAGATGGGCGCTTCGGCTTGTACTGACTCCAGGATGTGCTTATTTAATAAAAAAATATGTTGGTTCGAGAAGGTGTATATGGCCACCTGGAGAATAAATAATGAGGGCACGATGAGTATACGATATTTTTTCAACAAACCCCTACAACTGTGCCTAGAGTGAACACCAGCCATACATATTAAAACTCTTTTTTGATACATACAGACATGTTTGGCATATGACGAGTAGCCCCAGAAGCACACTCCGTATCTCAGAGAGATTCAACTTGAGCATAATAGGTATATTGTTATTGATTGCTGGTCTGTTAGAACAGTTCTCAATTTTTTTAATAATAAATGTAGGTGAATTTAGCTTAGCAACTACAAAGTGAGTTCTAAGGCTAACGCCGAGATCAAAATGAATTCCTGAACATTTTATTTGGTATTCTAGTTTTATTTTTGTGTCCCTTATTTTGAGGTTTAAGAGAATGAGGTTTGCTTCGTACATTGTGGAACCTTAAAGCCAGAATTTTATCAGGATTGAGATATAAACGGTGTTTTGGGAACGACTCATCAAGAACAATCAATAAACTATCACATTTACATATAAGTTTCATATCACAGACGTCAAACAGCAACACCGGTGTGTCATCTGCATATACTGTGAACTATGCTCTGGTAAAGCATTTATCTATATCACTAATGTAAATACTGAATAAGACTGGTCCTCGTGGCACACCTTTGTTGACAACGGTTGGTGATGGTTTTACTACCATAATTGAATTATGTTGTCTTTGTGCAAAAGACTCATACTTCTTCCGACATCCTAGACAGATTCAGACACTTCGAGATATAGTTCATCGGCACAGTCGAATGCCCTCTTGGGATCACAGAATATCCCAACAGGGCACTCGTCCGCCTCGATACAACAAATTATTGCTTCGAGAAAAGAGTGTATTGGTGTAATTGTGGATTTTATAGCTCAAAGCCATGTGTCAAGTATAAATTTCTATCCAAAAATACCGAGAGTCTGTTTAGGAAACCAGATGTGTTCAAAAATATTAGAAAAGCTAGGAGGTATCGTAATTGGTCTATAATTGGAAATTGTTGAGGTATCACCTTTTTTATATTTATATTTTAGGGAATTTTCCATACGAAAAAGATATGTTTACTAAAAACACAACGATATATTTCAGTACCTCCTTTACCAGGAGTTAGGCATATCATCAAGACCAGACGAAGTTTTTTGTTGATTAGTTCCAAAAATTCTACCTCGAAATCTATGACACCACAGGGTAAGTTTCAGGTGGTACATAACAACTTGTGCTGATTACAACCCCCCAGAAAAAAACCTGTTTGCTGCCTCAACATCGTCTGTGGCGTACATTATCAAATTAGATATTTACCCGAGCACAAAGGGTTCACTTCGCTGTTTGCAAATGCCGAATAAAAAATGTACTCGTGTGTGTTCTGCCAGGAAATTAAATCAAAGCTAAATCTGAGTTATCAGTTTCTTTTTGTGCTCAGCAGCTTTGCGTTCCTGTATCTGCTTTTCTGGGTTATTCAAACCCACGCGAAATAATTAATGTACCAACTGGTAGCAGACCAGGCAGCTTGGGCTTTAGATAACAAAGCAGTTGACCAATTAAATGACGAAAAGCTATAGTTTTAGTCACCGTTCTTGGCGGGTCAAAGTAAGACCAGTATCTGTTTATACAGGGTGACTTTGAAGTTGAGTCATTAATTTTCAGATAATGATTGTAGAAGGAAGATAAACCAAAATATGTGTGTAAAAATAAAAAAAAAATAAAAAAAATGTTTTACCTTGTTTTATAAAGTATCCCCCCGACAAGTATTTCAGTGCGGACCTGTATTTGATCGTGAGGTCCCTTGTGAGGTCTTAAGTCACCTTATTCACGAGCCCGTTGTACTACATTAACAAAGGCACGAGGGGTTGCTTGCACTCGATTGGGAAACCGATCCGCATAAACATGTGCCATTTTTTATTTCGTTTGAGCCACGCAACAGACACTATTCACACGCGACTGACACTGACTGTATGTATAACTGAACTGAATGAAATAATTGTAAAAAACTCGTTCCAAATTCTTTCGCTTTTTTGTTTCCGATGCGATGAACCGATAAGGTGGATTATATCCGTTGTTGCCAAACACAAGCACATGATATTATTATTGAGACAGGGCGGTACTCAAACTTCCAAAGGGCTATAACTTTGTCACTTTAATTTTACCAGAAAAATGGTACCTAAAGGAAAAAACATTTCTTTTGATCAGATCTACTCACTGTTAAAATAAATGACTCAACTTCGAAGTCACCCTGTATATCTCCGTCTCCCTCATACATACAGAAGCAACCTACCCCTGCGTGAACGTTTGTTCGGTAAGCTCAAAGATATTCGTTTTTTAGTTGTGTGTCTCCGACTCAAAAAATGAGGGCCCGTCAATCGTATTTGTCAGAGTGACTTGACATCGGCGTGCAATTTGAATCGTCCTGATATCAATTTTCAATATAAAATTGTACAATGTCCGGAAATACGTTCAATGGAGAAAGCCGACAACTGGTGGTAAATTTATCAAGTATTTTCAGGAAGATAATGAAAACAGCGGTTCCCTGTTATCCACTTGATGCATACTGGAGAGAGTAGCAGATGCGTTGAAGATTAGTCTGCACCCATGGTACGGAGACTCGATCTGTTTACTTATTTCATATGCCGTTGATGACATAAGCGCCAGAAACAGTGACTACAACTATAGCAGAAATGACGTCTTGCGACTGATGGGATTAGAATGTGTCGGCGAAACGGTTGAGCTGAAAGAACCACTTTTTCAAGGTTTGAAGGGGTTTGCATCTATCGTCTTTGAATTACAGGTAACCCTTTCGCTACTTATATATCAAGGTGAATGGAAAATGTTACAGTACCCTTCAAAATAAAAGATAGTTGGTAACGGCAGGTCGTTGGAATTCTTGCATTTTGATTATAAATGGAATCTACCTTATGCAATAAAGTCGAAATGTTATAAGCCCGGATCCAGGGTGGGTGGTCTTGGGGGTACTGACCCCCCCCCCTGGGTGAATCTAGTTTGACCACTGATACTTACCTATGACTTTAGAATCTCTTTGATCGATTTAATAAAATACAGACTTTTTGCAAATATGTAATGAATACAAACGGGAAAAAATCACCAGATGTGGTGAAAAATCACCACATCTCTCAACGCTGATCAATTTGTCAGGGAATCGACGGTGGCGTGAAAATAAGAGAGCGTAAGTCTGGTGCCTATACGCCCAGCTTGATGCAAATATAAATAAAATGCAAATTTGATAAAAACACTTTTTGACGGACAAAGTGAGAGTAAAGCGGTTTGATTTAAGTGAAAGGAGATGGTAGTAAGCATCAACTTCATCTACTAGCTCATGAACATATATACAATATCATATTTTTGATACTTTTTGCTTGTAACTTAGCATAAGGTAAGAATTCAATCGACGACTCTTGGAACTATTCTGAAACTATTGCATTTGATTCCCTCGATCTTCGAAACACCTCTTGGTTCCGTAGAAATGAGCCCCTGAAGGAGACGTCGTTAGAAATTGGTTTTTCTTAAATAATTTTCATATCGTCGCTTAAGTTTAAACATCGCAGAAGTCAATAAATAGCGCCATCAAGATGTGCGTGTAACTCAATGAAGAAATCAAAAAATCTACCGTTTTTTCTGATATTTAAAAGGTTTGTCAGTTTTGAGTTACGCTATGTTAGAACTTAGGCGACGATATAATCCAAAGAAAACTATTATCTCGCTTAGTTTTCCAGAGACGAACTAGCCATAAACGCAATACCTATATAGCTAATTTTTTATGAAATAATCAGTTAAAAATTACATTATTTTTGCTTCAATAATTGTGAAGGAGTATCTGTCTTGGGGATGGCAAAATGGCAGTGAACGCAAAATATTCCGCGGTCGATTCGTACTCTTGTTAAGAATTGCGATGCCGAAATGAATCCCAATCAAAAAGTTCTTATGAAGACAAAAAAGAAGAATTAATTTTGTGATTTAGCAATAAGAACTTTCCTTTTAATTAGATTTAGGCTTCACCTTATGAACAGTACAAAAAATCGAAAGTGTGAGCAGGTAGAGAGAAAAAATATGAAGTCAAATTGTTTTCTGACAAAAATACTCTAGCTGTAGCAGTTGTGAAGATACAAGTTGTAAATGTTGTTTTAGCTAGATTGTCCAACATCTCAACAGTTTGAAAATAAAACCCTAGTATAAAATTTTGTCATTTGAAAGATCCTATTCAATCAATTCCATCAGAAAAGGTGTGAACGGCTCACCAGGTGGTTATAAAAGAGACAAAAATGTCTTCCAAGTCGGGAACATACTGTTAGCTATAACGTTTGCATTTTACTTTCTTTAATGCATAATATCGGAGTTATTGACCGAGCCTAAGCTAACAACTCAGTCTGTATAACTTAAAATCAAGTTTAAAACCTTAAAAACCTTAAAACTCTTAGCTCAGCAATCTTATTTAATAAGCTCCGACGCCCTCATTGGATTGCTTTTTGTGACACAGATGACAACTTGGTTTCATTTGATGAGATGAAATAATATTAAGGGGCCAAAATGCTGTAAAAACCGCTGACTGAACCGCTTCTTCTATATTTAAAATATTCAAAGCAACCCTCTTTACCTATCCTTTTCGATTCTAATTAATCAAACTTAGGCAGTCATAATTTACACCCTCTTTTAAGGGTTAAAAGCACTCGTTATTGGTGCTTAATAATTTCTTAAGCCGTTGATTACTTCGGAACTGGTTTTATTAAAAAGTTGAAATTTCTTCTTCGACTGCTTCAGCGCAACATCAAACTTGGGTAATTTGCCTCCTCTGTAAAAAGTGGCATCAACGTAAAAGAGTTAATTGCTGTCTTGGTTCTTTATAAGAGTCCCTCATCTATTAACTGGAGCTAAAAAATTATTAAAAAAGTCGTTTTGCATAATATACTCACTTTAACCGTCGGACTTTAACGAAGCATTGTAGATGTACAAAGAACGACGCACAACTTTAAAATTTTATTTATTTACTAGCTGACCCAACAGACGTCCTCTCTTAGCTATGAACTGGGGTAAACAATGAACCAAAAAAGGGTAAATATACCTATGGAATGAAGGTAATTGTATAGCGAAGTGTTTGTACCGCCATGTGGCTAGCAAAATACATTGACAGCACTGTCATTCCTCCATCAACGTAATTTGAAAGTAGGCATGAAATTATGTGGTATTAATTTTGTTGCGCCAAATGACGTCATTTGAAAGCAATGTTTATATTGCTGGATATGAGTCAAAAGATGTATAGAATCTCGCCCATTTCGGGAAACCAATAAATATAGTGGCTCTGGAGGTGGTACCGTTGGAGTCAATTTGATCTTTCCGCTGACGCAACATAATCCAGGGGCTTCATTTTTAAATTTGAAAGCCTTGCAATGTGGACGCACAACGTTCATTGGTCTAATAGCAAGGATTTGTTGTGAACTGTACTCGATTGCCACGTCATAATTGGATGTAGCTCGGTTGGTATTAAATGTGATACTTCTACGTTGGTGAATTTCAGTCCTTCGATCCCATTCAACTTCATTTCTGCTTTCTCGCTGCTCGTCAGCTAGACTTCTTCGTATAAATCTTTGACTTGCGAGTTCTGCGACCTAGACTGGTACGTCTAAATAGTGACATTTTCAAGAAATTTTAATATAAGGCGTGATTGCGGTGAACGAACTTCCACCCTTGTTAATTAATTTTGAACAAATATTTCTCAAATCTCATTGAACAAACTGAAAACTGGATAAAAGCTCTAATCGAACGAACTGTGCACTACTAATTAAATAAAGAAATATTTTTTCATCGATAAACACTGTTGAACGATATGTAAATTAGAGGCGTGCGAGCTGTCAAGTTCAAAATGATAGAGTAGTGAAAGTCCATTAAGCAGAAGAAACGTATTTTCATCCGCCATTTTTATTCATAGAGAAGAGTGTCTGTCTTTTTTTTTACTTGAGACTTGCCGTGCGTGCTCAAGCAAACTGTCAAACGCGCGTAGCTCAAATAATCGTTATTTTTTTAATGATTTCCCAATTTCCTGCGCAATTTTCTTGATTTGTCTTTCCGTAAGAACCTTCTATGCAGAAAACTTAAAAAAAAAAGATGAATGAAATCGGTAAAGTCGTTCTCAAGTTATGGCGTGCGCACGCGAAATAGGGATTCATTTTTATACATGTAGATGGAGTAGTAATCATCCTTATTGTCTGTCTTTTGTTTATATCTGTTTCCACTGGACGCTCAGTCGTTAGTTGATCGATCAAGATATAGTCACTACTACGGCATCATGGAACCACCGCTTAACTGTTGATTCGGAGAATGTGCCACGAGCTACCTTTTGGCGTATGGTACGTGCAGCTTTTTCCGCAGAATGCACAGATACTGTATTATGATAAACCATGTTAGACATAGGTTTTAGTATCGCTCATTTTTTCGTTACACATTAGCCAACCAAATATTAGAATACCGCTAAGTAAAAAAACTCCATTGTGTTCAAACTGCAAGGGCTTAGAATCTAGTAGGTGCCTTTATAAAGGTAATTTTCGATTTGAACAAGTTGTAAGCACATAATGTTAATAATAGTTGGAGATATCTAATAGTAGGACTAGGGAACTAGGGATCAGTAATCAGTTTCTTGTACATACAGGAGGGTTATATTTTGAATAAGACCTGTCTTGTAAAAGATAGCAACTATATATACTCAGTCACATTAGAAGTGTCATACCCAGAAAAATAATTTCCTCAACTTGATTTTTTGGCAATGAGGTAGCCTTACATCAACAATGAAAAGATAACATTCTCACTAGTCAAGCGAAATCGCACAGCAACCTTCTGTTGTGTGACTCAGTGGACTACACAGTGGAGCAAGTTCGTAAACATTCAAGGCCACGGCGCGCACTGTAATCAAAAGTTAGCGTGAATCTTTAGTAAACTCAAAATTACACTCTAACAAAACCGAATCAAAAAATTTGTTTAGTTCACCTCAAAATTAATCCGTGTACCAAGTCAAAAAGCCTAGGTGTTTCCTCTTAAACTAAGCATATCTGCTTTTCTTTGCTCTTCTCCTTTTTTCTTCTCTTTCCCTTTCTCTTTTTCCTTGACTTTGTCTGGTTTCTGGGCAACCAGGACTGACAGATTCGACTAACGTACATCAGACAGTGACTAATGGGCAAAGGTCCTACGGACCGCCCAGACAAACAAATGACGAATAGTAGTAACATTCTTACGAAATTTTAATGACAAGTGATTAGAAAAAAAATGTGTTGGGCGACGCGCAGCTGAATGCACTCCTGTATACGTCTAGACATCGACAAAATAAGACGATCGTTGTCTGGTTCCGGCACCTGATTCCAAGCAACTCGAGCTTCGGCAGAGTCTGTGGCGGATGGTGCAAAGTGGATAGTATCCTCCCACATGTTCGATGGTATTTAAATCCGGTGAAGGGGTTGTACGGCCATCGTGCGTAACTAGAAAGTCGCGATTCGTCGCTGAAGATGACATTATGCCATTCTGCCACCCAATGCTGCCGTTCTCTGCTCCAGTTCAAATGCTGACGACAGAGCGCTGCAGTCAGAGGAAGCACTAACCTTGACGGTATGAAAAAAGTCTAAAGGCTCGAATGCGGCGATAGAGTGTACGCATAGTATCAGGTCTACCTTCTTCTCCAAACCATTGGTCAGTGATCTGACCCGTAGTAGCAGAACGGTCTCGTAGGGCTAGTTGTCTGATGTACTTATCGACGCTCTCTGGTACGCCACTTGGCTTTTTTTGTGTTCCTCTACCTTCTTCTATCAACACACGACATACACGCATTACCGTTATTGCAGTACAATTATCACGGCAAGCAATTTCGCGATAGGACAGACCAACATCTCGATAGGCAATAATTCTACCCTTCGCTTACATGGTGATAATTTGGACACCTTCGAACTCAAGGCACTTTGTTATGCTTAATACTAGTGAATGGAATGGCAATAACTAAAAATGTCTGTACTACTCATCTCTCACAAACTGCTTTCTTCACAAAAACTAGATAATATTTTAACAAAGGTAAACAAAAACACAGGTAAATCGTTGATATTATTGCCACAGCATGCTTTGAATATAGTCATTATGTTGCCTGAAAAACAAGTTGGAGAAATGGTTTCTTATGGGTGTAACACTTCTAATGTCACAGAGTATATATGAACGTAAAAATTAAAGTACTTCTCTTTTCGTCATTTTGTAACATAGTCACTCTAAGCATTTAAGTATTTTCCGTGGTATCAGCTCTTACGTTACCGTTAAATCAGTCAGTAACTGTTCTTTTCAACATGTCATCATTTTCCACCGGAAAACTCCTCAGGTTTTGAAAAAAGGGTGAAATACTGACAGTGCTGAGACAGGAGTGTGTGTTGGATGATCCAGTAATATCGAACAAAACTTATCCAGCTGCGTGAGGCCGCGCGTTGCCGTGAAGTAGAATAACGCGCCTAGGTTTCAATAATATTTCATAACATCTCTTAGCATGTATAACAGTACAAAGCAGCATAAACTACCACAACCAACACCGAAAGAGGCGTAATGGCGGATAGTGAGAGTCTGAAAGTGCCTGAGGTTGAACCGACGTTACGTAGCAGAATGTCCGAGCATGCAATCGGTTCTTCTGTGTGAGGTAGGCTATGAAAGCTTTACCCTGTCAGAAAATAGCGGGACTGTCATTGGTTTACCACGAGCATAGCTTTCTGCATTTCTGCAGGTGTATCAAGCCGAGGCGCCCTATTTGTATATGGCTTTATGTACTACATACTAGGTATCTTAATAGACCATGTCCGCTTCTTTCGTTTATGTTGTCTGTCCCCAAGGTCAGGCCTATACCATGCTAACAAGCATAAAACAATGTCGTATATGGATGGTCATACTCTCAAAGATGGAAATTAGATTCAGTTCAACCTGTGTCTATTTAAGGAGTTTTCACATAGTTCGCCACTACTAATGGTCTTGAGAATACTTCATATTCCAACAGATTGACGAGTTGTCCTTTTAATTATGGTGCGCGACGTTGTATATCTGCTCATATAGTAGGACTGCCGTTCAGTTCTGGTCAGAGGTATAGTGGCATCTTGCATTTTCGGCATGTGTGCCGCGGGTTCATCAATATTTGGCGAGATGATAGTCAGTTATTTATACCATTACTGTACCTTACTGATGATTGCTATCAAACGTGAAACTACAATGGCTACACTGGCGGAAAACAAGCAGATTTAGCTCATAGCGGGATTCTGTGCAATTATGAAAAGTTGCTCCACTTTGGATGCCACTTCTCAATAATAACATTCAAATGAACACCCGAAGTTACATTTACACATCCAATTACACATTGATGTGAAAGTGATGAAGTGACGATAATTACTGCAGAAGTACGGATCAGATCGTTATGATCGCAGTCGAATCCATTCTAGCGAGGCAGCTTTGCCAAATTACTGTCAGAGATCTATTCGGCGATGGATCCCAGCCATTACTCTGAGGAGAATCATAACGATCGACAGGGGGACTTTTGAAAGCTGATTAGACTAGTTTATGTAAGCTGGCAGTGATTACACAAGCTGCATTTTCGAGTCTAATGGGCAAGACGCTTCGGCGTTGCAGCTCGTTGACATAAGAGGGATCTGATGCAATCATCGTTTCTCTATTAAAGGCGCTCGACCGATCGATCTTTGCTAATTTTCGTATAGGACAGTCAAATTTCCAAGAATGATGGTAACATGCTCCCCGTACAAAATACTACTCGTACGTCCTGGAACTTGTCCACTTCTCGACGCTCAACCGAGGGGAGGGGTGGTACAACGGGGTGCTGGGTGCACTGGCTCTTCACGACTGTAATATACATAGACATTGTGAGAATGTTAACGTTTCATTCTTGATGTAAGACTTACCTCATTGCCATAAAATCAAGTTGAACAAATTATTTTTTCTAAGTGCAACACTTCTAATGTCACTGATTATACATATCTCTTTTGTATGGCTCCTTGGTTTGGTGGTCTTGCATTGGAACCGAGACAACTATGGCCAAACTCAACCAAACTCGACGTTTGGCTTGTACCAGTATTAGACGCACAGTGCGGACGACACCATTGAGTGCAATTGAAGCTCTGCTGGATCTCCTACCGTTGGACCCAGTGATCCGCGGGGAGGCGAGAGTGGTCGCACATCGGCTGTGGATTCAGGGAGCTGGGTGTTGATGAATCCTGTCAAAGGTCACACGGTATTCTTGGTCAAACTGTAAAGGGAGGATTCCGTCCTTCTGCGCAGGAGTGATCTGCCCCCCCCCCCTCCTAAGTATCGCTTTAATTCAATGTGGAGTATCCAACGAGGGTAGAGTGGGATTTCGAAAGCCAGCATGTCGGTTACTGAGAAGGACTCGGACCCCGAGGTCTTTGAGTCTAGAACTAACTTTGACTGCCTCAAGATATTTATACACGGTGTAAACGTTATAATAGTCATTATTTAAATGGGTGATAGAGGGGGTTAAAAGAAGCAAAAAGTTTCATGTAACTTGGGGGTCAAAACGGCATTCTTTTAGAGAAAAGCGACTTTAAAGTAAAATAAAATCTGACCACGCCGCAATGCCAGATGCAAATTATGACGGAATGCAGTGTAGATAAAGATGGAGTTTATTATTTTTGGCTCTTAGGTATTATTTCATTATTTGATAATGTACTCGTAAAATGCAAACAATTAAAAAAGACGGACTTCCACTAACTGTCTCAGCGCTTCACCTGGTGTGTGAAAGTTTCTTAAACGTACTAAAAAAAAACCACTTAAAAATAGGGAACACAATTTTGATACATACATTGTTTTCCTTTTTAAAACCCACACTGCACTTTTTTTGTATTAAAAGAAGGTGTTCAAAATGTCGTCCTCCACTTTCCACACAAGCTTCATTTCGACGAACCCAGTTTCTTCTCACTCTAGGTCCTCGAAGTTGTCCATTTATTATTTCAGCCGCATTAACATTTTTTTCGCGAAGTTGTGCTTTAGTTGTTATTGGACCAGCCCCATAAACCATCCCTTTAAGTTCTCTCCAATACCAGAAATCCATCGGATTGAGGTCAGGAGATCTTGTTGGCCATTTTCGAGGATCAGGAGCATTTCGACCGATCCAGCGATTTGGATAATGTTCATTCAAATACTGAATGACGCCTCTAAAAATATGTGGTGGAGCCCGTCATGAAGAAACCACAAATTCTGTCTCCGCTGTAATGGCAAGTTATCTAAGGTCTGTTCCAAAAGTTCTGGTAGGTTATTAGCTAGAAAGCTAAGGTATCCTTCTGACAACTTTGGGGTTAACTCGAAAGGGCCAATTACCTGATCGTCAAGAATAACCGCCCAAATATTTATTTTAAAACATTGTTGGAAATGACCTTCACGAATGGTATGAGGATTCTCTTGGGCCCACGTGTGAGTATTATGGAAATTTAATATCCCGTCTCTTGAGTCTGCGAGGATAGTCTTCTGGTAACAAGGTCTGCACTCGTTGTACATGGTAGGGATAAAGCAAATTTTCCCGTAGGATTCTATGGACTATGGTATGCGATAGTCCTACGCGGCGGCCTAATTCCCGAGTGCTCATATCTGCATTTACTTCCACGATATTTAAAATCTGTTCCGCCTGCTTTACAGTAACCTGTCTTTCACGAGTGGAAATATTAGTGGGCTGATCACTTCCTGTATCTCGAAGTCTTGGTACACTTGCACAAATGTCCTTCTGTCTGGGTGTACCCGTTGGCGAAATCTGTCGCGATAAATTTGAGCTGCAAGATTTGAATTCTGACGAGCTTCACCGTAAATTACAACATGTCGGCGAACTCTTAATTCGAGAACATTGTAAACAAACACGAGTACACGAACAAAAACAAAAACACCCGATGCCCGATAACAAACCACTGTTACCGTTTGCGATCGATTGCCGGCTCGATAAGAGTGACGATGACGCGGTGTTGTCATGTGTGTTTTAAATATTTAGTTTAATGAAACTTACTTACTGACTACAAATTTTGACTTAACTTAGAAAAACTTAATACCATTTGTTTGTTAATTACCCAATTTAAAAACGTTTTAGATTAATAAAAATTAGTAAGATTGAGGTGCTTGTGGTCGATATAGAGCACTTAAAGTTGTGAACTATAATGCCAATTAAACAAAAATCTATTGACTTTTGGACCATGGGTCATATGAACTTTTTGACTTGTCTTAACCCCCCCCCCCCTATTACCCGTTTCAATAATGACTACCATAACGTTTACACCCTGTACAGATAGGTAGATACTACTATTTTCCAGGTGGAAATCTAAGCGATTCTAGTTAGCGTATACCACATTCTGGAAGGGGAATGGTCTAGGATGAGGATAATAATCTTCTCCGACAGCCAGACTGCAATGCAGGCACAAAGTGCCTACAAGATTACTTTGAGCATTTTGTTACAATGCAGGGATGTTTTGGATTGTTTCAAGGCATCTGGTATCGTCAGTGTGGGTACCGGGGCATGCTGGTATGAATGGTAATGATATGATGAACGGTCTCGCTGGCTTGTTGAACCTGAGCCAGCCCTAGGAGTGGCCGCGTAAAGAGTCAAGACGATAACGGAGAAATAGTTATCTAGACAATGCTCTCCGAGATGAAGAATTATCTGTAGATATATCGGTCAGGCACGGGAGCTCATCTTAGGTCCTAGTGCTAAGGATCTACGCTTATGCGTACCTTTGGATATAACCAACATAAGGTTGTTGGTGGAACTGTTGTCTGAACATAACACGATGAGGCGCAACCTGCATCTTGCATGGTGGTGAGGATCGCATGTGTTGGCGTTGCGGAGTAGAGGGCGAGTCCTTGGCGCATGTTCTGTGTCGCTGCGAGGTTCTGAGGCAGGCAAACTATACTGGGGTAAAACATGTTGCATTTCCAGAATGTTAAGGAGCTGGAACTCAGGGCTTTACTGAATTTCGTTAGAAGGGCGGAGCTTGAGGCTTAGAGAACGTAAAGGCGCATGTGGCCTATGTGCTTTCTCTTCGTGGTGGCCGGTAAGTCTCTAATTTCATTTACTCATTCAGTCATTCATGATGAAATCTAGATTCTGTACCAGAATTGCTTAACGTTCCTTCTTTTTCATTAGTCGAATTTGATACTAAGTCGCAAACCCTTCTTCTGACAGGTCAAATTTGCGACTAGTTCGCAAATTTTGTCACATGAAGTAATAGATTTTTGGAACTAAACCATCAGGTATTACGGTATTACGAAGCATGTCTTGACTGAACATGAGAATTAGGTGCCCATCCTGCACAAATCATTTAATTTGAAATTTTCTGCAGTTTGGCAGATACTTTACATGAAGTCCACTATATTAATTCTGATTTGTCGAATTTGCGTCCTAGGTAAAAATTTTGCGTCTCGAAAATTAAAATCAGGCTTAGGTGATACAAACGCAATATAAAAAAAATTGAAAGATAATGTCAAGCCTAAATCCCTAAACACGGTCTGCTGAAACCAAAAGTTTACAAATTTTGGCTTAACAGACAAGGGACAAGGTTAAAAATTACTTTGAAATAAAGTAAGCTCATAATACATACAGAGGTCTAGTCAATCAAGGTTAAAACTTCAATTTGGATATTTGGCGACCTACCAATTATAACTCTTAACTGAGTTTATAAACATTGAATATACTCATCTTTAGGGCCTTTCAGAATTGCTTATAACTCGAAGATAGTCAGATTGAGAAACAAGTTAATGAAGTGAATAATAATTATAGTAATAATAACTTGTCACAGCTCCCAGGGCACACAACAGGGCAAGAAGAGACGCTGAAGTACTAATTTAAAACTCGTTAAAACAATAAATGTGATTGCAAAAAGGGTCAACATTTAGAAAAGCTGATTAAAGTGCCGCCCCAGTTCAGTAAAAAAAAATGAACATAATGGTGTGAAAATACATATACCTGTATTTATATATATTATTCTTATTAACCCGGTGTAAGGGATCATTTTCTTGCTGGAGCTGACCTATTTTCCCTGCATCACCCAATGCCAGCGATAATGTTTCCCTTTTGACTGCGATGCTGTAGGCACGGCAAGTAGCAGCAAACTTGCCAATTAGTGAGTTTGGAATGGTGCAGTTGCTCCAACTACCGCTTCCTTTGCGACTCTACGCTTACAGTGCTGCAACTGCCTTTTTTCTTCTCTTTTATACTCATGTGCATGTGTACAGTCGTTTGTAGCCTAATAAGCAAAGGTAATATTTACGAAGCACGTCGTGAGAGGATTCTGTTCAACATCAATATTGAACGTATCTAGCAGTTTCGAGTATAATGACTGCAAATTAATATATAGCAGCCTTTCTGAATGTGGGCGATGACGCCCCTCTGGGCGCTAGAGATCTAGTGGAAATTCATTTTATTTTCATTTCTTTATTGGTGCACCCTCATTTGCGTGCTTACACCGGTCAAAGTGGAAATTAAATTAGATAGGTGTAAAGTCACAAAATAACAAAATTTCTTGAAAAGGATAACATTAAAAGAAAACTGTAAAAAACACCATTAACCGGAAACGTGTCAAATGATATTAGAACTGTGAATTAAGTACAAAACTATAGAAAAATCACAAACAAATTAACAAACAAAGCAAAAGTAAACAAGCACACTACAACACCATTATAAGAGATCCTAAAAGTTATTATTTAAGCATTTTTCGATAGAATAAAAAGCTTCATTGATAAGGTAAGCTTCAATTCTGTACTTGAATGAGACGAGGCCAGACATTCCGAGTGCCTCACGAAGAGCATTATACAAGTGGATTCCTTAGTAGTTAAAACCGTTCTTTATAGACGTTGCTTAGGAATATCTAGCTTAAGCATGTTACGTGTATTGAAACCATGTACATCACTGTACGTTTTGTATAGATGCCCGACGAATCCTATACATACTTTGTAATGTCTCTTAGGATAATAAAATAATTTGAATTTGAATTTGATTGCAAATTTTTATGTATATAAGATAAGCAGACATTAGAAGGAGTAAGGATATTTAGGTTGATGAATGCATATAACTCAGACCTGCGATGACCCTGATACAGCGCCCTTTTAATGCAAATACTCTAGGCATATGCACAAACTGATCCCGGTTCAAGAGTGCATATGAGATTCTTGAGTGGAAGTATCCATAATATGTGGTTAGCAACGTATCACCAGACATAGCTTTTCAGATTCCTAATTAAAGAAAATAGTCATGGATAGTTCCACGAAAATATTGTATACATCTTTCGCTCACACTTTATAGTATTGACGTTATGCTGACACAAACTTATTACCATGAATTGAATTAAAGCTTTAAGTTTCAGTTTATTTGCTAAAAACCAGTTTCTAGTACGTTCAATATTCGCAGAATAAAGAAAATCAATTGATTTGCTACTTCAGAGCTTTGTGGTGTCATCGGCAAACAGTATAAGGTTTTTGTTTTAATTACAATTAGATAGGTCATTCACGCATATTGAAAATAAAAGTGGTCCCACCTCAGAACTTGCAATGTGAACATTTTTTGTAGGACAATGCCATGTTGGACACAATCGAAGGCACCACTTTCAAAAGCTGCATTCATTTGCTCAATGTAGCTGTCAATAGCTAGAAAAGTAGACTCACCTAGTCGGTAAATAGGTTGTTGCCTTCAAAATAGTCAATCAGGTGATCTTTTAACCGAATCTCGACTATCTTAGTAGGGGCACACGTGAAATAGATCTATAATTTGAAAAATGGTTGGAATCGCCTTTTTTAAAAAGTGAAATAACTTGCGACAGTTTGGAAATATCATCAGGGAATATACCATTTGAAGTAAACCAATCGAATAATTTTGTCAGTAGTATAATATTAAAAGTATTAATATTAAACCTTATGGTTAGGAACGGTTGGGGGGCGATGAATGTATTTGGGGGAGGGGGCAATCCAGTTGCTGATTTGTGTTTTTGTAAATTTCTAAAACAAAAATCTTACGCGTCTACACTAATAGATCGAGGGGCACTAGACGAAATACGATGGCCATGTTTGTCCACTATTATCTTATTTGATACTGCAAACAGTTTTTGGACAGTAGTGCAATTTTTTTTATTCTTAGATAACTGCACCTTTTTTATAGATGACTTAGGGATTCGGCTCTATCACTGAACAAAGCTTTAGCTCCATCTACCTACATCATATTTTTTTTCATAGTTTGTTATCTTCTGGGACGTGTTCTGTGGATCATTCATTCAGGTGAGATTGCTTTATCTTTCATATATTTTTATACATTTGTTGTTTTTTAATTCTTATTATGTTTCATTTCTAATTTCAATTCGTTGAAATTTCAAAAAACATATGGTAACCTTTTAATATATATGTACACACGTTCGTTGTCATTGTTTGTGTTTAGTTTTGTCCTGAGTATTTTCTTGGTCAATCTTTAAGACTGAACTTTTTCATCTAAATGCTTCATTTACGATTTGAAAATCTTGGGAATGAATTTTTCACATCTTTTTAGCCATGATGAAGGCGAAAAGTAAACTATATAACATACACGGAAAACCTACTTAGATGCTTAGAGCTTAAAGCTTGGCTAGGATAACACCGTCTTCATACTGGACACAAGACCCAGATAAAACCTGACATAGAATAATGTTCACACGGCTCAGATCCTGCTGCTCAGTCTATACTGTGCATCTTTCTACGAGATCACGGATTTATTTTGCGAAATTTCGTGTATAATTTCAGTGATAAATGCAACCTGACTTAGTGCATCCAAATGTACAGACAGGTAATATCATTTTACACCATTTCCAGTGCAAGCGTACGTAATAAACATTCTTCACAGGAATTATATTGGACGAACCAAGTTTACTGCAGACCAGGATTCCAAAACGAGGAAAACAAAATGTTCCGAAGGATGTATACACGAGATTGGAGTAGAAACCACAAAAAGAGGAGGAAAACCACCATTCCGTATCTAGCAGGTAACTTACACCCGCAGATATATAAAACTCGCCCCATAATGTCAGAGTTCCAGGCTGAATTTAAAAAATTACTATTATTTATCTTTATCTGTGTCCCCTGAGACCTACTTCGCTCATTCTGCCGTTGTATTAGGAATTTCATCCAAAAGTACAATCCGTGGAATTAATATAAATGGAGCAGAAGTCCACTAACACAATTACCATGTTTTACGCTTCTTTTCTGATTCTTCACCAAGCCGAGACATAAATAATGACCTACAAAGTTTAGGTCCAGGAAATTAGCTCTAAACTTTTGGAATGTAGATGTATAGAAGATTGTCAGAGGGGAATTCCTTTTTCTTGAGCTCTCATTATCAAGTTTTTTTGCTTCAGAGTAGGCCTATGCATCTTGAAAAAATGCTTGAGATTTTGTATGAGACATGAGACTATAGAGCATGTCCTCAATGTTCTGACTTTCCTTTAAAGAGACTGTAGGTCAGACAATAATAAACAAGTTTTCGGAAAATGTAACAAATACCATTATCCAATTCAAATCATCACCGCCTGCGTGTACGCAGGTGAGAACCATTTCGAAGCTGGACGATACTCCGCAATGAGCGCTATATTGGTATTGACCAAAATCGCTCATCTCTGATCATGGAGGTGGAAACCCTGTCATGGCATGTACAAGACGCGGTGCTATGAAAGGAACCAATAAAATGCAACGTTGTTGAATATGTGGCGATCCAGAGCTTTCATTTCGACCTAAAATCGAGCGCCGTTATGACCGATACGCACGGATGTTATGTAAGAAACATATGAAACGTCAAAAAGAAAACAATCAAATGTCATTTTGCAGACTATGTAGTTTTTAGGGTGCAAATAGTTTATTCCCCGTATGCTCGCTTTGATCGCTGTGAGCGTCAATCTATGTAGGAAGGACTCAACTACGCGCATTGTTAGTTGTAGAGAGCAAGTATATGTTTTGTGAAGCCGAGTAGTCTGTACTGTTTATCTCTGAGAAGATGTGAAAGGGAAAAGGTAGGTTGAATAGCAAGATCGCATCTTTATGATTATATGTATTGGTCTGCATGTGTATAAAATCAGTGATATTTGCTATGTGAGAAAATTATTACTGAATATGTTGCCAATGAAGTATATTTATTAGCTGTGCCCGACGGGTTATTTATATGTTGTCCCTTCTGAAGACAGGTCATGTTCAAAGTTATAAATCCCGGTTTTTTTTTGTGTGTTTCAAAAACTTTAGAAGCACCACCGCGCCCGCTTTGAGGGCATTCAAGCCACAGAAAAATTAGGAATGATGTATCATGCACCAAACATTTTCGCAATGCCTCACATCTAGGCGCTGATTTGTATTTTCTGTTGACATTGCAAAATAAATTTCTATAAAATATGAATGACTGCAAATAAAAAATAATGTAATAACCTTTTCACCTTCATAAATATTCCTGTCTGTACATATTTTCTCACTTGTTCCTTCACCAACCAGATGTTTTCTTTTCTTATCTCTATCATTTTTGAAATTCAGCTAATTTGCATATGTAATTTTCAAAATGAATAAGAAAAAGTGGATACGCAACTAATTTCTAGCTTTGAATCTCAAGTAAGTGCCTTTGAGACAAGAAACCTATGGAATTATCAGCAACACATATTATTAGCACTCAAACCTCACTATGCACTGCCATTTACCTTCTAGCTATAGTATACAACTAACAGTTCAGACCTCCAATAATGCCATCTCTGAAGTAGATTTTACATCACATCAGGGCCAAACATTGATAACTGAAGCATCCTGTCATTTAGGCAACACGTGCAATTACAAAACAAGTTCACAACAAGTTTTCATCAGCTAGTGCTAAGTTAACATCTTGTAGAAAAACCTAAAGTCACAAAAAACCAACATAATGTCAAAAAAATCGACATAATGTCACTTTTGAAGGTACGTAATGCCCGTGCCGGAATCGATCCCAATCCGGACACAATTCTCAATTCAAAAATGTGTACGCTCAAAATAGAACAATTATTTGGGAGTAGAGAATAAACGAAGGCATATTTTGAACATGCATATCTTTATTCAAGGAATTGGTGTTACATATTGGCAACGCGGCATATTGCCGCGTCAGCGTAGTGATGAGTTTCGCTGTCCAGCCGGCTTCTATCCCTATCTGACAGATATGCCTATACACACTTCTCTCTCGTACACATTGAACTGAAGCTGTCAGACAAATTTAGTTTTCAGTGTACACCGAGATATTAAGTTCCGGAGAAATCTAAATGGGCCAGACCGAACCTGCCTCCCTCCCCCGCCTATGTGAAAAGGATTGGTTTGTGGAATGTTGACTAGACAGTATGCAAATCAGAAGCTGCACTGATGTGCAATAAAAACAGTGCTAATACTCGATTGCCTGCCTGACGCATACCCGCGTTGGCGTTTTGAGATAAGAAAAAGTTTTCCTGGAGGCTGGATTGAAATTTACAATGGAGAGCATGCCACAGGTGGATGAAAGTACTTGTAATAATGAAAAGTGCTGAAAACAAAGCTAAATTTACTTAACTACCAAGGCCTAAATACTGCTGGATACTGTGAGCCTGCAAGTGAGATACCATTAATGTAGACATGTACAAGAGATTTGAGTGAGATTATTCGTATGGTGATTTAGAAGAAGAAGCTATTTGCAAAATTATATGATCAAATGCAAAGCTTTTCGTGCAGTTTCTTTTTCTATACTCGGTCTCTAAAACTTTTAGGAGGGAGAAAAGTGTTCTATGTCATGCTTTGGGTTACATTTGCAGATATTGTAAGTTACGAGGCATATGATGCATCTAAGCGAATGTCACAGGATCAGTGTTTACTGTGGTACACACCATAAATATTTTTTGATCAATCCGTCAGTGCAAACTCGGACTAGGTAGAGAAAAAAAACGATTTGTTCGTAAGCAAAATCACGTAGTCAGTTACGTGGCCAGTACTCGTTCATACTAAAAGTCGATAAGGCTCAAGTTCGACAGTTGACAGTTGATGACATTTCACATTACATTCGTATTTCTCTGTGAAGTCATATGAAAGTTCGTGAAGGTTACTGTGTATTGCAAAAAGCAGGTTAAGCAAACATTTTTATCAATGTGTAATGTATATTATAGACATTTGCGTTGCAAACGTGCTTGTACCTCAACATTAGACTTTTACCTGGACAGTCCTGAGGTAATTTTGATTTACTTTTTTCCACTTCTTGTTTCATTGAGTCTCAATCTTAGGTTTGTTGACATAACTAAAATATTCTACAGACCTGGACGTGGGGGTCTAGTCTCATAGTTGAGATAGTTTGAATTTGTGAAGTAATTATTTGTACTCGTATTTTCATGTAAATCTGTCGCTGTAGCATACATGAATGATGTATTATTATTAGCGCATATCAGAAATATTTCATCTCTTATTTTAAAGTGAAAGATTAGGAGGTAACTTTTACGAAAACATCATTTTTTCTTTAAGGAACCCTCTGCTGACTATTTTATAGAACTTCAAAGTTGAATTTCTGGTAGCAATACTCTAGAATAGAATACTGTTTTATATGCTGCTTTCTTTGCTACGTGTCTGAATAGTGGAAAGTACACCAGCGGCTTGCGTGACATACAAAATATAAAAAGCACCAGCGGTCATTGCATAAAGAAATACCCAACTTAGATTCGTCGATTTGGACCACGTCGCCAGGTCCACCCAATATATCGTCGTCCAACATTATAGTTAAATAAAGATCAAGAACCATTTCATCAAATCTTCAAAAAAACTTGCATGTTCCTCTTTGTTATGATTTCATTATTTAATGACTGGCAGTAGCTACTTTTTCAGTAATTTCTTATATACCTATATCCTATATCATTTAATTAGGTATATTTTGTGACATCAGCTTCATTTTAAATAATTCTTCAAGTGCATATATACAAAAAGTAAATAGATTGTAACTGTAATACAGGAAAAACAATAACCGAAGTATTTTTGCGGTAGTATATAAGTAAGAATTTGACAAGCCAAATCAAGGTATATTACTATCCATGATTTGGCAAAATCGCAACTAGATGCAGAAATTATGATTGTGATGGTGGCATAGTGATGAAAATATTTATCTGAAATAAAAGAAATTACTACTTAGCAATGTTCCTTAAACAAGAAATGATATTTTCTCACAAGTTACATCCTAATCTTTGATTTTAAAATAATAAATGAAATATTTGCGATATGAGCCTAAATTATAGTTCAGCCGCTTATTTTACTAGACTTACCCCGTAATGTAATACCAAACCTAAGCTGTGAATAAAATGACCCAAAGTAGCAATTTTCTGATACTTGTTGGTGGACCCATGATTTTAACTTCAGCAAAAGAAAAAGAAATTTGATTAATTTTACGGCAAGTGGATCAATGTGGTGAACCTAGCTTAGTAAGTGATCTGAACCTGTTCCAAAGACTCTAGCACGTTTGCCCATCGTTACGGACCTACTAATAGATAAGGTCATATTTTCAGTCTTGTTTTATCATATTTAATGGCAAATACTGATATACTATATATATATACTAGTCGTAGTCGTTCGTATTAGCAATTTGTATCTATTAGAATCTCAGTTCATGATGAATCGGAGCGAGGTTAAACAAGGTAATAATTATTCAATCTGTTCTGTCCGAGCTCTACCAGTAGGTAGCATCAAAAATTTTATAATACCTTGTAATTGGCGGGGCATAAAATATTGGCTAATTAATCTCCTCTCCGTGATATTTATTGGGAAACTACAGTTTTAGGTAGGGAATTATGTTTTCCTGGGGCTAATTAATTGGAGAGCAGTGCTGGCATGGAATTAAAATGATGATTGGGGCGAACGTATCAATTAGGGTGTACTCAAACAAATTTGAAAATTACCGATGCCTGCTCCTCCTCCCATCATTGGTTGAAATGCGCATAAAAACGGTATTCCGCTAAAGCACCTCATTTATGTTATCTAACTAGTTGTCATAGCAGCATTCCCTTGATAATCAAACAAATTGGTAGTTCGACTGAATTCCAAAAAGGGAGTGCATGAAAACGAAACTCTTTTGTACAATTTCAGATACAAGAGTTAGTTTTTATCCCAATAGGTGAAACACGTTACTTCTACATGTCTTCTATGATGCACCAGAATACTGCTGCGCTCGTGGTATCTTTACACCGATAACGCACCGACTCAGATAAATTGGCAGTTTCTAGGACATCCTGGAATCAAGTACCGAATTATTCCCTTTATACCGTTTGCACCGTTTGCAAAATAACAGCGAAAAGAGATCGTCTTTGCATGCGAAGAGGAGGGGGGAGACGTTGTGTAATTCTCTAAGTCTTAGAGTAAGCAATGGGATTTGGTGATTGTTTCTAGTATATGGTGGAGTGTATCTAGTATAGCAGAAATTATTTTGAGAAATACTAGATAGTGTTTTAGATGAATTAAGCCATACCTCATTCAATGGTTAACTACAAACGCCCGCAAATCTGAAAAGTGGTGTGTACTGGAAGTCACATTATATTTTTCCAATCGGATTTTACCCGCTGAAAATCTCTGGAAGTTGCACATCCACCAAATAAAACAAAGTTTTTTTTTATACTTAAACCGCCACGAAGGCCTAATGCCTAAACACACCCAATAGTACCGTGGGCTATAGGGTGACATAGGGGAAAGGGGGAGGTCGCCACACAGACTCCAGCGAGGGAACATGTATGCGTGCAACATGGACACATTCTGGCCCCGCCTTAGAGATCCGCCGGGTGGTACCTCCGCGTTCGACAGTCAGAGACCATCTACCATCTACGCGTGATCTTGATGCCTAAATTACTTTTATATTTGTCCAGCGACCCCAATTCTGACTTCAACGTGTATTCATTGTGGAAAAGTAGGTAGAAAAAGCATGAGACCCCAGTACATACGACTTTTATTTTCTTCTAGATCTGTGACCTGATTTTTATCGTTTTCTCTAAAATTTGTCCAGCGACCCCCAATTTTGATTCCAAATTAGTGTTCCAGCGGGGAAAAGTAGATGAGAAACATGTAATGTGACACAGAACATAGCACTTCGCCATTTCTAACTATACTTTACTTTATGTATTTGTTACACTTAGGTCGATTGAATTGAATTAAACTGAATGCAGCCCTAATATTAAGTCGAGAGGGATATAATTGAAAAATTTTCTTACAAAACCTGTATTTTAGAGTCTATTATAAAGTTTCCTATGCAATATCCCTTTTATATACAGTGTGGTCTCAGAAAAAAAATGTACCAGCTTGTAGTTTGTATATTTTTTGTAAAAACAACCATCGCCTTTTTCAATGCAAATGTATGTCTTTTAATAACTTATTTATTACTTAGGCTACAAATTTAAATTTGTGAATCATTTATTCCTGTTCATCCAACTTCAAACCATTTTGCATCTAGCTGCATAACAAATCTGGTATAGGATGAAATATGATTAACTGACTCAAAAAAAAATTAGTTCATGACTAAAATAAAA
The DNA here is from genome assembly GCA_963669975.1 of Acanthoscelides obtectus. Classification (NCBI taxonomy): domain Eukaryota; kingdom Metazoa; phylum Arthropoda; class Insecta; order Coleoptera; family Chrysomelidae; genus Acanthoscelides; species Acanthoscelides obtectus. The sequence continues at coordinate 72,482,443 of CAVLJG010000007.1, read as the reverse complement.
TAAATAAGAATAACAGGCCATATATAGGGCATTTCAGAAAGAAGTAATAATATTCATAATGTAGAAAGTATATTTATAGTTAACAAAAAAAAAACGTTCTTAATAATATGCGTCCAATGATACTCTCTCACCGAGATGGAAGTTTTATTTAGGACATTTAATGAAACATATACTTACGTAACGATACTCAGTTAACATTTTAGACGTTCATAAGCAAGAAACACCTGGACGTTTCTTGCTTATGGCCCAAACTAAACCAGGGACGTAGAAACTAGGGTACGGTTTAATAAATGATTGGAACGACTCCCACGCTAATGATTTAGGATAAGACACGCATTATTGAATGGTGTCATATATTTTCTCACATGCCCTATAGCCCTAAGCCTTTTCCTAAGAATATTTTAGGATTTTATCTCGAATATTCAATCCTAAATATCTCATCTGACAAAAATTCCTTGAGTGACAAAATTAATGAAGAATTGAATGGTGTTATACGAGTATAATTAAATAAATATTTAAGCATGCATATATTAGTGGTCCAAGTACCCCAGCCTCTGCGTCCCTGGCTTAGTTTGGTATGAGAGACTCTGTGTGTTAACTGTTGATGATATGCTCACTGAATGTCTCGAATCCTAACTCAGTGTCTTTACCCGCTCCGTAGAATTTTTTTTAAATTTTGTTAATAAAACTTCGTCACCCTGTATCTTGGTAGGGCAGCAGTTATTTTTGTATGTACTTTCCATCCTAGAATAACTGGCACGTCTTTCTGAAACGCCCTGCATATTTGGAATAAAAAAGAAACAGACTATCACCGTCACTACAAAGTATACAGTATCTTCCATTTAAGAACATACAACTTTATTCCATTGCACTTTTCTGAAACAAAAAAGACATTTAATGAGAAACTTTATACTAGACACTATAACTTAGGGTATACCTTTTTTTAGAAGGTCATACAAGCAGTTAGACAGAAAGGTCAATCTGTTGCGGAACACCCCGTTCCTTATCAACTAAAACTAGGTTTATAGTAGGTATTGATAATAGAAATAATTTATAAGCGCATGACATCTCAAAATTAATATACTTTCTTCAGAGCTATAGGCCATTTGATGAGTAAGCTAACACCGCGAACAATTTAACCACTTCTGTGGAAAAAGCGAATGAAGAGAAACGCTCTTTGCAATATGCATTTCAGCAAGTGAATTCAGAAGCTGTGACCAGCTCTTTTTCTTTTCAAGGTATCGATTTGGAGTTTAATTAAAGTTACAGCTATAGGGAGTTGTTGCGTATATATAAGAGTGTGACGTTGGAAAAGGAGTCAAGAGGCAGGGATTACAGTTACACAAAACCAATAAGAAGTTCAAAGTTGGGTATGAGTTCACTTATACGCTCTTTCGCCGGTCCCCGGTCTCTACAAATCTCATTTACGACTAAGTGGAGATGTAGCGACAGGGGAGCGACACTGGATCGGATTTTTATTTGATGGAGAGGATTTACTGTTGAGAGCTGCGTAGTAATAAATTCCTGATACAAGTACCTGATTCATACTAAACATGAAATGGTACGTGCAGTGCCCGAAAAATTAAACAGAATTTTGTTTTTATAGATATGTTAAGCATGTTTCAACAGTAAGTCTCAATTGACTTTGTAGGTGTCACCTTTCCTGTAGCAAGGTTATGTGTCTTCTTTTTCAGCTACCTATCAACGCGGGCGTTCCGCAGGAATCACTTCTAACGCCATCATTACTGACCTCCTTTCTAATGCAATATATCTGTCTACGGATGGTAGCACTTCATATTCGGGAATTTGGAGTGGCCGTAAGTTAATTCTTGAAAATGATTGAATAGAATAGCCAAGAGAAATAAGTTTATGAAGACATCCGTTTTTGGCAAAACAATTTACTTTTCTAGGGCGTCCTCATCATCGACTGTTTCATCACAAAATCAACTTTGTCTTAGATATTAGACTGATAAATGACGGTGAAACTCCTGTAAATTATTATTTTCGATTTATGAAGTTAGTTACCAAACAAGTTGGTCGACTGCCTTGTAATCAGAGGATCTCTGCTACCATTGTAACACAGTGGTGGGTCAAATTGATTTCAGCCAGAAAAAAGATAAGAGATGAGAGATAAGCGTTAAGACTTGCGGACAAGCATAAGCATCACACCACACACTTTAGCAGAAAACATTGACAGAGGATTACAAACAGATGTGATCTCCACAGACTTCACCAAGGCTTTCAACCGAGTTGATCACAGGATGCTGTTGAATAAGCTGAAATCTCATGGATTATCCGAGTCTTTAATACAGCTATTTAAGTCCTACCTCACTGGAAGAAATTAATTTGTGATGTGTTTGTGTTGTCGGCGTATGTAGCCAATTCCGGAGTGCCACAAGGCAGTAACCTAGGGCGTTTATTGCTCGTGGTATTTGTGAATGACATAGTTAATGCTGATGATCTGAAGATGTTTTGTCGTGTTGCTAATGAATCAGGCTGTGATCAACTTTCAGAAAATCTGGTTAGGTTGGATGCTTGGTGCTCATAAAACAATCTAAAACATCAATAAATGTTAGGTAATGTCTAACACTTTGAAGAAAAATCCTCGGTTATTTGACTACACTCTGTCAGGTACATCTATTCAGAGGACTGGAGGAACTTTATGTGACTTAGGCGTGATATTTGACTCCCAACTAACGTTCGTCAAACAAATTGACAGCAAAATTTCGGAGGCAAACCGCATGTGTGGCCTTATTGTAAGAAACTGCCGTGACTTTACTCAGAGTACCACCTTAAAGTTGGTATATTATGCATCTGTTAGGTCGAAGCTTGAGTATGCACTGCTAATTTTTAATCCGTATCATATTATTCATATAAGTAGGCTTGAATGTGTTCAAAGACGTTTCTTAAAATATTTGTCACTGAAAGTGGACGGCGGGCGTTGACCCGCCCATAGATATACCTCATGATTCGTTACTCGAAAAACATCTAATCAGCAGTCTTGAAGCAAGGCGCACTTGCCGGTCAGTGATTTTTCTGTTTAAATTGAACAATAATGCTAGTGATGATTCAGCTTGCTTGGGTCAGTTATCATTTAACGTACCTAGGCTGACATCCCGACAAAACGTTACGTTTTATCTACCTGCGGCACGGACAAATTATATACATTATTTCCCTTTACATGTGATGTGTAGGAATTATAATTCTGCAAGTAACCGGATGGATATATTTAACTGCAGAATTGCAGACATAAAAAATACCATTAAGTAAACAGCATGTGTCTTTTATACTTTGTAGTCTATTACTTATTATTGTCTTTTATATCTATGTTATGTTTTGTGTTTCCTCACTCTGTAATTGGTATTTATTGTAGGGTGTTGTAATGAATACAAATAAAAATATAAAATAAAAAAATAAAATAAAATCACTCAAGCAACTTTGCATGCACTGGAAGGCGTAAGGCAGCAACAAAAGGTAGGTCTAGGGCGGCCGTCAAAGTTATTGATGAATCGTCTCCAGTTCTTTGCTTAACCGTCAGCAATCAGCGATCATAGCACGCAAACGTGGAATAAGCTACTTGCAAAACTACCTAGTCTGTCACAGCTTGCATGTCATCACATTTTGTCGGTGTTTTAACGTTTTTCAGCTTTTTTACATAATACCCCTGCCGCTCTTGATCAAACATCCAAAATCGTTACCTTTTTTCTCATTTTTCGCGTCTCTGGCACCTGTGATTTCATTGACACTCCCAGGTTCAGATTTTTACATTTTGGCAACGATAATTGTCTTGACATTTGACAAATCATCCCCTTTTCAATTCAGGTCATGTAACAATACATAATATTTATAAATTATTTACCAGGCGTGCTAATTAGAAAAAGCAATAACTAATTCATTCAAGCATAGATAGAATCAAATATACATTACCCAATATTTGCCTTGTTTCAGGTTTCATGGTAATATACCGATGACCAGACTGAAACTTTGTAAAATGTAGGGTCGAATATGCATAATAAATATTAGCAAGGATAATGGGATCCATATATTCTTTAAGTATGTCTTATCAATTAGTAAAAGAGTAAGTAGTAGAGAACGTTCTAATTAGTAAGACCCAAAATACTAATCTGCCTATGAAAAGTTGTAAGAATATATCGACAGCTACATTTCTGCAGATGTTTTGTATCCAGCCCATCCAATCATTTGGACATGTCCGATCAAAGGCCACATACACTACCTATAATATTTATTACATCAAGACGACCACGTCATCCTGGAAACTTCTCCAATAAACTCTGTGGAAGGATAGCGAAGAAATATAAAAATGCTACGTGTGCAGAATCGATGAAGGATACACATATCGACATGGCAATTACACGAACTAAAATATCACACCTATTTTCGTACTGTAGGTCTCACCTGTCACTTCGGATATGATTTATGTCTTTTCGGACCGGGGAGATGAGTGGTTTAAGGTCCAACAGGACTTTTCCAGGGTTTTTTGTTTTCAACTACACGTTCTCCAATGAGCAACTCTACACCTAAGGAAATAGCATTTTCAATTGCTCAAATTTATCTCCGAACCTTGTCAAAAGATGGAGACGGAACTCCATTGAATGAGCAGAAATCAACTCCGTATACTCACAGGCCTTCTTAGAGGATACTGCAGTATGTAAGAGTACCTTTAAAAAATATGACTCTGTGTTGAAGACCTCAACTGCAGACAATGCGGTAGAAAAACAGAATCAGCTTTCCAAGTTCTATGTGGGTACGAAGATGACATCAAGTCTTCGGTAAACCAAAATTAGAACCGTAGAAACTGTAGCGACTGGTGTAGAAAATCTGACTGCCGGAGCAAGGTACAATATTCCTTAAATGTTATACTATATCATTTGTTCGAAAATGAAAGCATCTACAAAGACGTTTGATAAATGTCAAGAACTGTATGAAAGATTCCCCCCCCAAGCGTTTTGCTCTACTGGGCTTAAGAATTGACCTACTGCTCGTAGAATGTGTAACCATAGGGAAAAAGAATCTGAAGGGAAAACTTGCGGAGCAAAATTCGTTGGTCTAGCAGCCAAAAAGTTTCAAATCGCCAACCACCACTCGGCATGAATTGAGCCTGGAGCCATCCGTCATCGGTCAGTCGGACAGCTCTCGTCTGAACTGCATGGAAACTGTACAGTTCTATGAGAGAGGCAGCACTCCAAATATGCAAGGAATGCTCGAGGCCGGTAGTTATCTGGACCATGTATGAACGCCGGAGGTTATGTGAAAAAAAGTACTTCCTGACCAAATAACCCAACTTTTCCCCAGCAGCTGTCTCGATTGACGAGATAATTTCGTGACAAATCAAGTCCTGGCTGATATGGACTCTGGCTAACCAAACCGAATGGATATTTGGCAAAACTCAGCCATACATCTAAACTGGATGTAAGTTAGAACACGATTTGCTAGTCAACGTATATCTTTGCAACACATTGAACTTAGAAAAACTGTTGCGTCTCCAACCGGTGATATCTTTCATATCCCAAATCAGAGAGAAAGTCGCTAGTAGTCTTCTTTTCTCCAGCTCATTGGCAGAGATCGTCCCGGCTGGCTCTAAGTGCCTGTGTGAAAATTGCTGAGATCACCAAAGCTGCGAATTGGATTGATCGTACTAGCCCCTTCCCACTTCAGTTGGCCCAACTATTGAAATCTTAGTTTTTTTCTTATCAAACACAAATAATAAAAATGTAGCAGGGTGTTATAGGTTTGCAATATTAACAATGAATATTTTGATAATATATAGTAGAAAACACCAACTTTATCACTCCCTAATCAAATTTGCAGCATAAAAATAACACTTGTTGCAATTACAGCATATCAACCTATTTTCATTTCAATGCAAAATAAGTCTATAACGCATAGGTGGCTGAGAAAAATAAAAGCCATGACAATTGTTTTTATTAATCACAGCTGTCAGAATACGTTTAAAATAGTTTTGGGAGGTTACGGTTTTCAAAATTGGTAGAGGAAAGGTTATTAGTGAGAAAATTCGGTTACTAATAATTAAATTGTTTAATTCTGGGAAATAAAACTCAGAAATTGCAACTCTGTTGGACTTATCGCGGTACAGTGTGAGAAATATTGTTAGAAGATATAACGTAACTGGTTCAGTTAATATTAAGCCACGATATGTGAAAAAAAGTAATATCACAAAGGCCGACCGAAGAGCATTACGAAGAATAATCGTGAAAGACAGGCGTGCCAATTATCTACAATTAAGTGCTCTGTGAAGTGACGCTGTTGGAAGGAGAATTTCGAGATCCACAATTCATAGAGAGGCCCACAAACTGGGATTTAGCACTTGCAAGATAAGTTTTCTTATATAAAAAAGTGAAGTAGAAACCCTAAAGTTGCACAACTTGTTTATAGGCCAAAGAAAATCCAATATTAACCCCACTGCAAAAGAAAAATCGGCTTCGATGGGCTAAAGAACATAGACAATGGACACCTCAACAATTGTGTGCAATACAATAGAGTGATGAGGCCCGATTCGAAGTTTTTGTTGTTGACAGTCGTAGTAGAGTTAATAATAATGTACTACTTTTGAAATGGGTTTCTAGAAGTCCAGATCTGCCACCTATTGAAACTTTGTGGCACGAGATGAAAAAGGTTCTACGACAACGTCCTGCTCGTACAATCACCGAACTGAGACAAAAGCTTCAAAAGTATATGGGATTGTTTTACACCAAATTTTTGCCAAATCTTGCTTAGCACTATGCCCCAAAGAATTTCAGCCGTAATAAAAAATAAAGGTGATGTTACCCAATGGTAATCTTTCAATTGTTGCTTTGTTAACTTCGCGCATTTATTCGCACATTGTTTATTTGTTCAGATGTTCTATTAGTTATAGGTCTAAGTAATTTCAAATATGTATTTTTTACGACTAGAGTGTATCTAAAATGTTTATGAGAAAATAAATTGTTTTAGAAGTAAATAGTTTCGTCATGTTTAGTTTATAAAGGCATATTTTGGTACCAATCTTGAAGTAGGCCAACTGAAGTGGGAAGGGGCTCGTACAATAAAGGAGGTTGTTGATCTGTAACAAAAACAATGTTGGAGGAAGAAGCAACATCCGCGTTGACATTGTTGGGTGTTGAACATTAACGTCTAGTTAGGACTCTCCCGTTTTTAGATACCAAACTTTGTTTGTAGAAAATCGCATGAGTCTTTTCTCAATTGTTGGTCAGGATAAATGAGAAGACAAACGAAAGAATATCATACAAAAGCCTCAAAGCTACCACAAAAATGAACCCATAAGCCTATTCGGATACTGTAAACAGTAATGGTAATATAGTAATATTTATGTCTCCAAAATACACAACCATTGCACATAAAATTTTGGAGAGGACAAATGCATGGAGAGCCCGCGGATGACGTAACACAATAAAACGATTTTCTTTATTCTAATTTAACATATACATAAGTGTAACATGTATGTCTATCAATTTGGGTGAAATTGCCATATAAGTGAAGTATGTACTCATAGAATTTGATATATCGGTGGAAGTAAAGAATAACATGTGGGTGACCATTACATGTTACTGGCCAAAAACTTAGCTCAGTGATATTAAAACACTCACTACAGATAGTTTAAAGCAGAGCACCAAGATTCAATGATTGGACTAAATTAGCGACTGATCTGCCTATAACTGTTAATTTACCAAATCACAAAGAGCCAGGAGTATATAAAATCTACAACAAATAAGATAAAAGAAGCCTGGAATAGTATCCATGAAAAAAGGAAAAAATCAATCAGTGAAGAACCTGCAACTTACAGTATATAGTTCGTGGCTGTCATATACATACGAATTTTAGCAGCCTGGCTTTCACTTGTTTTTTCTTTTTAGATGAATTTTAATTGTTTACAGTCTTTCAGGATATTGGGACTGTATTGAAAATCCTTGGACAGATAAAAATCCAGGATTTATGTTAATTTCGTCCGGCTTTGGTACTGCATTGTGAGACAGCATTTTCTGACGGGTGTCACGCAGTCTTTGATTTGCTTTAATGAAGTCCCGTTTTTATGCTGGAAAGTAATAGAAAATATAACATCGTATGGTATAATTTTAAATCTATTACGCGCCAAAGATCCGGCGACCGCCGAAACAACATTTTGTTGGTTAATTATGTTAAGCATCGCTTTCTGCATCCGTGATCCCGCTTTGTGCCGAGCATCGATGCAAGTAGTGCTTCATATAGTGCTTCACAGATCCAATTACAGCATCTGGGCTGCCATGTTGAAGGCCGCTAATATAAATTTGATTACATATCGAAAATGCATTCTAGGCAAGCACCTACAAGCGGTAAAGCTAGATGGAAAAATAGCGTATTGAACGAAATTAGACCATGCTAGGCTTTGATGTAGGAGGAAATAGTCTGCTTTGAGATTGAGAAGCTTCCTTTAAAGCTTTGAAAAACCAGACAATTGAATAAAGCGAAGGCATCTAGTGTTTTAGATAGGGTCTGGCCTTATTAAGTAAATTACAATACAAGCTTACAGTTAACTTTGTTGTATCTATATGTAAGTATAGGCTCTCATCCGGTTTCGACTTGATCAGGCACAAGCACATCTCGTCAATAGCGGCAACGTCTGCCGCTACGCCAATAGGCTTTGCTCCTCAGAGCTCTACTCCATGATGTCCCCACGACATGTGCCTGCCGGAACTGGACTGCTTGTCCCTAGAGTATTGACATTGTGAAACAATATAGATGAAGAGGCACACAGTTTTTACTCCATCTACCACGAAGGCCTATGGCCTAAACACCCATGGGGTACCGTGGGGCTATAGAGGGATACAGGGGTAGGGGGGACGCCACACGGACTCTGGCGAGAGAACACGTGTGCACACATTCTGGCTCCGCCGACGAAATCCGCCGGGTGGTACCTCCGCGGCGACTGATCAGGAGACCGAAGAGTCTACCGCTGCTCCCTAGTTTACTTTAAATTGAGATATAACTTAGAAATTGTTCGGTTAAGCTATTAAGAATTTTTGGATGCAAGATGGAATTAAGTCTTGACACAGAATAAAATATCGGAAAATGGGATAAGCACGTATTAAGGACATACATTAGGTGTACCTACCATAATACAAAGGAGCGGAGAGGCTGCAGTTAAATTTTAATTTTACGCGAACATTCGGTTCGCGGAATTGGTTTCAGTAATTTAGCCAGATAAATGTTAAAGTCTAAAGCATTATTAGAATAGCATGGAACCCGGTAAATGGGTTACCAGGAGGTAGGGAATCCTAAGATTTGATTTACCGACCTGCTGCTCCGCAATTTCTTCGATGTTCTCAGTAGCGGGGCTCTACATGTTCGCGATAATCGTCTTTCTAATTACTTGCTTCAGCATGGAGGATTAGTTTCCTAGGTTGATTAAAAGTGCTGAAGGGCGATTGTGCATTGTACGCGAAAACAGATGCAATATATATTCGCGTACGGTAGATTTTAAGACAGATTTCATGAAGTTTTGTGGCCAGAGGCGTGCACAATTCGTTGGCCTGTGGGTCAGTAACAACTTCCGCCTTTAGCTCCAAAATGCCCTTAAAACTTTCGACAAACTCACCTCCTTTAAGTGAACTAGTACATCGCTCTCATTAGATCATTGTATCTGCACTTGAATCTTACTCATTGGAAATATTCGAGAATCCTTGGGCAATTTCTTCTATAATAATATGCCTCTTTGTGTCCCTTTCACCCGCGAAAATTGTGATTTACAACTTTATGCAAACAGAAGTTATTCGTAAGGCTTTTAAGTCGTCCCTAGGTAATTAGCTTTTAGAGCTTCAAGTTTTCAGATAAAATTTTATGTTTTCCCTAACATCAACATCTTGCGAATCCTGCCTTGAGACGGATACACCGTTTTTAGTTTTTAAATGCTTAGTAACAAAATATCACTTCTTTTCCTGCTACCTGTCCTCTTCCATTCTATCTTTTTGTTCTAAAAGGCCTCAATCGCTTTAGCCATTGTAAATCAGGGGCCCACCTAAGGTGGAGAGCTGGTGTAACTTGGAAAAAGCAGCGTTAGAGGTCCACGTGTCTAGACAGTATTCTCAGTCAATGTCACCAGATGAAGTGTACGAAGTGTGGCAGAAAAGTAATCACATTGCAAGCGGTCATGAAAACACTGCATTGCTGTATTTTATAGAGCGCGTGTGTCAGTCCCCTCTAGCCGCTCGGTGCGAGTTTCAACTCCATCCGGTGACCACGAGATTTTTTAGATTGCTATTAGTGAAGTTGTGTTTCGGTTGTGCGTCACGCAAAATGGATCAGCGGAACTGGGAGCAACGTTTATTATCCCGAGCTGAAGCTTTTCGCTGGCGGAAATCATTTTTGGAAGGTAGGAAGATGCTCGCCCCTCGAGGAGGCCGTCAACTTCTAAAATCGATGAGAACATTGAACGTGTGGACACTCTAGTGCAACCAGATCGTCGTTTAACATTGAGAATGTGTAGTGACCAGTTGAATATGAACAGATTCACCGTTCTTCAAATTTTGATAACCCCGAAAGGCTTTCCTGTGGTTCCCCAGCTGCCTATTCACCAAATCTGGGTCCGTGTGAGTTTTTCGTTTTTCTGAAACTGAAAAATGTTCTGAAAGGACGTAATTTGGAGATCAAAAAAAGTCTACCGGACATGCTCAAGACAGTATCGTCTTGAGGACTTCCAGCGCTGCCACCAAGATTGGGAACAACGTCTCCATCAAGGGAACTAATTTGATAATAATGAAGTTTGTAAAATATTAAGATTTGGTTAGATAAAATATGAGTATTAGTCTCATCAATTTTCTGCCACACTAGTGTTGCAAGCTGCGCGTGCGCTCTATCGCGCTGGGGGTGCATTCCTAAGCTACTATTTACACTTGACAATATTTGAATATCAGAGACTAGGAATCACTTTAATTCAGGGATTCGGCTTTCTGCGCTTTCCTCTAATTTTCTGATTGGCGGAGTCTCACTTTTTACGCGGTGCAGCGTTGCCCCAACTTCCGGTTCCGGGTCATTTAAATTGCAAGTGGATGTAAATGGGCGGACTGAGTGCCCAGCCATTGTCCCTGCTGAAAGGTAGGGCAGTCGGAGACTTTTTGCTCTCCAGCGACTCCAGCGATGAATATATTTTAATGTGCATGAAGTTAATGGTTTAGTTTTTTGCAAGTTTGGATAATGCAACGTTAAGGCCCGCTTAAATCGTTGAGGTGAATGTACGACCAGACAGTGTGATTGTGGCAGATAAGGATTGGTCTGGCAGCAAATCGCATATTACGACCATAACAGTTACTTAACAAGAAACTCGCAGGTCCACACACACAGATTGTCTAGAACAGAATACGTCCCGAATCAAATAGATGTTAGGTTGTTCAACAAATTTCCACAACCCCTCAGGCCCTTGCCACTCACAATGTTCAGACTTGTGCTTGCGGAACTATTAAAAAGTAAAGCACATTTTCTCTTGGGATGATTACCTGCCAGATAACCTGATTAATAACCGTTATGTGTAATTCTGACAATACGGTTTATGATGGTCATCACTGTGGTGTCCCATATTCATTTGTTTACGTCTCTTATTTACTTTTATATTCTATGTTTTTAGTGTTATCTATTTTATTTATATATTTTTAACGCAGCAGTATTTTAATCTGTGTCTACCACGTTTTTTCCAATGTTTTTGATTTAAATATTTATTTATGTTATATTCCAAGGTTTGTTTGTTTTTGACTACTATATATAAATGTGTGTTATTTGCCTATGTATTTTCTGTGTTTTTCTATCTATTGTACTATAACCATTGATCTGTTCTATACCATCCCATGATGCTCTGACGGGACCAATAATGAAACGAATGAATTTGCATCAGGAACAAGTATTTCGCATTCTACATATAACTTGGCCGTATAGACTTCTGTATCTATGAGTGGTTTTGCTAAACTTGGAAGACCTGGGACATACCTCGACGTTAGCAGAATTTTTTGGGAATTATATTCAAATCAACAAAGGACAAGTTTTGTGCTACTGAATTCGACAGCGCCACGATTTTCCTTTTTGTGCTGAACGTTTGACCACAGTAGCTACTCAATTATCTGATCTGTAAAAATGGTAAATGCGTCTAGTAGTAATAACATCCCTATAAAGTAGAGCAGCTGCGGCACCAAAGTATTCAGACAGTAGCTTTATGACTGTTCTAGTACAAAAAATGTAATAGAGTGCACAAATATGCCAGCTGACGTATAATGTAACTATCTACCAGAATTATCATAATCATAATTTTGTTAATGAAGAGCTGGGGCATTTCGAAAACGGTGTTAATTTGTATTATTAAGTAATGATGATTGTATTTATTATACAGGGTGACTTTGAAGTTGAGTCATTAATTTTCAGATAATGATTGTAGAAGGAAGATAAACCAAAATATGTGTGTAAAAATTAAAAAAAAATAAAAAAAAAATTTTACCTTGTTTTATAAAGTATCCTCCCGACAAGTATTTCAGTGCGGACCTGTATTTGATCGTGAGGTCCCCTGTGAGGTCTTAAGTCACCTGATTCACGAGCCCGTTGTACTACATTAACAAAGGCACGAGGGGTTGGTGGCACTCGATTGGGAAACCGATCCGCATAAACATGTGCCATTTTTTATTTCGTTTGAGCCACGCAACAGACACTATTCACACGCGACTGAAACTGACTGTATGTATAACTGAACTGAATTGTAATCGTAAAAACATCGTTGCAAATTCTTTCGCTTTTTTGTTTCCGATGCGATGAACCGTTGTTGCCAAACACGAACACATGATATTATTGAGACAGGGCGGTACTCAAACTTCCAAAGGGCTATAACTTTGTTGCTTTAATTTTACCAGAAAAATGGTAAAGGAAAAAAACATTTCTTTTGATCAGATCTACACACTGTTAAAATAAATGACTCAACTTCGAAGTCACCCTGTATGTATACCCTCTCATGTGTAAACCCTCAGTTATGTATTCAGATACTAATTCATTGATACACATGGAAATGTTATCAGTAGAACACTTGATCCATATTAGCAAATTTTGGGGCCAGATTGTGAAAACATGACATTTTCCGCCTTAATACGGGACTATTATAGAATTAAAGGTCTGGATAAAAAAATTTGGTTCAGAAGGTTTTTTGAAAGAAGCACCAGAAAACCGGACAACTGGAATGTACGATGTGTTCACGGATAATTTAGAGACTTAGTACTCATGTCAACAGCAACGTAGTATTGTAATTTCGCAGATTTGATGTGTCCAAGTAGTAGCATAATGGACACTTGAGGCTGGGAGTTTTGCGAACCGTGAGAAAAAGTGGAATCCTTGGATGTATGCTGGTGATCCAGCGGTTGTCAGTGCTAGACCAGCTGCTGGTATTGCTGGTAAAACTGCTACTGTCTGGCCAGCACCATCAGCAAGAACAAAACCACCACCAATGATACCCGCATCACCATCATCAGTGATACCAGGAATGGCAACAGTTGGATCAGCAACACCACCCACTGGACCACCAGCACACGTCAACGGATACCACTTTTTCTCACGGTCAAGTGTCCCTTATACTAATTCACTTGTACTGTACCTAACAATACTCATGATCACGCGAAAAGAACTCCGCTTCTACAACGTAGGAGCTATATTGCCTCAATGCAATACTCATATACAGAATAAATGTTGGTACATTCCTAGAAACAACTACGTTTGTTATAACAAAGCTTATGTGCGTTAAAACAACATCGAAGACGCAAAAAAAATCACGAAGGATCTTGAAAAGCGATCTACGTGCTCTCGGGAAGCCATGATGATATTTCGAAAACACTCACCGTAAACTAAAATAATATGGGCACCGATAATACCGAACTCCGACAACACCGAACTCCAAAATTACAGTAAGAGTGTGCCATTTTTCTTAGATTCGATGTGTAAAAGATTGGGTTCTGATCCGCATCGCACTTGTTTACGTTTGATATGATCGAGGTACAGAACCGGATTAGGTTTGATTGTCTGATCATACGCATACTTCATATATCTGTAGTATCCTACAACCTACAAACCACATTATCGAAGTGTAGACTGCGGCACTAAAGGCAGATATTGACAGTCCTTAAAATGTGGCACTCACAGCGAGTAACTTGTCCGAGTAGGTTAGTGGCATATTTCGATTCATTACGTAGCTATAATCAGCATGTCGGTCCTAAAAATGCCACTCAGTTTCTGTTAGATGCTACTTTAGATCCAGTCCTGTGATCCAGTAGCTGTTTGACATCCAATCTGGCTTCAAGTTCGTCGGAGCGAAGATTACAGTTCGATATTACTCCGGAACTTGAGGATAATTGGATAATCCAGCTAATTAAATACCGTGTAAATTTTTTCGCCTTGTTGAGCTTTTATAAAGAAGATGAGCGAGGCAGTCCGGCTGTTAAGGTGTTTTTGTGTAGATGTTTCAGGACGGAATTAGCAGCTGAATGGAAAAATCTGGTCGAACATCCGAATTAACAGTGAAGGCTCAGCTCGGTTGTAAGGAAAAAAATTGCGTCAAGTACGTTCACTCTGCAGTTCCTACGCAACACTGTTATCAGCTCATAAAGAGCAGCTCCTGTGGGAAGAAAGTTAGTAACCAGTATGTATAACATAAGTATTAAATAGGTCAGGCCTGAACCACCAGGGCATCCTAAGCACCCATTCGACAGGTTGCGATCTCGAAATTTCTCCCCTATCCTTTCCATAGTACGGACCATCTAGTAACGTTGCTACGACTGCCCTTGCCATTCGCCACTCCACAGCATGCTTAGACCAAACCTCGAAGCAGGTGTATCAACGTTAGATGTGTTGCGTGGGACACGTGTACAGAAAATATTTCTCTATTATCCCAAGTTTAAAAGGCAAATGTACGGGGAAGTCTATGCTATGTACCGTCAAAATTTCCTTAGGTAATAGACTGCCGTTCGTAAGCTATTCAAGTGAAAATATTTCTATCAGTATGTTCATGGGGCCTGTACTCGTATATCCAGACGGGAGCCCCGGACACAATTTATATAGAAACTTACTTTTTTCTGCTCCATTGTATTTAAGGTATTGCCACGCTGGTACACTTTGTGTAAAACCTCTCTTCGCCTGCCTCTGGGCTCATTACTTTCCATTTTCATACCTTTGTATAATTTGATCCCTAAAAAATGTGTCCCAAACCATGTCATTATTAATTAGGTTTCGGAGGACCTGCCAAATACAGGCCGAGATGATTTAATAATAATAATATGCAATGCAAAACAGCTTTTCAATATAGGACCGGAACTTTGTCGTCGACTTTGTTATTCTTGCCGTCATTTCTCTCAAGCAATTTGCTTTGCAAATCGATGCTTTAAAATTCAAATTTCCACTAAGATAACGACAACATGAGCGGCAGCTGCCGCCACGTTGATTATTGTTGGAAATTATCTTGGACGTATCTGCCCTTTGTTACTTTCTTAGTGGAATTGCAATATGGTCGCCTTGACCTTAGAGCCATAAAGGCTATACGAATCTGTGTACGTGCTCGAAGGTGCAATAAAATTCGTAAATCATTATGGAGATTGCCGGAGCTCTCGCTTTTGAAAGCACAGCGGATGACTTTTGCCCTTTATTACTTTGTTACTGAGGTTACAATGTGGTAGCCTTGCCCTAAGTGTCATTAAAACTAGGAGACATTCAGACAGAAATATTTGTAGATTGCGCAAATAGACGAAGAACTTAGTGTAACTTTAGGCCAATATTAATAAATAAACAAATATACGCAAATTGTCCGTTCAACTGACAAGTTGAGTTCAGATGATGTAACCTTACTTAAAAAGTTCAACTGTGCAAATGGGACTTTCTAAGTATGTAACTTCGGTCTACTAGAAGGATGGAATCTAAAGGATATGGCGGCTTAGTCGCGTCCTGATTAGTGAATGTGTCTTTATTATCGGATCATTCTCTATTTTTTTAATATCTTTAAACATTCATTGTGACTATTCAAAGCACTTACGTCCTCACCCCGTGAATATTTAATTCAAGTTTTGTGTCCGCCATTTTGTGTGTAAGATTTGACATCTAATTTTTTTCGCCAAAGATACATATGTCAAGTTATAAATAAACGTAAAAACTTATGCACAATTTACATTGAGAACAACAAATAGATAGTATGATGGACATATGGATAAAAGATAAAAATATAATCGACCACATTGAATATCGAACATACATTCACACATGAAATAGATAGGATTAGCTACTCCAACAACTCACTCATAAATACCACGAAATATAACCCACCAATTTGTTTAGGCCATTTTGATTTTAGACATTGTGACAACAGATTCCTAATTGGATACCGTTTAGTGCCAAAATCTGTTCACATCAAACAGTGGCTTGTATTTTGGCCACGTTTTCCGACTACTTTCACCACTGTTACCATTGCTATTAATCAATTAAACTTCCACTGCTCTCGCACCTAGAACGCCTTCTTAGAGGAAGTGGATCAGCAATTCGTGGAACATGCGTAAACTAGTGCTTCCCTTCATTGTCGTAAATCAGATAATTTCGCAGTATTAGCCAATTTTCCACCATCGAGAGCTTTCCTTTCCCTTCCATGTCTCTCTTTCGCTCTACCGTCCCCTCGTCCGATTCGAGTGTAGGCAACCGCGATCCAAGTGCTAATTAAAATTCAGTACTTTCCCGTTCTACCAACACCCACCGTCACGTGGAATTCTTCATTAATTTTTCTGGAAATGGCAGCCCTTCATGGTGTACGTTTTCCACTTGCGTGTTAACTCTTTCGCCATTTGCGCACTTCTTCCTGAAGTGTTCTGCTACCTTAATGCTTTTCCCTGGGGAATCTTGTATCCCATTAGTGAAATAATTAGATGATGTTTCGCAATAGGTGCAATACTTGTACACAAAGAAATCCGAGGTATTTAAATCAACTTCTTATGGATAACATAACGAATTTCTGTTACAGCTGGGAAAAGCGATGTTTATGATGCATCTAGAGAAGACATACTTTTCGCCATTCATCTTCTTCACTATGTAAAGGCTCAGACTGAGATAGGGCTTGTTTTTCTCTGGTTTGAAGAACTATTGCCCCAGAAAACTGGAAATTTACTCATGTCCAGCCCGTCCCAAAGAAAGATTTATACCGACCCTTGCAACTAAAGACCTATTTATGGCTCTATAAGTAATGGGGAGATGCATAAATCGGGAAGTTCTAGAGTACCTCAAGCGTCAAGGTTTGGTCATCTATGATCTACAGGGCAACTGCTTATGTCACACTACTATGGAGTAAGCTTATCCAGTCATATGTCATATCATTTGAACCTGGGCTTCTACCTGCGCGGCTGCTTCCGTTAAAAAAAAATGGCTATTACTTCATCACGACGATGCTTCTACATCTTTCTCAAAATTAGTGGAATGACATGGAAGTTGTAACTGGAAAATTATGGACAGCTTATCACTCAAACAAGGTGTCAGAAAGTTGAGAAACCATCATTCTGCACTAGTTTTTTTGAATATTATAAAAATCACTAGAGTACTGAAATGTTTCAGTGTGTGCCTCCATAAAACGTTAAGTAAACCTAAGTATCAGAAGTGGTACCAAAAACGGTAAATACGTCAAGACATAATAATATCACCATATCATAGTATTCGAACACTACGTTTATGACATTTCTAATACCTATAGTGTACTTATGTACCATGATAATCATAATCATAATTATGCTGTTGACACACCAAGGCATTTCGAAAACGGTGGTAAAATGAGTCAACAAAATAATGGAGAATGTGCATTATGCAAGTATTAGGTAATGATGATTGTATAATAGCACATATACTGGACAGATACTTGCGTTACATACCTACGAGATTTCACGTGAAAAAGCTTAGTTATATATTCAGATACTGACTCATTATTGCATATTGCAATTTTATTACTATAATATTCAAATATTTCCATATTAACCAACTTATTCATGAAATCGATATAAACATAACATCTTTCGCGCTACTGTGCTATTATAGAACCAGAGTCCTTGAGTAAGCATTTTGTTTGATAATATATTGCACCTCTTTCAGAAGATTTTTTGAATGAATCAGCAGATAACTGGCTAAATGTATAGATATCTAAATATCTATAATTTAGTGACCTGGAAAATGACCCATCTCACGAGATTCGAACATTTGAGTATGTCATGTAATAAATAAGTATCTCTAACAAAATGTGGTGCACATAAGACACATTATCTATGTTTGTTTGTCTGACTACATGTCTAAGTACTTCTCAGTTAAGTTAAACAGGTTATGATATATGAGATCTTAAACTCTTGCTGCATTTTGATATACAATCGATTAAAGCTGGTATCTTTGTTGAAATTTGGGAAATAGCAACTAATTCTAATTTTTGTGGACATTTTCAGTTCATCAATAGCTATTTATGAGACTGTAGACCTATAAAACTGGAATCTTTATTGATGCAATCCCTGTAACCAATCTTGGCAATAGCAGCAAGAAATGCCAATTTTTCTACATTCTGTGAATATTAACAGCTTATGATATATTTGGCTTTGGAGTTTTGCCTGTACACCTAGAATCTTGATTGATTAACAGTCATTTTTATTGCACTCATTTTTTGATCTCTTTATTACATAAAGCCTATTTTCATACAACTGGTAATCAGTACCTGACTTCAGCAGACACATCAACAAATCGTCGCTCCGTTGATCAAGTGCGATGATTCGAGCAGATGGGACTGAAGTGCGAACGTTGGCGAGCGAGCTTGCCCGAAAAAGGCGCACACTGTCTTAACCGCGTGGAAGGCGCACAGCCGGTAGACTAGCAACAGGCTGGCGGCACCAAGCAGGCCGGCCGTCAGCCAATAGGGGGCGGAGCCCAACCGCCGTGACGTCATCGTCTGCAGGCGGACCACGCATGCGCCAGCGGCAAGCTTCGCCGGTTGCCAGGGCAACGGGGATGCGTCGTCCGTGGTAACCTCCAAAACGGTGGGACATGGCCTTGGCCGGTGAAAGGCAGGTGAGAGGCGACGCACACTGTTGCTCTCGCTTCCTTGCATTTGCTATATCAAAATAAAACAGCCCGAGGGTCTCCAAAAAGAACAATTCATTTTCAGGGGCAACTGTGATTAACAGTCTGCTTAAAATCTGTTTTAGTTGCAAGAGTTTCTAATCATTGCAACCATACTTGCTTATAGCCCATTAATACTGGCATCAAACAAAGCCTTATTTTACTATTTCTAAGCTCCAACCAAATTTCAAAATCCGTCTGCTGTATCTTCCGGCATTTCCTCTTTATTTACAAACTAGGTGCTTTGAAGTGATTTTTCATTTTTCCACATGTCCGTTCATAAGTGTTGGATACATTCATCCTCATCTTCAGCAGATGGGTCGTCAATAGCCATCATCTATTAGGAAACAAATTGCGTGCAAGGTTATATGACGTTTTCGAGATGGTCTGTACACCTTGGGTTAGTGCCATTTTCCTAGATACAAAGTAAACAGTAACGGAGAGAGAAAGAATTAATGCTTGGGTCGTGTGTTGAGAGATGAACGGTACAAGGTATTTTCGTCTAATAATCGAGGAAAAGGAGGACGCAAGTACCCGCGGCTAAGGGTCTCAAGGCGATGGTTTGATCGCAAGTCTCATTGAAAAAAGTTACCAAAGGCAATTTAGGTTCATCTCATAAACCGTTCTCTATGATTTAGAAAACCGCTCAAGAGTGTGCTTTGAATTAGAAAATATGTTAGGAAATTGAGCTCTTTTCAATACCTACTGGAGAAATCCCTCCTCGTTGAAAGACCTCGCTGCTTATGGAAAAATATCTTCACTCTCTTGTTTCACAACACTGTTATTAATTGATCAAACCAGCGCGTTTGGAACATATAATCCCTCTTTAATGAGTTTAGTTACTTACCTTCAGTCCTACGCACCGACGCGCCAGCTACCAATCTACTGGGTAAAGGAGACACGCACACAAAGATTTGTTTTGTTTATACCCCAAGTATATTGGTTGTAGGTTAAGACTTTGCCTGAAAATATGTTTAATTACCAATAAAAAAAAATTGATGAAAATATACCGTGATTTGAAAATTCGAAATATGTATAATCATAAAATATAGCATATTTACCTTTAAAAAAATTGAATTGAAAAATTATGGTCAATTCACTGACTTTTTGGGATAGGTAAGTCGAATAACCGTTATACACCTTCGCGGCCTCCATTAAACATGGTCACCAAACCATCTCGTTTTGGATTGCGAGGCTCGACTGTTCATATACTCCTATAGGCGCCTAATGATGCCCCTCATTCAAACTGAGGACACATATACCTACACACGTGAGCTTCGTGACTGCTCCTGAACTGGCAGCAATGGCATAGCATTGGCCTCCATTTAAACATCTATCAATATGACTCACATGTGCATTAAGAGTGATAAGCCATCATTCTGTCCAAACGCATACCAGCATATTCATCAAACGTTGACATCCCGTTTTCATCACCCAGGCAACGATCCGAATATCCGGTGTTCACCGAATGAAGCTCACTCTAGATTGCGACCATGCGGAAAACTTCTGTTGTCGATGTCATGACGACCGCTCATAACGGATCTCCAATTATACGACGTTGAGGAAGTTTAATTTTCACGAAACTAAGTCTATTCTCTACACCTCAACGTACCAGTGACGTAACCAATAAGGTGCGTCTCAGGATACGCAACAAGGATCAGGTAGATGATAGTAATAATAATAATAATAATAGCATAATAATAATGATAATAATGATGATAATAATAATAATAATAATATTAATAATAATAATTATAATAATAATAATAATAATAATAATAATAATAATAAGAATAATAAATGGCCTTTATTCGTCACATAATTACAAAATAATTGGCTTAATAGGAATAGTGACGGGAAGGTGGAGTGTCAGCTTACGCTAATTTTCAACCCGACCTAAAAAACATTGACACAAACTATAAAGAAAAAAATTTAACATTTGAATCTTCACAACATTGACCACCAAAAAGAGAAATCTTAAAGTATTACACTTATCAGGAAAAGGAAGCAATCAATTACCTGTGGATATGCGTAAAGTTAAATTCTAGTCATCCGATTGCTTTATGCTTTAAAATTGCTTAGGCTATATTTTTTATACCCACTTGTCAAGCAGTTATAAGCGGCCCATACACGGACGGATTATCCGTATAATTCAGATACGTACAGATTTGGTTCGACAGATCCGGATCGGACGGACTAAATCTTTCCTTGTCCACTAATTAACATACCATGCATGCGTTCCGGATCTTCGAGCGTGATTTGAGGTATCAAATTCGTCAGTTAGTGGAGTAAAATCACACATTTCAGACAGATTCGATCTGGTGCGTGGTATTTTAGGTGAGGTAAGAGATCTGGTCGTGGCAGTGGCAGAGAAGTTTAAAATGTTTTTGCAAAGCAAGAAACGAAGGGCTATAGCTTGTGCTGGCATCATAGTGGTTTCAGAATATCTACGCAAAAAGAGAGTGAGAAGAAAGTGGACCAAGAATTGGTCATTGCGACGAAACGATTTTAGTCATATGTCACTTTTGAGAGAGCTGCGAGCTGCTGATCCAAATCATTTTCGCAATTATTTACGAATGGACGAAAATACGTTTAACCTTTTATTAAACCTTGTTGGATATCATTTACAGAAACAGAATACAGTAATGCGACAAGCAATTTCTGCCGAAGAACGGCTAATTGCCACTCTTCGATTTCTGGCCACTGGAAGATCGTACGAAGACTTGAAATATTTTACATGCATTGCAGCTCAAACTTTAGGGCAGCTCATACCAGAGACCTGTCAGGTTATATATAATGTATTGAAAGAAAAATATATGAAGGTAAGAAAGAAACTCTAATTTAGAAATATTGCGAAAAGAATACTACATTTTTTAAAGTAAATCAAAAAGGTACATTTTTGCCAACAATAAAACTGTTATTCAAAGATTATACAATCTTGTCGCATTGACATAAAAGTCACTTAAATCTGTAGAATTGCTTCCAGCAGAAGATGTAGATCTTGAGTGATCAGGAAGAATGGCAGCAGACGTCTCCGTGACAACTGTTGTTCTTGTTAACTCATTGAACAAGCCTTTTGTAATTATTTGACTAATTAATGACTCCGATAAATATGTTTGTTCTTATGACATCTTCTTCAGTTTCGCTGCGATATTTATAGCAATCGCCATAAATTCATCAACCTCCACTTTTCGCATTAAAGTGGTGGAACAGACATTCATGATTTTCTTTAATTCTGTTGCATTGTCGTTGGCCTTTCTTTTTTGCCATGAACGTCTACTAGAACATGTAGTTGGTGTCTTAAAAACCTACAAATGTATTCTTGTTAGTGCATTTCATACAAATCTGTTGGAACATTATGGTAAACATTTTTAAAATTAGAGATACTCAAGATAATTGACTGATGCGAATGTTAATTTTTGCATTCTTCCGTTTTTTAGTTTCCGACTACAAAACAAGAATGGATAGAAACTGCGCAAGGTTTCAAATATCGTTGTCAGATGATAAATTGTGGTGGAGCACTCGATGGAAAACATATTCGGACTGAACGTCCAGCTTTATCAGGGGCTCAATATTATAATTACAAAAATTTTTATAGTATTGTGCTGATGGCATTAGTTAATTCCAACTACGAATTCGTATACGTTGATGTAGGAAAGTAAGGAAGATTATCTGATGGTGGAGTTATATCGTCAACAAAGTTTTACATGTTAGTGAAGGACGAACTACAATTCCCAAACAACGATGAAAACGACGAGAAATTAAATTTTGTCATAGTTGGAGATGAAGCTTTTGCTCGACATGAACACATTTTAAAGCCATTTTCTCAGAGAAATTTGACGAATGAAAGACGTATTTATAATTGCCGTATTTCCAGATGTCGACAACGCTTTCGGTTTGATGGCATCTCGATTTAGAGTTCTACACACAAAAATATGTATTGATCCCCAAAAAGCAATATTTGTTACTTTAGCAATCTGTATGCTACATAATATTTTAAGAAAAACCAGTCATTCTTACATAACTCCATCATCAGTGGATGGTGAAGATCTCAATAATCACAAAATTATTTATCCAACTGTATGTCTTCTTTTTTTAAACAAATTTTAATTTCGTTCGTAGAAAATATTTATTTCTTTTGTTTTTGCCTAAATGTTAGCTATATTGCAATAGAAATATCTATTTATCTAATATTTACCAATTATTATATTATTTTTTTCGTTGCCATGGCTAATTATTCAACAATTCATTTAAATTCGCAGTAGATTTCCTATCATGTGACAAAAAAAGCAATATTTGTTACTTTAGCAATCTGTATGCTACATATTTTTTTAAGAAAAACCAGTCATTCTTACATAACTCCATCATCAGTGGATGCTGAAGATCTCAATAATCACAAAATTATTGAAGGAGACTGGAGAAGAGATACGCATAATAGCCTTGTTCCACTTCAGCCAAATAAAACGAGAAGTGTTTCATTGAAAGCAATGAATAATCGACAAAGTATTTGGAATATTTCAATGGACTCGGAGAAGTGGAGTGGCAGCATGATATGATTCTCCAAGGGAGAGCTTAAATATTTTTTGAGTTATTCACATGACTTATTTAGATTTCATATTTCAGTAATATATTGATTAACTTACTTCTTCTCTCTTGCTTTCTGATTTACCGTTTATATTTTCTCGCACTTGCACTTCTAAAGATTCGTCGACACCAATATTTTCTTCTTCAGTATCATTTGAATTTGTAGTGGGCGATCCAATGTTTGAAATGCTATCTAGTGGAGTGTCTTGGTCTATGGTAAATAAGAGCAAATCGTAGTACCTATAAATAATAAAAAAAACAGATTATTTTGTTTAACACCAGAAGAGACCTAAAATACTTACGAAAGTGTCGGTACGTACAGATCTTCGGAAGAGGTGCCACTTCTTTTAGATTCTTTTACTTTATTTTATTTTTTTGTCACAAAGCCACGATCTACGTGTGGAAAGTAAGCCTGGCAGTGACGTACCAGCTCATCATAAGCACGATATTCAAGATTTTTGTTGGTATATCCTTTTGCTCTTATTTGCCATAAGCAAGTAGGACTTCTGTACATTTCTATAAAGTCCGTTAAAATTTCTCGTGTCCACTCACCCATGATGATAATATTAATAATAAATTAATGTATACTACTATTCGCGCGTACCCACTAACGACGAGATGTAGCTGGCGAGTTAGAACCTGCAGATTTGATGTCTACCAAATTATTATCGCGCCGTATCTGGCTCGTCATTAACCATTAACGCACCGATATCTTTACGAATTTGGCTCGCCACGTATCACATATGACAGATAATCCGTCCGTGTATGGGCTGCTATTTAGTTTGGGTACCCAGTACGAGAACCTAAGTGTGAACAATGCTGTCGAATGCCGCGGGATGAGTAAGATGCGTCTATTCCTAGAGGATCTTTGAACGTACTGACAGAGGAGGGTTAGCTTTGAATAAATATAAAATGTCGCTTTAAGGAGAAGGGTATTATGTACCAAAGATAGGCGATGTGATTTCGACAATTTGTTCTTCTTAAATCATCCCGATTGCCCAACAGCGCCACTAATGTGATCAAATTTACGGATTCAATAAGCTAAATCTGATGCATGAGTTTTGTACCATCTGAATCCGCTCGGCGTCACGTTGTAGGAGAGCAGGTCCATAAACACAGTCACCGTAAGATAATTTTGGCAGGATTAGGAATTCGCAGAGTTTAAGCTTGAGCTGTGTTGACAGGACACTGCAACTCTGGTATAACTGACGAAGGACATTATATGATAACATGTTTAGTGAAGCGTAGCTTGCAGTCAAACCAAATACCAACGTTTTTGCATTCGTTTACAAAGGATATGTCTTAATTATTCACCATAATATTAATGCGATCTGGATTTATTTCACGATTCCCTTTGGGCCCAAATGAAATGCAGCAAGATTTGCCAGCATTCAGGTTTAGATTGTGAGCACCCCATATGTCAAAATAGACTGCAGATACTGATTTATTTGATGATGCAAAAAGAAAAATTCATCGGAACCGAAGCTGTTGTAAAGTTGGGTATCATCGGCGTAATGATGAACTGAGTAGCTGGCGGTTTAATGAAAATCACGTATATAAAGAGCAAATAAAAGGGGACTCAAAAAAGATCTTTGAGGGACACCAACATTTCTGAATAACGAAGTTGATATATAGTTTTCATGTATGACAGACTGTGAGTGATCAGTTAGGTAACTTTTAATCAGCGTGCAAGCCGATTACAGAGAATATTTGGGTCAACCGAATCGAAGGCCTTGCTAAAATCAAGAAGAACTAAGCAAGACCGCTTTACTTGATCAGCCGTGCTATAAATATCATCTGATATAGACAGGAGCGCAGTGGTGATGCTATTTAATGGTCGGAATCCAGATTGAGAGGTGGTCAGTAAATTATTTTCACAAACAAATGTGTGCAGCTTCTCATGTAGAGCCATTTCCAAAAGTTTAGATAGGCTTGGTAAGATCTCTGTATCCAGCAAAATGCGAATTTATTTGAACACTTATTGTAAAACTAGTTTTAAGTATATCCAACTGTATGTCTTCTTTTTTTGAAGAAATTTTAATTTCGTTTGTAGGTAAAATTTATTTCTTTTGTTTTTGACTAATTGCCTCTATGTTGCAATAGAAATATGTATTTATGTAATATTTACCAATTATTAAATTATTTTTTTTCGTTGCCATGGCTAATTATTCAACGATTCATTTAAATTCGCAGTATATTTCCTATCATGTGACAAATTTTTTAGTTTGATTTTATTAAAAAATGGCACAATTTATCGATACTCAATAAGACTACATTTTTTATGTAGAAAACCCTAAATTTTCAAATTCCATAACTGAATTTCAAAAATAGAATCACACAAAAATTTTGGGGCTAAAATAACCTGAGTCCATTCCTGTTACATACGCTTCCAAACAAAACTGTCTAAAATTGTTAATATTTTTAAATCCAGCATAAAAAACTAGGCTAGAATACCAAATTCTATGTCTTTATCTCAACACGTTTCGGAAATATTAAGGAAAAACCATCTTCAGTGGAGCCCCTTTAAAAGACCGTAGCGCCGTTAGGGGACGTTTGTCAACATATGTTTATATATACTTTTCTTCCTACTTTAAGCTCTAGGAACCGCTGGTAGAATATTGCACACTTTTTTCGGGACACCCTGTATATCTATTCAGCTGATATAAATAACATGTCTAAAAGATTGACCTTATTACATCTCATTGCCTTAATATGTTTTATAATTCAGTAAAGATCAAGACACTGCACAAGAACATCTGAAGGATACGCCACTGGCTTTCCGTCAACGTAAGTGGGGATTTCTAGGATTCAGGCATGGTTGTAGACAGGAAGGATAGAGAATGGAGGTCGCATCGCATAAATCTATTCAGGATGCTGAAAGAATCTTTCGTTAACAGAGGATAAGAAGTTTTAGCATGAAATAGTTTGTAGGATAACCTAGATATGAGCCAGTGCGTTATTGTGAGGTAACTGACGTATAGTTTCTGGTTAATAGCGAAGATCATACACTAAATCAAAGCTCTATTTTTACTTAAGGCATTGTCTTAAAATAATAATTAATTGATAAAGGTTTAAACAGGTAAGCTCATTTGTTTCTTAAAAGCCATACTTACTTTTTGAACGGCTAAGTTAGCAAGCTGCGATTTAGGGAGGTCAATTGGCCAATATGGCGGCTGGGTGCCATCTGGAAACATTCTTTTTAAATGAGGATGGGCCATCTAGTTCCTACTTTAAAGCTTCTCTGTAATTTACTAATTTTAAAAATTACGCCCATACGTCGTGTTCATGTTTTCAATGCCTTTTACGCTATATATACTATATTATCGCTGGCATTTGCTTTTAAAAGCGCCTCAAAAATTATTATCTTTAATTTTTTTTAATCACTGGTTTCAGAAGTAGGTACTAAACATTTTACTTATTTCTCTATTTTTTATTCAAGGGTACCGCCTTGTGGACATACATACACATGTGGAATTTCACTACTACATTGCTAGGATATCTAAGAAATTCTCTAATGAATGGGCAACCAGGCGTATAATCAGAGACTTTGTGGACGTGCTTTTAGTACAGTTTTCATAGCTCCGACGGATAAAATGTAGAGAGGCTCAAACCTAAAGCATAAAGCCGTAACCCCTCAACGGTATCTAATTAAATTAGCATCTAGTTATATTAAAACTAGTCAAATGCACCTAACATACGGTGCAGTCCAAAAAACGTACAGCAATAAGTAATGATAGTAATTATTATTAATTAAAGTATCTCACGTTTCATCCACGCTCCCAGAACAAAATGGATTCGTGTTGCGTAAATTTTGTAGCGCTGAACTAAGCAAATTGCTGGACGCTAATTAGCACTCCAACAAACGTAAAATTGCTAATAATTGTATGAATAAATGAGTTTGCAACTGGTCGTTCAATTTTTTTCAGCTCTCTGTCAGCGCCGTGCACAATAGCTGAAACCTGAAGCGCTCACGCATAGCTCAGTAACACTTGGCAATAGTAAACTGTATAAACTGTTGTTCGTGATTCTAACTGCCACATTTAACAAACCCTGATAACAGTTTGTCGATATGACAGTTCTCTTTTGTGTCCCAATTAATACTTTTTCGTATTCACAAGGTTATGTCAAGAAATACCTGTCATATGATTCCTGTGAACTTTTAAACTTTTAATATGAATTCGTAAGTTTTGCGACTTGTCCATTTTTTTTTTTTTTATACTCCAACTACCACGAAGGCCTAAGGCCTAAGCACCCATTGGGTACCGTGGGGCTATGGGGGATACATGGGAAAGGGGGGACGCCACACGGACTCTGGCGAGGGAACACGTGTGCATGCAACATGCACACATTCTGGGTGCACCTACGAGATCCGCCGGGTGGTACCTCCGCGTTCCACAGTCAGAGACCGTCTACCACCTACGGACAATCACAACATCCATAGCCAAGAGAAAAATTTATAATATATATATATATATATATATATATATATATAATATAATCAAATAATGTAAAAACAATAGAACTGCACATTTCGAGCACAACGTATTAATACCTCATTAAATAACAGTGTTTTAAAATATCGTATTAAAGTCACTTTCCATGTGGTGAAACATCGTCATCTCAAAGTTGGGATTTTTCGTTACAGAACGTGTAGGCTATGCAGCAATAAGCAAGTTTTCACTGTTGCACATAAACCAAAGCCATCGAGTACCAGAGATATTGAGTTGCGAAAAGATTTGTATCGGCTAGTCCGACAATGCATCCAAGCTTGAGCTATTCCTATTTTTTCTTTTTTGGCATTTCTCTCCGTTGCCACTGGACCGATATTCAGAGTCAACAAACGTGTTCGTCCTTGGCGTAGTAGTAACATCGTTTGAAAATTTTCCAACTTGTAGACGGGCCAAGGATTAGCGAACAGACTGACGGTAGTCAGAAAGGCAAACGGACCGACCGACATGAATGGAATGTTTTTTTGTGATTTACATGTCATGTGACATTCAAGAAACTTGTCGTTTTCCAATTTTTTGGCGATTACAATACTGCCTCGCCATAAAGTTTCACTGTACTATAAAGGTGGGAAATAAAATGTCAAGGTATTGTGCCCACCACTCGCTCGTTTCACTGAAAATGTTTGCTGGGAAATTACAAAATGTTATTCATGCCCCGATGAATTTATTCATTATTTCTGTATTAGGCAACAATATAATTTGTAACTTTTAATGAAAATACCTGCAAGGTAAAAATACTAAAGAGGCCGCAGAGTTTCTTGAAAAGCGTAGCGTAACCCCCGACACTTTCATTAGCTTGTATGCGTCTCGAGCACTCACTTGTTTCACGTTTCAGCTTCATAAAAGCGGAATTTATGAAGGTACGTACATTGTATTTTCAAGGAATATTATAATTTTAATACTAGTGCGTCATAAAATAATTAGCAGTATGCAAGTTAGAAATTTACCTAAACCTTATCTTAAACCGAGTTGACTTGACGTGCTGTTATTTGAAGGCGTGCAACAATAGGAATTTTTCTCCACTTGTTCGGATAATTTATTCTTAATTCACATATGAAGAATAGTCGACTGATTGTCAGCTTCTAAGAAAAATAATTTTAAGACATCATACCTCAAACAGTACTTGATACTGAAGGAATGGTGGAGAAAGAATGTCTAATTTTCTCTGATAACGGAGGAATATTTATAGACGATAAGGGTGGTCGGTCGGGATGATGGTCTGCATCGTAGCTGGTACTTGTGACGTGTTTGACTGGTGTGGTCCAGCAGCGCAGATGGTCGGTACTTAAGGCAGGAAAGAATCTAACGCTACCATTGTCAAATGGGTGCAAACTATCGAGGAAGTACTAACTGTGTAAGGGCCGGTTTGGCTGGCTGGCCTGAACATAATATTTTATAAACTGTTCACAGGGTTGCGTGGGAACTGCGTAGACTTTAAGCTACTTAACTTGATTTGTATCATCTGTTTTACCAGCCTGAAATTTCTTAAGATTCAAAAAAGAAAACATAACACAATAGGAGAGCGTTGACTCTGATAAGGAACGGCAGACACCTAGAGATACCCCAGGATTTCTGAAGGAGGGAAAATAGTACGAAAAACAAGGAAGCTATACAAGCGTCTTAGAAATGTAGGATCGACTGAGATACGGCCCTAAGTAAAAGAGTTGTTAGCAAATACAACATGAATCCGTAGCATACAAAAAACCACAACAAAATACTGCTCTGTCTACCTGGCGTTGACGGTTCCATCAAAATTGTGTGTCACTTGTCGATATTGGGAGTTAAAATATTGCTAGATAATCAGCTGTTTCCTACCATAGTGGATACTTGCGAAAGAAATCATAACATATTTTTACGATGCTTTGACATCTATTGATATGAATAGCTAATCAGCGATTGACATCTAGTCTGTTTATAACCTGCTAGGTTAAACCCGCAGCTCGTCTTGCATGGAAGTGGCGTAAAGTATAGCCCTTTGTTTTACATTGATGTGAAGGTGAAGGAGATTGGTATCGGAGAAACAGATGCGATATTCAAAATAATGCAATAACAATGACAATACGCGATGCTGGCTAGTAACAACGGTCTTGTAGTTGACAACAAAATCTGCAAAAGATGTGGCACAATTGCGAAAAGTGGGTACCAGTGTGTGCGATGCAAAACCTCAGTGCATAGTGGTTGCTTTAAGTATCTCAAAAACGTTCAGAAGTTGGACGAAAAGTCGATACTGTGCTGTGAATCTGCCAGATGCAGTGAACTGACCGATGTCACCATTCGACAACAAAGTATGGACGAAGTTGGTGACGAAAGTGATGTCTCATTCTTCAGCGTCAATGAAGTAATTGGCAACAATGTGAATAATAAGGATATTATATTTTTGAAAGAGTTGATCAAGCATAAAAACCTTCTGATTAAGTCGCAACAAAAAACAATAAACAGTTACACGAACAAATAAACTCATTGACAGCATTGATGAGAGAAGCAACGACATCTGTGACTGAGCAGAAAGAACTCGCAAAGTCTACCAGTACGAGTCGAAACAAATCAGAAAGCAGGAAGCCCATGAATGAAGTAAATAAAAATACAAGTGATTCAGGAGTGTCGAAACAGACGAGTGGCAGACCAAAAGCAGCATCAACATCGCCAGCGCCCGTTCGCCATTCTGATGATGGAATTGATGCAGATGGCAGTAACTCCAGTCAGTGGCAGCCGGTCAAGTGTCGACGAAACAGTAGTAGACGCAGCCTAGTCGTAGGTAAAGGTCCCGAAACTGGCGCAGTGAGAGGTGTGGAGAAAAAAGCTTCACTACACGTTAGCAGAATCCATCCAGACACGAATATTGAGGAGATGTGCTCTATGGTTAAACTACACTTCCCTGAAGCTACTGTTGAGAAGCTCATCTCTAAACATCTTGAAGAGTAATCGTCTTATAAAGTTACCATTGTCCATAGCAACTTCAAAGCAGCTCTGGATGTGAATAAGTGGCCCAAAAATACATGCGTTAATCGTTTTTTATTCAAACGGAGGAATGTGGCACAAATAAGTTAGATTTTGTGCCATCGCTTCTATTGTTAAACATTCAATATATGAATGCATTTAAAGTTGACGAATTGCTCTTAACAATGATGGACTTTAGTAACATAAGTTTCGTGTGTTTGACTGAGACTTAGTCCTTGAGCGAGTCAATCAAAAATTTTGTAATCGACGACTTTCACATTTCTAGTTACTATTGTAGATCACAGTACAAAGGAGGGGGCACAGCCTTATATTCCTGGAAAACTGTATCTACCAAAAGTATAGATCTTACCAATTTTTGTGTTGAAAAACAGATAGAACTATGTGCTCCTCAATTTAACGACAACGGTATAACCACGATTATCATTGTATGTTATAGAATTGGGTCAAGCAATACATTGCGTCCCATCACATAATTTTATGTGGCGATATCAATATAGATTATTACCATCAAGTTACTGAATCTGGAAACCTGAATAGTGTCCTCAGTGAATTCAATTTGTCTCCATCAGTGGGATGGCCGACAAGGATAGGACGAAGTTCAGTCACCACTATTGATCAGATATTTACAAATTTTGAGGACAGTGGTACTTTCTGCGCTTTAGAGAATAATATGTCAGACCACAGGACAGTCTTCTTCGAATTCCATGAAAACATCTTAACCAAAGACAAACCTAATAATATCTGGAAAAGGTGCTACGAAAAGAAACTTGTTGGTGAACGAAGAAATAGTGCGTTCTAGTCACAATTTAAAGGAACTTCATTATTTAGCACCGGTAGTTCCAGAATGTAAGCAACAATATATTGAAAAAAAGAGACAACACAAGAAATTAATAGAACATACAAAACGAAGGTATTATCAGAAAAAAATATTTAATTCCAGCAACAAAACTAAAGCTGTCTGGAAGACTGTATCTGCACTGACCGGAAATAATACAAAAAAAACAATAATATGAGTTCGACTACTACATCCAATCAGAAAAACCGTGCTGATGAATTCAATCAGTTTCTAAAAAATGCACCTCTAAAAATCGTCAGAAATATTCCAGCAAATCCCACTCAGGAAAATACCTTTAGTTCGAACAGGGAAGATACACGGCATTTGATGTTGCTGTATCCATTTACTGATGATGAATTATTTGACCTAATGAATAAAAAGCTAAAAAACAAACATTCGTCTGGGCCTGATGAGATCTCAAATTTGATAGTAAGAAAAGTATTGAATTACATTTTAAAGCCACTGGTCTTCACGATCAATATATCATTCTGCACAGGGAAATTTAATTGTCTGCTGAAAACAGGAAAGGTGATTCCAGTATACAAAAAAGGGGATCCCTCTGAGCTGAGTAATTACAGACCAGTAACAATACCATCAAGTGTTTCAAAAGTCTACTGCTATCTGGACAGGTTGTTTTCGTTTTTGTTAAATAATAATATTTTTAAAGAGAATCAGTACGGTTTTCGAAATGGGAAATCTACGGCAACAGCAATTCACAGCTTCTAGGGAACTTTTGTCAAAATGATTGAGGCGGGCGAGTGCCCTGTTGGGATCTTTTGTGATCTCAGCAGGGAATTTGACTGCGTCAATCATGGAGTGCTGTTGCAAAAAATGTCAAAGTATGGAATAAATGGTCCATCACTGGATAAGGTCTTTTTTAGAGAATAGGTCCCAATTTGTGAGTATCGTCGATAGTGGTCTGAATGCGCCTATTAAGACCGGCATAGCTGACACCTCCATAGGCGTCCCTCAGGGCTCTATTCTAGGACCTGTGCTATTCAGTCTATATGAAAATGACCTTGAGTTCTGTTCCTCTGAAGGTAGACTCATTTTATATGCAGATGATACTTCAGTGGTGATATCGAATAAGTGTGAGGCTACATTAGGGAGATATTGTGGAGTTTTGTTGCAAGGTATTCACAAGTCGTTTAGCAGCAATCAGCTCTATTTGAATTCGGAACAAACATCAGTTGTCCAATTTCACAACATCCAGAAGAAGCCTAGGACATTAAGTATCACTTTCAATGGCTCAAGAATGTCCCTTAATACGCAAGTTAAACTCTTGGGCTTGTATCTAGATACAGGTTTGAATTTTAAAGACCACTGTATATACATTGCTTCAAAGATAAACTCCCAAACATATCTTATGAAAAATTTGCGAACTGTCCTTACCGAATAACAGATAGTTTCTGTTTACTAAGCTCAAGTTAAGACATGACTGAGATATGCACTATGCTTCTGGGGTTTGTCTACAAATGCCCAACAAGTGTTTTTCGCCCAAAAAAGAGTGGTTAAATGCATGATGGGAGGCATTCTTGTAAGGATATTTTTAAGTGCCTTAAGATTTTAACTTTACCATCTTTATTTTTATACGAAATGGCTGTGTATACTTTTATTAACAAAACTAGATTTTTAAACAATTTTAACTCGTACTCGACCAGACAAGCTGGAGACTTAACTGTGTATTTTGTCAAGTATAAGATCGGCGTCAGATCTCCGGAAATACTGGCTCCACGAATTTTCAATAGGCTACCAAACCATATTAAAGAGTGTGGAGATATGCATAATTTTAAGGCTAAACTAACAGATTTTCTTGTGTGTAAATGTTATTATGCCGTCTCTGAGTTTGTTATGTTATGATTTATTTGTGTGTTTGTTTTATACATATATTTACTTTGTGTTGTTTTATTAGTTTTTATTCCGACGAATAATATACATACTTTTTAATGTCTCTTAGGATAATAAAATAATTTAAATTTGAATTAACATTTTTTATTTAACATTTTATAGTAAAAATAAATTCATTTCAATGTTCGTTTTTTTATATCCTCAACAAAAAGTAAGGAGTTTACCTGTAAATTCATCTGATCCCAAAATGGCCTACATCGAGTGGACTGGTCCCGTGTCGGTGGGGAAGGGCATGTTGAATAGTGGGAGAAGTGCCGTTTTAGTTGGCAAGATGGTTTGAAACGTTGAGCATCGTGTGTTCACTGTACGTTGGTACTTTCAAAATGGCAAGTTTGTCGTTCGAACGCAATGTGAGTTTCGCCTTCACTCTCGTGTTTCATATCGTGGGAGAGTACCAGACCGTAACACCATTTTGAAATGTGTGGAAGCGTTCAACACAGCAGGTAATGTGATGAAGAAAAAACCGCCAGGGCGAAACCGTACTGTTAGAACCTCCGAAAACGTAGACAGAGTGAGAGTTTCCTCGATGCAAAGCCCGAATCGTTCCGTCCGTTTGCGTGCCAGTTCCCTAGGGATCCACGCGTCCTCTGTACGTCGCATCTTGATGAAGGATTCAGTGTTCCATCCTTACAAAATCCAAGTTTGTCAATAACTGTTACCACATTTTGATTTAAATGGATATGGCGATAAACAAAATTGCAGATATTGGGCTCCAGTGAACCACCAACAGGCATGAGCACCCCGTGCATATCCCGAAAGTTACAGTTTGGTGTGCAGTAGGCCCAAAGATGATTATTGGCCCTTACGTTTTTGAGGATGATGGAGAAACAGCTACTGTTAATTCAGAGCGTTACATCCACATGCTGAAAAACCTTGTTTTCCGGAATTCCGACGTCGACATGTCCGTCTCAGAACAGTGTGGTTCCAACAAGACGGGTCAACATCTCCCACAGCTCGCACTTCGATGGAACTTCGTCGGCAAAAATTCCCAGGACGTCTCATTTCACGTCATGGCTATATTCCATTGCCCCCTCGCTCCCCGGACCTGTCAACGTGTGATTTTTTTTATGGGGCTACCTGAAATCAAAAGTTTACCAAAGCAAGCCTCGGACCCTCGTCGATTTGAAGGAGGAAATAAGGAGAGAAGTAACCCAAATTCCTGCACGGATGCTGGCCGACGCAATGTTCTCATTTCGGGAGAGGCTTAATTCCTGCATTTCGGAACAAGGGCGCCATATGGCCGACTTAGTTTTTAGAACGTAAATTTTGTTTTACTCAAAAAAATGGCATGTATTTCTGAGTATTTTGATGTAATAAATTATTTTTCCATACTTATTTTGACTGTACTACTGATTTAAAAAACATGCGGTCTTTCTGATGGACCCTGTACTTAGCTTAACATTCTCTTTAATTAGGAAGACTCATAATTTTAATGAAACGGACATTCATTAAGCCCGGCAAAAGTATCAATTGGAGTAATTTTATTGAAAAGCTAATTTCGCTGGCAATGTTTAATGCTGTGTATAAAATTTCATGTGTTGCAGAATTTAATATACATCTCATTCAAATAACGTTCGCAATTAAGTGTCAAATGAACATGTATCGAGGCCGCAGGGAATTTTCAGGAAAAAGGAATGTGATTTGCCTATTTCCATATTCTGTTTTTCGAGTATCATTTTGTTTGGTCTGTTTGATGCACAATGTTTGCGAATTGGTATGGATCCATTTTCAAAATAAAATATATATCGTTTACACAAGTGCCTATCTATTATTGGTGGTATGTTCACTTTTCAACAACCATCAAGCTTCAGTTTGCTTCACATGCTGAAAACATTAATAATTTCTTCACATTCAACTAAAAATGATGACATTTGAATCTCCTTGGTCTACAAAGTTTCCAATCTAATACGAGGGGCACGCTGTATATTTTGAGATGCGCATTAACTATACTGGTGAAAACCGGCAACAGTGCACTGTTAGAAAGAGCAGTCCTTTATCAGCAAGTCGCCGCATTCAGTGCACTTGCAAGCATCTTACAGTACAGGTGGTGTAAACAAATTTAAGGCGAAACATGGAGTTGTCTCGAGAGAGTTATCGCGCTATGATTTACTATGACTTTAAAGTCGGTTTAACAGTACATCAATATATCGAACGGTTACAACAGGCATTTGGTAACGAAGCTTCGTCCCGGGCAAGTGTGCTTTGCTGGTAAGCCGAATTTAAAGGAGGGTGTGTTTCATTGGCTGATGAAGAACGTAGTGGCAGACCATGTACTAGTGTGACTATTGCTAGAGTTCAGCGGCTTATTGAAGAAGATTCTCGCTGCACATATGCGACTATAGGGGCAACCCTTGGGGTAGGATCCGCAACAGTGCACACCATTTTGCATGATTATCTTCATTCAAAAAGTTGTTGCAATCCTGCATTACGACAATGTCTCTAGCCACACTGCCCAACTAACTGTAGACTTTTTAAGTCAGTGCCACAACAAAATGCTAGAACATTCGCCCTATTCGACAGATAAGGAAATTTCATACTAAATACTACGGTGTAATTGGTTTTCATCAGTAGCCAGAACAAAACTATTGTTTGCAAGACAGCATGTGAACATTCAGTGTTACAAAGAATGAGGCATATACCCACCAAATAGGAAAGCGCGTACTTGTCGAGAAATGTTGATATCACGACGAACCAAATTTTTCAGTACAGCTAATATGATGGAAAAATAGCAACACGACAAAAACCCGTTATTTACAAATTTCGTTAAATAAGGACATGTTACGATTAGATTTAGCATACACACATTTATTATTAAAAATCTTTGAAATTTTCAAGATGTAAAAAAACTGTATTTCATTGCAACCCCTGAATCAGTGTTGAGCTACAATGTTCGGTCTGGCGGTCAGAAGCATGATGTTTACTTAGTACCTATATGATTTTTGGTATCAAACGAAATGAAGTATGGTGCAAGTAGTGATTATACAAAAACTGCAGATAGCTCCTTTTAACACTGAGCCCTCGAATTTTGAGATAATATAATGCCCCTCAAGTTTCATAACGTCGGTTTACTAAGCGTTTGGTCGTAAAGGCGTTACGTTCGTGAACTGAGCATGTATCAAAGCATTCAACATATCAAAATTTCAGACATTTCTATGAATTGTGACCAAACGTTAGCAACGACGCCTAAATAGCAAATATGTTTGATGCATTTGGAAAAGTTCCCAAGTGTATGGCTGAGTGGTCAGATTTTTCCACTTCTGCTAAAGGTTATCTTAACTATTTTTTTAGATTCCAGAGGTTTAATGTGATTTTTGCCGACACAATGCAAAGTCGACCTGCCCAGTGTCTCATGGAGATATATTCTTTTTTACTGTTGTATGTACCTCCGTATAACTTTAATCGGAACAAATACGTTAATGATACACGTCGACGGTCCAAAAATCTCCTGCGAAAAGTAACGAAATAAAATCAATAAATACGTTTCCACTACGTTACCTCCATTCAGAGTTTATTCCTTTTGTCTACCTTTTATATTTTTTAAAACAGTGTTATTGGATCTTAAGAAACGTGCGCTTTGTTTGTCCATTTCATTACAGAAGCGGCAGGTATTTACAAATTGCTCAAAAGCTTCTACTCGGAAATCTGTCAATTACATTATGAGTTTGTTTCTTTGGAGAAAATGTTTATGGGCATATTTTACGCCTTAGATTTAAATACTCGTAACACAAATAACCTTTTGCTAAATCCATGTGGAATCAAGGCGCTTTAGAGAAAAACGTTCTCGTTCGCCATTGTGACTTGATTTGCTAGATAGGAGTCAATCCAAACCTACAGAAAAAGATTTGGCGGAACAATGGCATGGTATGGTTAAGTATGAACGATCATTGGCCAGACTTCACCATTCGTAACTATAGTACTGCATGTATTTGTAACAATAAAGTCGATTGAATTGAATTGGATTGAACTATGGCTATTTTGAGGATTACAAAATAAGCAGCTTGAGAAGCTGTGAGTGACGTGACTTCTCAGCAACCAAAATATAGTAGAATCTACCCAAGTAACATACAGTCACGCACAGGTGCAGGTGAAGTCGTGTCATATACCGTGCATATACCGGTATACAATGAAAATTGGAAACACGCTGTTTAATCGAAAGTGACCTTGCTTTTCGTTTTTCAAACTGAAACCTTTATATTTCATTCCATAATCGTACTCTATGCAAAATTCCCTTTCCAACGATGTCCACAAGTGACATTTTCGTTTTAAAATGGCGGCTTTACAGAGAAATTTGCGAATAACCTAAAATCCGACATATTGCTTACAAGACAAGACATATTTTAAGCTGTCAAGGTGGTGATGTGATCAAAATAAAAATACGTAATTTCAGGAAAAGTGATAAAAAAAGTTTTTATTATCTATTTTATAATAATAGACTATCAAAACAACTCCCTTTGATTACTACAAACTAAAATTATTAATATTATCCTCTTCTACCCTATTCTACCTATTCTGCACCACTACATTATAATACAGCATACAGTTTATGTGGTGTAACACCTTCTTTTATCGTCGTGTCTGTTTTTGCTTACTATAGTGGGTTATTTTTGAGAGACAATTTTCAAATTTGAACCAGTGCTGCATCTACATGTGAGCAATTTTTATAAATTATACGCTGAAAAACTGCAACTCAGAAACACTGATTTTGAGGATTAATTACAAAACGCAAATAAGTACACAAAAAACAGCACGAGAAAAATCGACAAAAACGACCAGTGAGTATATTCCTAATCACCATATATTTACGAAAGACAAGATAACAAATAAGAAAACAAACAGGCCCGTATCCAGTTGAAAATGGTAGCTAGTTTCAAATGTTGCAAAACAAAAGAAGCTCTTTCTTATTTTTGCATATCATGCCATGCAATTTTTCACGCGAGCTGTGCAAATAGATTGAGTTCAATTGTAAAGCTCTCAAATAACAGAGGATATTGTTCTGCTGCCTGTGAATCGGAGGATAACGAGCATCGAAACTACGATTCTTACACTACAGAAATTAACTCATTAAAGCACGAGATACAAGATAAAGAGAAACATATAATTAGATTAACGAAGAAGGCCAAGGATTTTGAAGAAGATGTTTTTGAATCTGAACAAAGTTTCATAGAGGAGCAAAATTCTTTTAAAGACCAATTGAAAAATCAAAAAGAAAGAATGTGTACACTACAAAAAGAAATAGTCGACGCAGAAGAGAAGAACAAAAACCTTCAGAAACAGATGGACAGTTATGAACAAATGACAAAAGACATGCAAACAGAGATGACGAAGCTAAAAAATATTCATGCCGATATGCTGAAAACCATTAGTCTTTTGGAAGAAACAAACAATGCATACTCAAGGAAAATAGGCGAATTAGAAGAAAGAACAAAAGAAGACAGGTGTCGATTGTCGGAGAACACTGAAGGAAATGCCAACGATCAACAGAACATATTAGACGATAGGGATAAACAGCTGAGGACTGAGGAAAATGTATCTTTGTATGATGAACTTTTTAAACAATCCAGGAACAGTGCGAAGACTTCCAAGAAACTGCTCATTGTGGGCGATCAATTGGCCAGAAACTGCGCTAGAGTCTTACATAATTCAATGAAGAGCATAGGCTACATAGTTGAAGGAATTGTTAAGCCCAACACAGAGGCTGCAAATATCACAAGTAATATTTTCACTCAAACTATGGATCATGGACAAAGTGACTATGTAATTATTGTTTTCAGCACAAAAAACATAAGCAACCACAAAACATTGAACAGTTTTCTTAGAAATGTATTACCACTGGGTAAATTTACAAATCTAGTAATTCTTCTAAAGTCCGAGCCTGTAGATGAAGCCTTAGCAGTTCTATTGGAAAACAAAATAACTAGTTATATTAAAAATAACCCTAACTGTTCAGTGAAGTTATTAGTAGTAAAGAATGGTTTTCGCAAATCACTGGCAAACATCATAAGAAGTCATGTGCAGACGAGCTGCTCTACCCTCAAAAGAAACGTTTTGTTATCGCCTCCAATAATTCCAATTTATAAAATGGAACGTCGAGTGCATTGCAACAGTGAGAGTACTGGTGCTTTTTTACTGGCCAGTGGGAATCCGATACTAATCACCTAGTAAGACATGATTCGGGTAAACAGAATGTATCGAAAAATTCCTTATCACACGCTCGCGCCTGTGAAGTGCGCAAGAATGACTGTCGGTATAAACTTTTACATTTAAACGTACAGTGTTTGAGAAACAAGGTTGATGAACTTGAGTTGGTGGCAAAACAGCACAGTTATGACTTTCTTTGTTTGAATGAGCATTGGTTGACTTGCGATGAGATTAATACTCTGAATATTTGTGAATATATGAATGTGTCTAGTTTTTGCAGGTCAAGCAAAATCCACGGTGGTGTTTGTATTTATGTCAATAATAAGTTTAGTGCTAAGCCTTTGTGTGACAAAGTTTTAAACATTTCTGAGGAGTTACACTTTGAGGTTGCTGGTGTCACCTGTTTGGATGGCACACAAATTCTAACCATATATAGATCACCAAATGGAGACTTCAATATATTCTATAATAAGCTTCAAATACTACTTAGTACTTTAGACTATAAGCAAAATATAATCATATCTGGTGATTTTAATTTTAAATTTAACACTCACGACAAGCATGCCAATGTGATGTGTGATATTTGTGTTTCTTTTGGACTGTATCAGACTGTGAATGTGAATACTAGGCAGAATGCTTGTCTAGATAATATTTTCACCAATATAAACATGTCAAGCATAGTTGTAGAAGCCTTTGATACATGTTTTTCTGACCATTTAGGTATTGCATTTCATTTTAATTTGAAAACTCTAAAACCTGTTAGGAAGAGAATAAACTACAGGCCTGTCACTGATGAAGGTCTTTTCAAGTTATACAGTAAAATTGAAACAGTCGACTGGATCTTTTTGTCTGATATTAGTTTACCACTGACCACTAAACTCGAACGATTCATGAACATCTTAACAAATAATATCGCTGAGTGCTTGCCAATCAAATCTAGGTTAGTATCAGAGGGTTGTCGCAACAAAATCAACTGGTTTGATCACGAATTGGCTCATATGAGAGAGACTTTGGAACTAATAACACAAATTAATAAAGATAATCCCCAAGTAGTATCAAAGAAGGAGATTAATGTCTTCAAATCAAAGTACCGATCAGAAATCAGAATTAGGAAAAAAAATGCTCATGATAAATTTATACGTAGAGCGTCAGATAAACAAGCAGCTATGTGGAACGTGATTAAATCCAATGGTGTGCACTCATCAAAAGCACATTCGTCTACTCTCAGCGCGAATGATTTAAACTCTTTCTTCGTCAGCATTGCTGATACCATTATCGCTGAAATTCCAGCTACCCAGTCGAACTTCAAAGATTTTATACAGACTAGTGATACACTACATTTCAACTTTCGAACTGTTTCATTCAATGATGTTCGAGACGCAATCAAAAGCTTAAAGAATTCTAAAAGTAAAGATCCATATGACATCGATGTTAAAATTATGAAGACCTTAAATAACTTGTTAGTATATCCTATAACAAAATTGATAAACATGTGTATAGAAAATAATGTCTTTCCTGCCTTATTAAAACTTGCAAAGATTGTGCCACTCTTCAAGAAAGGCTGTGAGAATGATCCATGTAATTTCAGACCCATCTCTATAATACCAATTATAGCAAAAATTTTCGAAATTCTTCTGAAGAATCAGATATGTGAATACTTCGAAGGTAACAATTTATTCTGTAACAACCAGTTTGGATACCGTACCAACAGATCAACGAAAGCAGCAATAAACAATTTTATCAGTTTCATCAACAAATGTCTGGAAGATAACATGTTTGCCCTCGCTAACTTCTATGATCTTACAAAAGCATTTGATTGTGTCCAACATCACATTTTGATTCAAAAGTTGTCTCTGTATGGTTTTAGTAATAATAGCCTGTCCTTAATTGCGTCTTATTTATCAGATAGAAGACAGTATGTTAGTTTTCAAAATTGTTTATCCAACAATGTGCATATTAAGCACGGAGTTCCCCAAGGAAGTGTCTTGGGACCGATTCTTTTTTTGATCTACATCAATGATCTGCCAAACTGTAGCATCAATCAGTATATATTATTTGCGGATGACACGACATCAATATCCTCCAATAGTAACTTTGATCATGTATTGCTCGATTCTCAGCAGCATTTTGACAACATTCAAAACTGGTTTAATGCCAACAGTTTGTCAATCAACATAGCTAAAACTCAATCTCTTCTACTCAGTACTCGTCCACATAGAAGTGATTTAGTAGAGCCCGTGAAATTTCTTGGAGTGATTATTGATGCAAGCTTAACTTGGGAATCACACATCACTTCTTTATCAAAGAAGTTATCTAAAATAACATATATGATACGTAGTTTAAATACCTACGTAACAAAATCGACTTTAATGACAGCCTATTATGCTTACTTCCAATCTAACTTGCAATACTGCATACTGATTTGGGGACATTCATGTCATGTATCGAAGGTGTTTGCTATTCAGAGACGATGCTTGAGAATAATAGCAAACTTATATTTCAGACAGTGTTGCAAGACGACATTTATCGACCTAAAAATTTTAACTGTGCCATGCATATATATACTGGAATGTCTGATCCACGTTAAAAATAATTACGATAATTACAGAACTCCGAAAGAGATTCACAAATATAACACAAGGTTCAACAATGAATTAATACCAGAGTACACAAGACTTTCAAAAACTAGACACGGAAGTAATTATTTCGGTGTGAAATTTTTTAATGCGCTGCCCAAGTTTTGTCAAACACTCAACTCAACCATTTTTAAAGCAACTGTGAAAAGATATTTAGTGACGAAAGCTTTTTACAGCATAGATGAGTTTTTAAATAATGATTTTACCGACTTTGTTCCATAATTGTTGACTATTTATTACTTTGTTTTCGTTTGTTTTTTTTATGTGTTATTTTTGTATTATATTTTATCGTTCTCCAGACGTGTGTAAGGACATTTGAGTACAAACATGAAAAAATGATTAGTATTTCATAATTTTTTAACCATCTTATTTTATTGTTCCTCTAAATTTTAAAATAGTTTTAACAAGTTTTTTTTTACCTTTTATTGCCACTTTGTGTTTTACGTTTGTCTTATTTTCGTATTGTTTGTTACTTTTACTTACTCTTTTATGTTCTACTTTAAATGACCTGTGCAAACACATTTTTGTGTAATAGTACCAATAAATTATTATTATTCTAGTTATAAAAAAAAATATTCCAAAATTAAGGACTAAACACTATTAAACATTCATATTGAAGTTCATACAGTTCAACACGTCCCCCATTATTTTCGTAACATTTATTGACCCTTCTTATTATGGTTTCTGCATGCCCATCGTTTAAAAAATCTTCAGATGCATAGTAGTAGGCCAAAATGAAAAGTCTAAAATGATTAAGTCGTAGTAGGACCGTTTGTTCATAGCCAACGATTCACAAATATCTTGTAACTTCTCTGCCTTTGTGGGTCCCACCTTGTTTAAA
Organism: Acanthoscelides obtectus; assembly: GCA_963669975.1. Taxonomy (NCBI): domain Eukaryota; kingdom Metazoa; phylum Arthropoda; class Insecta; order Coleoptera; family Chrysomelidae; genus Acanthoscelides; species Acanthoscelides obtectus. Next base: position 72,438,898 of record CAVLJG010000007.1, on the reverse strand, counting down.
TACAACATTCCTATTGTCAGCCAGAGGCGAACTATCAAGCAAATCTTCTATTTCATTTTCCAAAAAGTTAAGCTAATCTCTCCCATTTAAGGGCTCATAAAAAGTATAGGACCAACTATGCGGGTTCCCAGAATTCCGAGCCACCCGTTCAGTCAGACCCATTCCCTTATGAAACATGGATTTTCAATTGCCCAGTAACGTGTACTATTTTTATTAAATACCCAAGGTTTGTGAAACGCGATTTACCAGAAATATGATAATGAAAATTTCTATCTTCTTGAAGTTGAGCACGTAACTAGTTACAGTAGTACCAATCTTCATATAAGCGATGGTGTATCTAATATTTATATGAGCGAAATCCATGTTCCTTCAAAATTTGCCTAGCTGACACACGATTTACATTTATACATATAAGTGACATATAAATCCGAACACCCAGTTTAAATGGTTTTATTTTAATAAAAGTTGGTGAATGTATTTATCTTACTGTAAATAACAAGCCTTATCAGTTGGACATTCCGGTTTTTTTACTGCTTTTTTTTTAATTCACTAACGCTCTAAAAATTAATATTTCAGCCGCAGTAAAGAATCAACGTTGGCGGATTTTGATTCTTGACATCCTTTACGATCGGTTACGATGCCTAGAGTACGGAGACCTGTACGATTTCGTCAACTTAGTGAGTTTGATAGGGGCCATATACTGGGACTTCGGGAAGCTGGACTTTCTTTTCGGGCAATTGCAGTTAGAGTGCAAAGAAGTGTAGACACTGTGGTTAGGTGTTGTCAGGCATGGCTTCGAGAAGGCCGTACGCAAAGAGGCACTAGACCCGCCGTAGAACAACAGACCGTGAAGATCGCCGCCTAAGATTATTGGCCTTAAGGGACCGTTTCTCCACTACCAGGTCCATTGCAAATGAACAGTTTGCAGAACACGGAAGACCTATTGGCATGCGAAGTGTTTACCGACGAATGAGAACTTTTGTCTTGTTTTCATACCGGCCACACTGGGTCCTCCCTTTAACTCGAGAACACCGACGTAATCGCCTTGAGTGGTGCAGACAACGGTCACTCTGGGATCAGGAATGGAACAGTATTATCTTTAGTGACGAGTCTCGATTTTGTTTAGGCATGCACGATGGTCGTGCCAGGGTTAGAAGGCGACGTGGTAAAAGGAGGAATCCACAGTTTTTTGTTGAAAGACATGTTCATCACACTGTTGAAGTTATGGTTTGGGGTGCTATAGCTTATGATTCCAGGTCACCTTTAATCTTCATCAGAGGTAACATGAACGCGCAGCGTTATATCCACGAAGTTCTAGAACCCCATCTTTTACCCTATCTTGACACCCTGGCAGATCTAACTTTCCAACAAGATAATGCCCGACCACATGTTGCAAGGGTCACAATAGACTTCTTTCAACATAATGATGTCACATTGTTACCATGGCCACCAAAATCTCCCGACTTACCCATAATTGAGCACGTGTGGGATATGATGGGTAGGAGATTGCTCAATTTGCAACGTCCTCCTCAGACTCTAGAAGCACTTCGAGAGGAGTTGGTGGTTGCCTGGAATGAGACACCACAGGAGGACATTGACCACCTGATCAGAAGCATGCCTAGGCGCGTTGGAGAATGCGTAGCACATCAGGGTGCATCCACACATTATTAAAGGTCAAAGGGCTTTAAAGCAGTGCAATCATTTTGAAATTTTTATCATTGACTTATTATGCTTTATTAAGTACTTATACAAAATTTTATTAAAATAAAGCCATTTAAACTGGGTGTTCGTATTTATATGTCACTTAGTATACATTTGTTGGTTGTTCCTGTTGCCTATACTGTTGGGTCAAAGTAAGCATATGCCAAAACATTTATCTCCACTCCTTCACTGACTACGGAAGAGTTCTCTTCATCACCATTAACATCCTCATTTTTAAACTTTGCCTCTAACTTGAAAAAGTATGAATAACTTCGATGCACAAGAAATTCTAGAATTTTTTCTGCATTCACCGAATATTAATAGCAGATCGACTTGCTCGTTTCTTGTGGAACTAATAGTAAAAAAATACTGTAGGTTTCCCTTTTGCGGAATAGGAACAAGTGAAAATAAATTGAACTGTTGTTTTCCACAGCCTACTTTTCGTTTCAAGTAAATGCTATTTGAAAACATCCTTATTTTCTTGCGGCGATTGGTAGCTTCTATGAAATGATTGAAATTTTAATTTGTTACTCAACTGATAGTAGCTTGCTAATTGGAAATGCGTTTTCGTTTAGAGCCAATAATAATAACATTCACAAATCCTTTTATGCAGCTGAACTTTACGTAGAAAAAGATTTCTGAAAAAGGTATACATGGTACTATTTAAAATCTATCAGAAATCCTCTGTTAGAGATGTGGATTTGTGTTTCTTTTTTCAAATAAATACACTAACATGAAAAACACATAATTACAAGCTTTCATTTATTTAGCCCGTTTTAATAGACATTTGTTGATCCCGCCACTTTGACAGTTTAAAATATTTTTTTGTCTTGTAAGCAACAAGGCGGATTTCAGGTTATCCAGGAATTCCTTTATAGCGCCGCCATTCTAAAACGAACATGTCACTTGTACCAGCGTTGCAAGGAGAATTTTGCATAAAGTACGATTATGTAAGAAAGGTTTCCATTTGAAAAACGAAAGTCAAGGTAACTTCTTGTTAAACCGGAATGGAGACTTTAACCCATTCAGCTTTCCAGGAATGCCTTTTAATGACTAAGTAAGCATCTCCCAATCTTGTCACCCGGTATATAGCTCAACTTATAGTTCAAAGAGCTAAGTTACCCTTGATCTGAGCGTAGCCCATAAATGGCATTTTCTTATTTAACCTTAGAGAATATAGCAAGTAAGAAAAGTAAGTAAAGTTAAGAATTTCACAATTTGAATTCGGTGGATTTTGCACATAACTGAAATAGACGCACGCTAAAAGTTGCACGTGACGATGAGTCTCACTCAGCTGAAGTATGTTGGTACGGCAGCTAGGGTAACTGAAAAAAAAATGAAGTAAAAACTGAAGTGGGGTGAGAGAGATGGTACGTGAAACGAGCGCTCATGAAAGACAAGATATAGGAGTATCAAGCAGTCATTGGAATTCTAAATCATTCCACCAATATATGAGGATGCTGCTAAGTTCTTAACATCAGAGTATGTTCGGTCTTATACTAGGAATACCAATATTACCCCTTACTTCAAATAACTAAAATGCAGAACTGATTGAAGGATGAAAAGAAGGCTTTCCAGACTCATGTAAATAGTATTTACTTTATTTTGAAAATAAATACTCACCACTCCGTAAACACCCAGGTACGTAGAGAATAAAATAAAACATGCAAAGCAAAACATGAAATACTGGATATGAAATATCGTTTCCCGCAAAAACCCTATATTCATGTACGTTGTCTAAGCTCGTCAGTGTTCTGACGGAAATGCGTTCATAATACAAAGTCGCATATTTTCGACTCAAATTGTACGTCAGCAAAGCGGTAATTCTGACAAACATTTAAGGTTTGAGGTTGCGAATGTTGCACTGCCTTTGAGATAAATGTTGATAAACTAGTTAAACTTGAACAAAAAAAGGTCTGTAATATAGCTATCAGAAATTGCACCCACCGAGAGCAAAAATATGATACTAAATTGAATTCGCATTCGCATATTCTTTTCCTTGCTGACTCATCGCGTCGAACAAAATCTCACGAGATAAAACGAGTCGACGTCAATATTTTGTCCATCATTATGAATAATGTTATCTTTTATACTTTTGAGAACCATCCTTGGCAGCATCAGCCAGAAAAAGTGTATCTTTCAATTTATAGGGTCATCGAATTAAAATTCAATACTATTTATTGATCTGTATACTTTAATTTTTATTGGTGTGTCTCCTGCCAGCACCCGCACCTCTCCTAAAGAGCGCAAACATATTTGTTTGCCAAAAGAAAAAAAGTGCCAGCTCCATATCTCCTGGAAGCCAGACGGGGAGGCAGCATCGCAGCCCATTTATTGGCCTTTCTCCTCCAATAAAGCTGAGACTAACAGCCGTAACTCATACTCGGGGCATAAACAAGAGCCTGTGCCGTATATCATCCACCTTCCGTTGTGCACGCACAAAAAACCGGAATAATGTTTCCGCTACAGACGCCGGACGGTGATTGAAATATACGTTCAATGATAAAAACGGATTCCGAGAAGAACAGTCGCTTTAAGAGCGAGGGGAGATGCGGAAAGACAGTTTAGTGAAAATTGTCTGTTTTTGCAGGTACCCGAAGAGAGTATTATGCTTACTGATAGCTCATCTTTCTATACGGCTCAAATAATTCGGATAGACTAGGAGAGGCCAGAACTATATGTTTACATTGCATTGTTTGCCGTCAAAATCGCGTAGTTTTACTTAACTACCATTGCCTACCAAAGTGATAGCATTGAAAAACATAATAATACTTACTGCGAGAAAGATCTTTGGTCATTAAGCTTGTGCAGATCTTTGCAAACTATGCTGAAGGTACCATGTTCTGAAATTGTCTAACGACACAATTATCTGCAAACACTCTCGCTTTTGAAACACAAAAAATACGAATTTAATGTCAAAACTGTCAAAAAACTAACTTTTGTCACGTTCACTTGTAGTATGCACTTTCATCCTGACTACCGACTGCTATTTTGGAGACAAACAAACAGTAGGCTTGCTCCTTCCGCCTACTATGCATTCAATGATTTTTTTTATACTTCAACTACCACGAAGGCCTAAGGCCTTAGCACCCATTGGGTACCGTGGGGCTATAGGGAGATACATGGGAAATGGGGGGGGGGGGACGGATAAAGATAACCAGCTTCATTTTAGCTGATAACAATGATAGATAAAATATATATTCAACGATAGCTCATCACGACAAAACACCAACAAATAACAGTTGGATCTCTATTCTAAAAAACGAGGGAGTGAAAACACTGAGATAAGGTGAGCATGATTCTCTTGTCTTTCGACCCTTAGCAGTGATGGAACTCTCGCTCTCCGAGTCATTTAAAAAAATGTGGGAACCTTGCCGGCGATTGTCAGTCTCATCTATAAAAACGAAATTGACATTGTGATGAAACAAGTTATGATGTAAAGATATGCATCAATAGACTTGTTGAGCAAATTACCACAGCTATCAGAATTTTATATCGTCCTCAAGAGAGCATTCTCTTCTTCTGTAGTAGTACCATCGTATTAGGTATTCCACCATTGGTCATGTCTGATGAAGATTTTTTGTGTTTTCCACCTTCCTTATTACGAACTGTTCATATATATGATGTACCATAAGCAAATATTCACTTTCGTTTCAATCTCTTTATCCCTGCTTGATAACAATAACTGAACGATTCACACTGCAACTCGAACTATATATTGTAGCTTGAATATCTTTTCCGAAGGGAAGAATGCCTGATGTCGTCAGTTCCACCGATTTTCCAGAATATTTTACAACTTCATTTCCATGGAAATCCAAACTATAATGTGCGGAAGACCCTGCTTGGTTCCAACAAAGCAGCAGGGGTTAGCTCGTCTGTATAGCAACCAAGTCGTTAGGTGTCTGAGGTTACTATGTGCTAGAACCCTCCTGCAAGAGGGTTGGACTTTTGACTGGCTGCTGGTTGTTCTGAGCACACCTAAATGATACACCAAACCCTTGTGATTAATCAAAAAAGGATAAGAGGCATAATAGAAAGAACCTCAACTTGAAATGGATCCCAAAACATAAATCCAGCCTGCTTATAGCTAAAAAAATCTGTTTTTTATATAATTGAAACAGTGCTAATGATATAACGTGTACCTACAGGTCACGAGGAAGGATCTACACTAACAATAAGTCCACAGGGACTTCGTATATCCGTAACCTGAGAACTGAACACTAACCCACTCATAGCTAATAGGAAATTATATCATTCCATCTTACCCATGGCCAGGGTGGAGGGTGGGCTCGAGGGAACAACATCGAAGATAAAATTTGTTTTTCGAACATCGGCGGGATTAACAGCAACACTGATGCTGTTCATCACTACCTGCAATCCAATCGTCCCGCCGTGCTTTTCTTGGCGGAGACAAAAATCTCAGAGTCTGCACCGATTAACCATCTTAGCTTCCCAAACTACGAGGTGCACTCCAATCTGAGAAAGAACGGGGGAGTTGTGGCTTTTGTCCGCAGCAGTCTTTCCTACTCCAGAGATGTTTCTTTGGAATCAGATCGGAAGGACATTCTGTGGCTTCGCCCTCAACTCCAAAACATCACCCAAATTTATTTGCTGCCTTTATCGCTCTCCCTCGGACCAAACCTACTCGAATACCTCGCCGTCCAGATCGACTTCCTGTACATCAATCATTCCGCTTCAGAGGTAGTTCTTCTCCGTGATTTCAATGCCCATAATGAGCTTTGGTTGGGCTCAAACAAGAGCGCAATGGCAGTAGGTCTTTCTGGACGCTGGCCAAGCAGATTGAAAAGAACTTCTCACACGGTAGCCTTCCACCACTTACGTGTCAGGATGGAACTATATTCAACTCAAAGGCCAAGGCGGAAATGCCAGCCAAGATCTTTGCTGCCAAATCCACCATGGACGCCCCCCCCCCCAACGCCCAAGTGCCGTCAATTCAAAGGGTTCCATACACTTTGCGCGAGGTAACATTCAGGCATAAGACAGTAAGACGAGTGCTCTTGTCGCTCGACATCAACAAAGCTTCTGGTCCGGACTTGATTCCTGCCATTGTACTGAAGAGGTGTGCACCGGAGCTTACTCCAGTTCTTTCGCGTCTCTTCCAGATACCTTATGAATCTGTACCTTCCTAGAAAACTGGAAATATGCTCATGTCCAACCCATCCCAAAAAAGGGATCTAAGACCGACCCTTACAACTACAGGCCTATAGCTCTGCATTCTGTTTTAAGTAAGGTGATGGAGAGGTGCATAAATCGCGAGCTTCTGGACTACCTCGAACGTCACGGCTTGATTAGCGACAGGCAGTATGGTTTCCGGCACCAACGATCCACAGGGGACCTCCTAGCTTACGTCACTCAATTGTGGAGTAAGCTCGTCCAGTCTTATGGTGAGGCTCATGTCGTTGCTCTTGACATCACTAAAGCGTTCGATCATCTGTGGCACGCTACCCTCTTAAGCAAACTTCCATCCTATGGCCTCCCAGAAAAGCTTTGCAGATGGGTGGCTGACTTTATCTCTGGCCGCAAGATATCCGTCGTAATTGACGGGTTCTCCTCTTCATCCCACAACGTCAACGCAGGTGTTCCCCAAGGATCGGTCTTGGCTCCGACACTGTTTCTCTTACATATCAAAGACCTCCTTTCCTGCACGATCAACCCAATTCACAGCTTCGCTAATGACAGCACTCTACATGCAGGAATTCAGGGTGACAAGCCGATCTCTGCCGCTGAGTTGGAAAAAAGAAGACTTGCGATGACTTCCTCTCTGACAAGAGACCTGGAGGCTATCACTGCTTGGGGACGCAACAATCTTGTACAGTTCAATGCTTCCAAAACGCAGTACTGTACTTTGACGAACAAAAAGCGTCCCTGCGCTCACCCGGTTTCGATGGATGGTCTAGTTCTGCCAAAGAGCTATTCATTTCGGCTGGTCGGAGTCCAGATCACCGAGGACCTGATCTGGCGCGAACATATCTCGTCAATAGCTGCAGCTGCTGGGAAAAAGCTAGGCTATGTGTTTAGGGCTAAGAAGTACTTTTCTCCGCATGACCTTCTCACTCTATATAAGGCCCAGATAAGTCCTAGCCTCGAGTATTGCTCACACGTTTGGGGTGCTGCCAGCGATCTGGCTCTTTTCTACCGTTACACCAATGGGCGTTTGCTCCGTGTCGAACTTCGTACATCCAGAACCGGCCGATACGACCGCTCATTTGTCCTGAGGGTGTCGAGATTGTGGAACAATCTACAAGAGGAAGCTTTTCCCAGTTCTATTAACCTTAGGCAGCACAAGAATCGTATTAATAAAATTTCTTTGGGATCATCATAGCAGTCGCGGTGTTTCGGCATTTAGGCTTCTGCCTGCGCGGCTGCTTCGATATATAAAAAAAGAATCTTACCATAAATGGTACTTTCTACGCAACGCTGCAACCAGCTCATAAAAGTTCAAGTTAGTCCCTTTCATTACGCTTCATAAAAAAGGAATTAAACAGATCAAATCAGTCAAATAGCTCGGTACAATCAATCCTCAGAAGCTACCTAGTTCCTAGACGTTTCTACTACTGACCGCGTTACAATCACAGCTCGTGACAGATTTCTTCTACCTTTGCCGAGTTTGAAGCAGGGACTGAAGATGTTTATAAGTCTTTAAGGGAATATGTAAGGAAGACATATTTTAGTTTTCCACCACCTGCAACCCTCACCTCGAATTTTTCCAACAACAAAGAATCTATAAGGAAGCAGGAGTCTCCGAAACATCAAAAATGAATTTTAAGCGATTATTATTACACTCCTTAGTTTTTTGTCCCCATCTCAGTCACCACTGGCTAGATTTTCAAAAGCAACAAAGCTTTTTTGTCCTCAACACAATAGTAGCCTTGTGTTAAAGTATTAAAATTCAAACAGTACCTTTCCAGTTAGAGGGCCAGTGATTAGTGACATACACACCAAAAAACATAACTAATTCTCGAAATTCTTACTCCCTCTCCTATTGCGGTGGAAAGTAAAACGATACGGATGTACCTACAAGCACCCAGAACGGATCATATCGTCGACTGCAGGGAAGTATCGGATATAAAGAGCGTCTCTTTTGTTCGGGTACCGTCCCGTAAAATCCAGGTTTTATTGACCGACATAAATACCATTGATTCGGGGCATATCGTCTATCGACCCGTACGGTGCTCCTCTTCACCGAATAGAGTGTTACATAAACTTGCATAAACTCCCTCGGCTGGAAGTAAACAAAGCCATAAAGACTCCACTTTCAATAGTAATGGACGGCCGAAGTTTCGTAATCACCTTACCGTCGTATCGCGGACACGAATGCAGGGTGGTGGGAATGATTGGGATTCATATTTAGGCACAAAGTAACTGTATTCGTGCCAAACTATAAGGATCTTGATATAAAAATATCGTCGAGTAGGTTGACTTTTCATGCAATAGTGTCATCAATTCTTAAAAGACACAAGAAAAAAGTTAGCTCCGAATATGTATAACAAAATAATTAAATACTCAGCCAAACGAGCTTATACAATAAGTCCATAGAACCCACAAGCTTGTTTCCTCTATATTTCCGTACGGATCATCTGCTAGCTTTGCTATGACTAACCTGGCCTCTCCCCAGCCGCCCAGTCAAAAAACATTCCAGACATCGATCAGTCCTCGATGCTGGTATGTCAACGTTGGATATGTTGCGTGCGACACGTGAATTTCAGGTATTTCTCTGTCATTCAAGTTCTTATGGACAATTTGTGGAGAAATTTATGGTACGAGTATGTGAAACATGCCTGATAGAGGCATAGAGTTATTGGCATTGAAAGCGCAAAAAATTGAGATATTCCTACCCCTACCCTTCAAACAAGAACGAAGGCTGGCTATAAAGCCTGATGTATTTTACCGAATGATTCACATGCATTTCAGGGACGCGTATACTTTTGAATAGTATTAAACCGATGACAAGAGATAGACATTTTGAGTACAACAGCAAATATGATGATGGTGGAAGAAATCAATTAATTGATCTGAATAGAAATACATATGATTATATCACTATTCGTGCGAAAGAAAACTGACAACGAATTCTACAAACTGCAACTGCAAAACAATGCTGACAGATGTAACTTTGTCTTAGGTAACTTTCCAAATAGTCGGTGTTTTGCAAGAAAAACTCTATTTGAGGTTGATCTTAATACTTGCTAACTACTTGAGAAAGACAGTGTAAAATTAGGAACAACTCCTGAGGGTCAGCCTTGATATCTTTAAGTGAACGTATAGCACCAATCGCCTCTTTGTTGGCATATATTCAGACATGATTGCAACGTAACCCCAAGTCTGAGTCTGGAATAGAATAGCTTTCCAGTATCAGAACTCCACTCCCGCAGGTAATCAAATAGATAGCCAATCATTGTTTAACTTCTAGATGGATCGACAGACAACGCTTCTGTTGACAAACAATCCATAGCGAAAGCAGGAGAAAAACTGAGCAGAGATGGAGAATTAAATATCCATCTCCTTGGGCCATCCTTTAAAACAAATGCCGTTGCTCATCTGGCCTGCTCTGATTCAGCAGTGGACCGCCGCCGGGGGGAAATAAAACGAAAATATTCGGACGAAATTTATGAAAACCCCTTTGTTTGCCGAAGTTCTTTTAATTAAATTCGATCGAACAATGTGGCCTCTCATTTGCTGACCGGATGTCGACAGCAGCGTAGATAAGGGATATACCACCAGACGGATGATTAATCTATTGGAGTACCTTTCACGGACAATAACGTCAGACTCCATCTCTCAACTAAGCTCTAAAATTCAATCAAATAGAATACTCAGCTTTTTGAGAGCTGTTATTGTTTATAGAATGATAAACTTTTCCCAAACTTGAGTTTTGGTGTCGTGCCAGCACTATTCATCGTTCAACAAAACGGTTCTAGAGCAAAGCCAAAACTAGTTTAAACGGTATAAAAAATCGTCATGTTAAGACAACAGTGCTGGAACCTTTTTTCTCAACGTACAAGCACATAACCGCTGTACGGCTCTTCATCGACATGGAACAAAATTATAGGATACACAAGAGATGCTTATATAATTCAGGCAACCTTTATTGTAATTTCCGATGGTCATTCTGAATCACCGTGGCCGAATTCCTTTATTGCGGCATTTTTTTATCTATCGAAATCAAACATAGCTGTATCTCTAGAACATGTGACTTGCCACTATTGGATGTGATTGAAGTCAAAAGCTTATACCAACAGCATATCAAAACATTTACAAAACAAGTCAAGAGTGCGTGACCCTACCATGTGTTTAATAATTCATTCAAAAATAAGAACCCACATATTCAAAGCCATGTTTTGTATTTAAAATGAAACTTTTCGTGAATTTTAGGATACCCCCTAAAGAAAAAAAATGTGCTGAAGACAAACTATTGCTAAAGGTACCTAAGATATTTACTCAAGGCACAGCAAATCATTCCACAATTCTGTCCCATTGATGATGCTCAAATACCGACCTCAGGACAATGACCTGCAAGTTTGTGCGTCATCTATGACAATATATATATGAGTAATATTCATAAAGTTGACATGGCCTCAACACAGACACAAATATTACATTTGAATGAAATATAAATAACACAATCCATACGTATAACAGTAAGAGATACAAACAGGCTAAAAGAAATGAACAACAAAAACTGTATATATGAAAAGAAATGAATAAATAAGAAAATGTATATATAACAAAGACAAAACAAGTTAAGAATAATAGCTGGTGACAAAGTCATTCAGAGCAGATTATGAATGCGCAAAATAGTACTTCCATACTTAAAAATTAAACTATTCATGTGACTCCTCAAATGAGCATCGAATGCATCAAAACACAAGGCGTTTTGGCACTGAGTCTCGTTCACGCCACAGCAGAATTGCATCAGATGTATTTTCTGTTCGTTCAGTACAATTGTTCAGAGGATCAACACATTTTCACTTCATACGCTTACTTTCATATTGGATTTTACTACGCCACTGGTGGAGAAGCTGCTACTCTCGTTCGCAGTTCGCTAGTATCCAGAGCTTCGCTCCGTCCAAATTTTCTGTTTGTTGCCCGGAGCCTGTTTCTCCAATTTAAACTATTTTTTACTTTCCGTTGCCTCTAACTAACGATGAAGTCGATAATCCTCCATGCCCGCTCTCTCTTATTTCTTTTAAAATCCCCGACGAAAAAACCTGTTGGACTTGCTCATGTCTGTCGCTATGTAGCTAGAAGAATTTTCTGTAATTAGGAGCTTTATCTCATTCTGTCACACAGGCTCGTTTTAATATGCTCCTAAGCACTGCCAAGAAAAATGAGAACTAAAGGACAAGTAGAAGGATGTTGAAAATTAAGAAATTCAGACAAGAAAGAAAGTTTATTCGTTGTTCATCTCAATAGTTCGTAAATGTGTATTTGTTTCATCAGGACACACTACAAAGGATAATCCATTACAATATCATCGCAACGTTTAAAGCCCCTTTTGAGACCCGCATTCCAAAAAAACGGACCAATGAACGATGAGGTTACAAATCGAAATATTGGTCAATATCACAAGTTTTTAATTTCAAAAATTATGTTCTATCCATGAAAATTTGGTGAGAGAAATGGAGGAAGATCGTAAGCCTGACATCCAATCCCATGCACGGACGAATCCGGCAGTACGAGGGGAAAATTTAAAAACACAATATTGTGATGTATACTGGTGGACAATTTCATTTGAGCTTTTCACAAAAACCATTGAACATTTTGATAATTATGATTTGGTAACAACATGGAGAATTAGTTATGTGAGACAATATTCAATTAGAACGACTTTTTTTGATAGGTGATTTACTCTAGGAGACAGACAATACTTTTGAAAAAGAAAAAGAACAGCCTACCAACTGAGTCCAGGCGACTGACCTAGTCCAACTTGAAGAAACTACACAAACATCAAAATAGAATAAGTAATATTATTATTAAATATAGTGATAATAAATGAAGGACATAACCTATTTTGAGAAAAAGTCTTTTGTGAGAATTGGTTTTAAGGCCAAAACCTTGGCACCACTGGTATTGACTTTACGAGAAAATGATTGCACAGGACATTTGGTTGTGGTAGTTGCTGCAGGCTGACAGGTCATAGAATAATATATACACCAACGTTTTAAGCTACGTACCTGTATGCAGCAGTTGACAGAAATGTGTCTTTTTTCAAATTGCCAACGTCGAAGCTACCGAGACTCTGGGATAAGAACTTATATCCGTTATATCTCGAATCTCTAATCTAGTGAATACTTACAATAGTACTAAGAGACTGCTCAGCTTTTGTGGTATACTCACCTGAAAAAAAAATAAGGCTGTAGGAACTGATTATGATGACAGGCAGTGTAGAGTGTTTCAAATGTAACATAAGATATTTCGAAGGGGAACTTGGTAAATAAAAATAAAATAAAATAAGTTCCATATGAATTTGTATCCTAATCTTTTGTAACTGGCTTAAAGAACATTTATTTTCCAATGCACACCATTTTTCTTATTTCCTTAAGCGGCGTCTAAGCGAGATCTGTATCCTAAGCTTTTGTAACTGGCTTAAAGTACATTTCTTTTCCAATGCGTACCATTTTTCTTATTTCCTCCAGCGGCGTCTAAGCGAGATATGAGATTAATAGTTTTGAGGAAAGCTATGGCATGCCACTGTTTTAACTCGTGAAAAACTGTAAGTCGGTGAGAAGGAATTTAAAAGCTAAAAATTGCTCCAGAATTATAAAACCAGTTCTATACAAAATGTGGTGTACTACACTTGTTCTTAAAGCCATTAAATCAAGTTCAAAACTTTACCGTAGTGTATCTCAAAATATAAGATTTTTAAAGCATAAGTTCATATGCTGTTTTTTTTCTTGGAAATTAGCCCAAAGGGCGCCCGCTTAAGCATCTTACCTTACTGGGTATGTAATACTGATATAAAATTGGATAGTACAAGGTACCATCATAATCTATTGAGAAGCTTCTTTATTTGAATATAACTAAAGCACTCCACTTCTGATCAATACACCGCAGCTTAGAGAGAGGCTGTATATAGGAGAAATACCTCTTAGCGATACATTGTACAATCAAACTTGTGATTATCAAGCATCCCTTAGTGTATAAACAGGCAAGTCATCTGAAAGCAACGTAATCATTCTCAATATACAACACAATCTGTTTACAGGATACTACCTTAGGAGCAATCAACTGAAATTAGGATGTTGATTTTATTGAATCTGTGATGCTATGCTACAAATTAGAGTATCCGTACACTGGACAAGCAGTGTCTTTTATATAATATATAATAACGACATTTTCAAAATCGTGGAACCAGTATACCGAACCCAGTACTAAAATGTACGCTACTGTTGTGAAACAAAAGTGTGTTTCGCATAAACAACATTATACAGATACGAAACAAAGTCCGCTCATCTCAGGTTAAGCATCAGGTTTTCCAAAACTGTTTTGGTTCACAAAATATTATACAGGATGCAAATAAGATTACGTTGGCGTGCTAAGTGAGTTTTTTGTGTAATAAGTACACCACCATATGTGGCGCTAACTAATGATTGCATTAAATTTTTTTAATTACACAGTCTCGTTCAAAATTTATTTAAGTATCTGATTTCCGTCCATTCAGGTACTGTATCTCTGTAAGACGTTTTGTCATTCTAGGACTAGCTCAGTAGTGATACTTGGCAACCTTAAAATAGTTAATAGTAGTAGTAGTAGTAGTAACTAGTTCCTATATGTTACCGAAAATATTGTGGTCGCCATCTTACTAATTTTTGAAAATATGTACACATTTCCTGATATAGACAGCAAATGTGGCATACAAACCTTACACCCATATTGCAAAGTGTAGTCAGATGCATTTTGGCACTAGGTAAAATAATTAGTACTTCCATTGGAACAGTAGCCTGAAAAAAGCAACTTGTCGGAATAAATCATTGAAATTTAATATAAATGAGAATTTTATCAGAACTGAGTCAATAACTTAGAGGTGGCCTTATAACGAATCTGTATGGGTTGTGCCAAAAAAAGAAAGAAACCGGGTGATGCCACGACTGATTTAGAAACGATTTGTATCTTTTTGTTTTGTCTTCAATTATAATCATCTGGCAAACGACAAAATAAATTTGCTTATACTGACACGCACCTTTGATCAAAACGCTGTGTACAGATCAACAGAAGCAGGCAGATGGTATTCACTTGAAATAACAGCGAACATTTTTTGTACATCCTGAACAGAAACAGTATAAAATTTAGCTGTTAGCTGCTGCCACCAGCGCTTGTACCCTGATTACGTTTAAACAAAGTGATTTCGACTTATTTTCAATTATGCACCGAATTCCGAGCGGTTCAAATGAAATAAATTTGGCTGCGTCTGGAAAATGTGTCTGGAACAGCCAGATTTGCACGCAGCTACGGCCTTTAAAATGAATTTCTTGGTGAGGTGATACAGATAACTTACTAGTTATCATACCCCGTTATAGTCAGTAGAAAGTTGTTTTGCTTCTATGTCTTTGAGAAGCTAGCCTATGAAAAAGGAGATATTTCCTTCAAGCGTTGACCCACACCCTGTAAAGGGTGTAGATTACAGCTACAAAACTTCTCGGGTCGGGTAAGAGTAGGCTTCCGGTACTAGCATGTTATTAATTTTCGCGTCGCGTCCAAGATTAGGATACTATGAATGAGGATCACAATAACTGTGGGAGATACAGCTTAGGCTGAATTATGGAAAAGCTGCGTTATTTGGCGCGTATTCACATGCCGTTGAGAAATTTGTAAACATCTCATGAGGTATTGGCCAAATCGTTTTCATTTTCTTCGGAATTTATTTTAAATAACATTAACAAACAAATGGAACCTCTTTATTGGCACTTTTCAGGTGCTACACGATGGAGTATTTGAATCGCGTGCCCGAATGTTCGTTCTTTAGAAACTATCATACACTTAACCTTTTATGGTCTTATAAAAGAACACCCTGTCTGTAGTAGAATTTTTTATTCAACGATGTATCACATGTTACATTTATTTTCTTGATTATGAGGTAAATGCGTTTTTTCTGATTTTTTTATTTTTCTGAACCCGTTGCAAACAGATGCTTGACTTGACGTAAATACCTATCGCAGAGTATTGTTATTGTTGGGTATTGTAAATATCGCTTTATTATGGTCAAAGATGCCAGGCATTCATATATATTCTAAAGTAATATATACATGTTATATCATTCAAATTCAACTTTTCTTTTAAACAAAAATTATTTGAGGATAGTAGCTACTGTCTGTTACAAACGTTTGCAATTACTTGACTTGACGGACTCTAACCGGGTATTGCACTTATCAGTTAGCGTACATTACGGTGTCGCGCCGGGTATTGAACACGAAGTTTACATAAGTGACTGTGACGGTGCCTAGCCGGGTATTGAACAACATGAAATGGGCGCAAGGCCTATTTATACTATTGGTGTGCTTACAAAGCACTTCTAGAAAACAAAGCATAAGCAACGAGTTAGCGAGAAGTCGTTATCTGTTGCTGACCTAGCGTCTGATGCAACATTGTATGGAATAGTGAGTCCATTGTTGTGAGTGCATATAACATATATATATATATATATATATATATATATATGGGCGGTTTAATAAGTACCCATGTCAGAAATGCAGACACCATTGTTTCCAAAAAAAATCTTTTTATTTTTCAACATAATCCCCTTTTAGAAAGATACACTTTTTCCAACGTTCCATTTTTAACCCCCCAAAAATAGGATTTGTCTTCCTCGTTTGAGATAAGTGTTTTCCCCGCGAGCTATTTCTTCATGTTAGGGAACATGAAATGTCGCAAAGGACCAGATCGGGTGAATGCAGCAGCACTTCATCATGCAATTCACGCAGTTTGGCGGCGACAACTCCAAATGAATGTGCTGGTGCGTTATCGTGGAAACAGCACCTTCTTTTTCGTCAAATGTGGACGTGTCTCCTTATATTTTTGTCGAAGCGGTCCAATAAGTCACTATATTGTCCAGTGATCGTTAATCCTTTTTCTAAAAAATACACGCGGTTCGCATCCCAAAAAATCGTCGCTATGACCTTTCCTGCCGATGGGACCGTCTTCGCCTTCTTTGGAGCAGATTGACCTGAAGAAATCAATTGTTTTGATTGTTGCTTGGTTTCTGGTGTATAATGATGAATCCAGGTTTCATCGACGGTGACAACTCGATGCAAGAACTCCTTCGGATTTTGCTTAAATTGCTCCAAACAGTGCTTCGAAGTTTTGGGTCGACAATTTTTTCATAGCCAACTTATCATAAAAATATTGATTGCCATTCCAGTCGGCACACCTACGGCCTCTGCTACTTCGCGCACTTTCGTTTGTCGATCAGCGAGAATCATGTCGTGGAGTTTTTGAATGATTTGCTCTGTAACCACATCTGCCAAGCGTCCTGGTCAATCCTCATCAAAAACGGATGTTCGACCACGTTTAAATTCGTTTTACCAATATTTAACTGTGGTCATAGATGGCGCTATAAACAGCATCCAACTTTGATTTTATCACCTCGCATTTTTTCCCATCCGAAAACAAAAAGCGAATGATCGAACGATACTGCTCTTTTTCCAACTTAGCGAAAATCACGAAAAACGTGTTACTCGAATGGATGCCAAATCCAAACTAACCTATCAATCAGTCGATGATAACATTAACTTTCCTCAGGAACGCCCTCTGTCGTCAAACACTTATTGGACCGCCCTCGTATATATATATATATATATATATATACAGGGTGACTTTGAAGTTGAGTCATTAATTTTCAGATAATTATTGTAGAAGGAAGATAAACCAAAATATGTGTGTAAAAATAAAAAAAAATTAAAAAACAAATTTACCTTGTTTTATAAAGTATCCTCCCGACAAGTATTTCAGTGCGGACCTTTTTTTTTTTTTTTTTTTTTTTTTTTTTTTTTTTTTTTTTTTAACGAGGGGGGAATGCATTTACGCACCATACCATAGCACGAGCTACGACGTGTGTGGGGCTCCAGGGTCTTGAAGAGATCAGCTAATACCCACTAAACCCTAAACCTCCGCGTGGCCCGACTCATCAGCGTCTCGGTAGGCCATGTGTTGTGCGTGACCTGCGGTCTGCTACAACGTCTCCTCATGTGTTTCAGTCTCTGGGAACGCCGGGTTGGTTCCCTTTACCTCGCACATTCTATCGATGTCGTTAAGCGATCATCGATAGAGGGTCTGCTAGTTTCTCTTGAAACTCTTGTTTTCGAAAACTCAAGAGTTTCAAGTCATCTTACCAATATGTTGTTCCTGGTCCTGGTCCTGAAGGGTCCTGGTCCTGGTGGGTCCTGGTCGTGGCGGGTCCTGGTTGGTCCTGGTCCCGGTGGGTCCTGGTCCCGGTGGTTCCTGGTCCTCTGCATCCACGCCGTGGGGGGGGGGGAGCAGCCGCAAATTCTCCTAGTCTCCTAGTCAAGGTTCCAGTTAGCGGGTGCCAACTGGGACCTTGGTCTGGGGTACCTGGTTCTGCGGTTGCGAGGCCTCTCGTCCGGATCGTAGTCCATGAGGAATCGTAGCTGCTCGTTCGGGTGGTCCTGAGCTTTCTCGAAGGTCTTCTCCGCTTTTTTCCTCATGTACTCGTGGATGGTATCCCAATGCAGGTCTCTACGCAAGGTTGAGTTCCTTACGTAGGAAGGTGCATTGGTGGCGATCCGGAGTAGCTTCATCTCTTGAGCAGCAAGTCGCTTGCGGTAGCTGGGGGCAGCGTACCCCCAGACCGGTGCGGACCTGTATTTGATCGCGAGGTCTTGAAGCACCAGCATGCCGTCTCAAGTCACCTGATTCACGAGCCCGTTTTACTACATTAACAAAGGCACGAGGGGTTGGTTGCACTCGATTGGGAAACCGATCCGCATGAACATGTGCCATTTTTTATTTCGTTTGAGCCACGCAACAGACAGTACTATTTACTGACGCGTTACCGACTGTACACTGAGTGTATAAAACACAACTGAATAAAATAATTGTAAAAACATCGTTCCAAATTCTTTCGCTTTTTTGTTTCCGATGCGATGAACCGATAAGGCGGATTATATCCGTTGTCGCCAAACACGAGCACCTAATATTATCATTTGTCATTTATTTTAACAGTGAGTAGATCTGATCAAAAGAGATGTTTTTTCCTTTACCATTTTTCTGGTAAAATTAAAGTAACAAAGTTATAGCCCTTTGGAAGTTTGAGTACCGCCCTGTCTCAATGATAATATTATGTGCTCGTGTTTGGCAACAACGGATATAATCCGCCATCGGTTCATCGCATCGGAAACAAAAAAGCGAAAGAATTTGGAACGGTGTTTTTACAATTATTTTATTCAGTTGTGTTGTATACAGTCAGTGTACAGTCGGTAACGCGTCAGTGAATAGTAGTGTCTGTTGAGTGGCTCAAACGAAATAAAAAATGGCACATGTTTATGCGGATCGGTTTCCCAATCGAGTGCAACCAACCCCTCGTGCCTTTGTTAATGTAGTACAACGGGCTCGTGAATCAGGTGACTTAAGACGGCATGCCGGTGCTCCAAGACCTCGCGATCAAATACAGGTCCGCACTGAAATACTTGTCGGGAGGATACTTTATAAAACAAGGTAAACTTTTTTTTTATTTTTTTTTATTTTTACACACATATTTTGGTTTGTCTTCCTTCTACAATCATTATCTGAAAATTAATGACTCAACTTCAAAGTCACCCGGTATATATATACAGGGTGTTTCAGTTTATTGTTGCATAACTTTAAGATTCGATAGAACTTTTAAAATTAATGCATAAAGTCTATATAAACATGGGTCGAAAAATGCGTGGCTTCCGAAATACAGGGTGTTTAAATTTACTTTCTAAAATAGTTTTTTATTAAATATTTCGAAAAATATTTGATGTATAACAGTGAAAATTGGTATACAAGGGTGTTTTGGTACGACAAAACGAACCATGGGCATAGTTTTACTGTAGCCGCTAGAGGGCTCTCTCTACTGTACCTGTAGTGTATTCAAATGACTGAAATTTTTTTTTTTTGCAATTTTTTGCTTTTTGAATAAAAAAACTGATTCTTCACACATTTCTGCATAAAAAAGCTCTCCTGTGATTTTTCGTTATAGTTAGCCGTTTTTGAGATATTTCGATTTTTAAGGTTCGATGCATTTTTAATTATTTATGGGAAATTAATATTTTTTTTTACATTTTAGATTTGGGCATTACAAGTAATTAAGATGATCGTTTAGATTGTGTTTTTAAACACAGCAATAATTCCTAACTCCAAATAAACACAAAAAAACAGAATATTAATTTGTTTAATTTTCCAATATTATTTTTAACAAATTAAATTAATTATTTACGTCTAAAATGCTATTGGATAGTTAGGACAAACATACAAAATCTAAAGTAGTTGCTCGAAATGTAAACCCAATTGTTCAATATACAATTCACATCTACGAATGATCGAACGTGGTATATCATTATTCAAATAAGGCCTTATTTCACATGCATTCCTGATTCTGTCTATTAGCATATCTCTTGTGGTTACGGGAGTCTGGTACACTTTTTCTTTTAGAAATCCCCACACAAAGAAATCTAATGTATTTAGGTCAGGGGATCGTGGAGGCCAGGCGATCCATCTTTCTGGATAATTTTCGTCCAGCCACTTTCTAACTGTTCTCGAATAATGAGCTGGAAAACCATCAAGCTGGAATCAGGCCAATCTTCTTAAATCTATCATAACATCATCCCACATATTTGCATGTTCAGCCTTTAAAAATTCGAAGAAGGTCGCAGCATTTAACCTTGCAGGCAAAAAGTAGGGTCCAAATAGTCGACTACGGTAGACACCAATCCACACGTTCACACTAAATTCATGCTGAAAATTTCTTTCCCGAACTGCATGCGGATTTTCATGCGACCAAATATGTTGATTATGAAAATTTACCACTCCACGTCTAGTGAAGCATGACTCATCGGTCCATAAAACGTTACTTAAACACTCCCTATTATTATCAGTTGTATCAAGAATCCACTGACAAAATGTGATTCTTCGTTCTCCGTCCCATGGCTGTAGTCCTTGCACAGGTTGCAAATGGTAAGGACGTCTATGGTCATTTCTAAGAACACGGTGAACATGGCTTGCTGAAATTCCCAAGGCACCAGAAACTCTCCTAACACTTGTGGTCGGATCTCTATCAAACTCACGCAGAATCATACGGGTAAATCTGCGCTGACGAACATTTATGTTTTGATCCCTTTGGAGATTTCCAAAACCATTTTCAATTATTCTGCGATGCACTCTTACAAATACTGAGCGAGTTGGATGTCGTCTGTTTGGAAATCTTCGTGCGTATTCTCCGGCTGCTTCTGATGCGTTTCCATTTACAAAGCCATACACAAAATGAATATCCGCTAACTATTGATTGGAGAATAAAAATGGCATTTTTATAAAACTTACAAAAAAAAAACAGGTAAAGGAAACTAAATTTCGTGCATTCACAATTGCAAAAAAACGTTTCAGGTTTCAACAGACAACAAAACTAACTGTCAACTAATTGACGTTTAACCTTATTCTGCTTTCAATTTCAAAAATATTTGCAGGCACAGCCTACTTCTAAAAATTATCGAGCTACTTACTTTTTAACGTTATTTTATCATAAATAATAAAAATGCATCGAACCTTAAAAATCGAAATATCTCAAAAACGGCTAACTATGACCAAAATTGACGAGAGAGCTTTTTTATGTTGAAAAGTGCGAAGAATCAGTTTTTTCATTCAAAAAGCAAAAAATTGCACTAAGAAAATTTTTTCGGTTATTTCAATACACTACAGGTACAGTAGAGAGCGCCCTCTAGCGGCTACAGTAAAACTATGCCCATGGTTCGTTTTGTCGTACCAAAAAACCTTTGTGTACCAATTTTCACTGTTATACATCAAATATTGTTCGAAATATTTAAAAAAAACTATTTTAGAAAGTAAATTTAAACACCCTGTATTTCGGAAGCCATGCATTTTTCGACCCATGTTTATATAGACTTTATGCATTAATTTTGAATGTTCTATCGAATCTTAAAGTTATGCAACAATAAACTGAAACACCCTGTATAATAAATACTATACATACTGCAGTGATGTATCTTGGTAAATTCCCAGAAAGAAGGCAGCCATGTCTTAGAGTTCCCTCGAAATTTAGATGAACATTGTTCAATCAAAGAGCCCCTCAGAATAGTGTTTTACAAGCAGTAGAACTCTGACATATCAACTAGACAAATTGAGAAAAAATTTAGAAGCAGCCAAATCCACAGTCCAATTTATTTTGCATACAAATAGATATCAGCCCGATAAGCTCAGAAGTGTCGAAGTACTTAGACCGGGGGATAGCGATCAGTGCCTGCATTCTTGTGATTTTAATTTATTTATCTTTTATCGCCGTACCAATCATTACTCGGCTCAAGAAACTCTGAGGGCTAAAAAAGTATCAAGACAAGAAGAACTTTTTGGATTTAATCTTTGGTGTAATGTGTGAATCAAACAAAGCGAATTTTTCCTCATATTTAAGAAAATAATTGTAAGATGTGATAAATCGTAGAATTCGAATAAAGGATCTTGCGACATCCTAGATATAGTATTTCCCATTGGTATTCTGGATGATTCATGCACTGCTTTATCGGAGTGTTCTGCTGAGCACTGAAGTGCCTCTCCGATATTCTGTGTTTCACTATGTCAAGTTATTTCGCACCAAGTGACTTATGCAACAAGATATTTTTCTGTGCCCGACGAGATATTGAGTCAAAACCTCATCAGGATTCCTAGCTTTCCTCTAGCTCCTGCATCAATCTTTGACACATTCCTCTAAATTAGTGAAGGAGTAAGAAGTGTGGGAAAGTGGAAACAAGAAAATATAATAGATAAATCAGGTTAATAATTCAAATGTTGTCAAAGTGTTTTGTTCCCCTATGATTGCACTTCCCTTGATATTGTCCTACACCGATACCGGTAATGAAACAATCATTTTTGTGCACAACAAGGATAACGCTTTCAGTCATATAAAAGATCAAAATACCCACAATATACTACTTGCATATAAAAAATTGTTATTTCTTGGTAATCAAGTTTTTGTTGAATGCCACATTAGGTTTGCAGCGTTACACAAGCATACGACAGCTGCAAAAGCACACATAAACAAATAGTCCTTCCAACAGGCTACCAGCAGGTACGCTAGCATAAAGATACATCGATTATTTGAAACTTAGATCATACTGAAAGCTGCGCTAAAGGCTAATGATGTTGTATGTAACTAATGATAGATACCTAGTAAAGACAAGACTGTATAACTCTGACCTGTACTCCCGCGAGTTTCGAGTAATGATAACAGATCGCCATGTAGGTGGTGGCCAAAAATGGAAGCATCATCGGACAGATAGTGGATAAAGCGTGTTCTCTATGGCGAAATCTGTGTCATGTAATGTAGGCTCATCATCGTTTATCATCTCCTCCTAACCTCAAATTGACTGAGTATCTGCCAGACATCGTCTGGTGATGCTGTCTTCGCCTACCAAGCGACGAACATAAAAGTATTTCTGACAACTACCTGTCGTGGCTTGTCACTGTGCTAGGTCGGGCAGTATCTCTGTACCTGAAAAGTTTCCGTATCAGACGGCGAGTTCTGTATCGAATGATTGGAACGGGGACTCGTGGCAGAGCAAACAACTTTACCTCCGCCCAATAAAGCATCATATCCGGCGTGCGCTGTTGTAAAGTTGGAGGGGGAGGTTTCGATGTCTGCACGTCGACAAAGAGGAAGTGCAAACGATGGCATTTCATATAAGGCGCTGTTGCCATATAGCACATAAGAACAACGTAAAAGGTTATTTCAGGCAGATGTTGTAGGTTTTCCAGCTTCTATCGTGAAGATTAGGATTGTGCCAGATGCCACGAAAATAGCTTTTATTCTCCGGCGGTGACAGCTTGATATCTATGATCACCTTCTCGCGGTAAAAAAAATGAGGGTTAAATACTATTCCAAGATTACTCTGACGGCAAATATGGAGTACTTAAATCAGTCCTCTGACCATACAGGGTGTTCATTTGAAAACGTCCCACCACCGATATGTTGAAAACCACTGATTAAAAGAAAAAACGGCGAAACACGTCAAAAGATTTGTGACGGAAAAGAAGTTGTTTTAAACAAAAACTACTTCACCCCCTTTCACCATCGGCCACCCATTCCCCTAAAGATTCTAAAATACAAGGGATATCAAGTAACAGCTTATCTAGAAGGTCTGTCGAAGTCCTTTATTTTGAAGTTTGATTTTTAAAAATAAGTTGATTTGTTTTCGAGAAAATTAGAAAAATCTTTATCTTAATTTGTTAAGACATAAAACAAAAACACACAAAAATATCACTTCTTGTTTCAATAAGTGTTCAAAATTTTGCCCGTTAGGATTTGCCAAATCTACAATTCGCGTATAATTTAAAACGGAAACTACCAACATAAACAGCAATTTGGAAGATTAGACGTAGCAATAACCAAATAACAAGCTGAATTTTTCCCACATTCCTTTCATCAACAAAGAAATCATGAGCAAATTGTATTTATTGTTATACCTGTTTAGTTATTTGTTGCTAAGGGAAAGAATGAATTTAATTTGCAGACAGTTGCCTTTGTGTGAATCTTGGGATAGCGAAAATTAATTTATAATGATTAAGATTTTACTTCCAAAATGGTTTACACACTAGCCGGAAAAATGGAAATGATTCTAATTTATGGTGCCCAAAATCAATGTGCTCGGCAAATTGCCGTCGTGTTTAACGCCAGACATCCGAAGAAGATAACTTCGCATAGGTATATTTTGGACTTTGTTACTAAATTTACTCGAACTGGATCTGATGCAAATAATAAACGTGATCATCGGAGAGTTTTGGATAAAACCGCTCAAGTTGAAGTTTTGGGTCATTTTGGAATAAACCCTAATACTTCATGATGCAAAATTGTTGCTGCGACTGGTATTAGGCTCTGTACACACAGTTACTGAACTCCATAAATTTCATCCGTTTAAAATCGGAATATTGCACAGTGAACCGAAGATGATTTCTATAGGCGAGTTGAGTTTTGTGAACAAATCGCTGCAGCAATTAATGATAAGAACATTCATGTAAAGAATATCTGCTTTACTGATGAATGTAAATGGATTTGATAATAAACATAACTGCAGGTATTGGAGCAATGAGAATCATGCCTTTGTGGAAAAGCATACCCAGTACCCCCAAGAAATTAGTGTATAGGAATTTTAGTAAACAAAGTGATTGGGTCATTGTTTATTAATAGAAATTTGAATAGAGACATTTGTTGGAAAATACCATCAATCCTCTTATCACTGAAACCATTGAAAACCAAATCGAAGAGAGTGGAAACCTTATACTTGATGAGACTGAAATATATGTCCAGCAAGACGGGGCGGGGCTCCTTCTCATTATGTTCTTCTAGGTCGGCACTGGCTAGACGACGAGTTTCCAGATAAATGGATAGGGCGAAGAGGGTCTATAGACTAGCCTGCTACATCTCCTGGTCTGACGCCATTAGACTTTCTATATGGGGCTATTTGAAATCTAATCTTGTTGAAATAAAAAGTGATACCTTCTTGTGTTTTTGTTTTCTATCTGAACAAATTAAGGTAAATAAGGATTTGCCTAGTTTTCTTGAAAATAAATCAACCGATTTTAAAATATCAAACGTCAGAATAGAGGACTTTAGAAGACCTTTCAAACGAGCTATTACTCGATACTCATTGTCAATTAAAATTTTTAAGGAGGAGGCGACCCTGGGGAGCAGAGGGTGAAAGGTGGTGAAGTAGCTTCTGGTTAAAAAATTGTCCTCTTTGACAAACCTTTTGACGTGTCTCGGCGTTCCTTCTTTTAATCAGTAGTTTTCGATAAATTCTGGTGGGAACTTTTCTAGTGAATACACCCTGTATCCAAATATTCAAGCACTGTTCTCAAACAGTCGACGATGGGTACTATGATGAACTGAATCATTTTTCAGCTGTCAAAAATGCAATTTTGCCTAGGTCGCATATTTACACCGTAGTAAGATATGCGTCCACTTGGACACTTGGACACTTGAACGCACAGGAACACAACTGACAAGCTCAAGAAAGTTGTGGTGAATTGTAGCATTGATGGTTTTATCAAGGTATAGTTGACGGAGATTATAATAAAACAAGTACATATGCTTATGTTTTACAGAAGTAATAATAAAATTGCTTAATATTTCTATCGCACCTTATTTAAGGAAAAGCTTATCAAAGGATTCATGTGTGTACTATGAAAAAAATATAAGGGTTTGCCGTTCTTATATGTGCACATACTTTGAGCCTATTGCGTATTAGAGTATAAAATCCCGTACAAAGCTCGCAACACTATTAATCCATAGCCAGCGCAAAGTTCACTAAAACACAATAAATAAATAATAAAAACATGTTTACCTATTCAAGAAGTAGGAAGAGTGACAAGCACTGACAATCAGTTTTGACAGGTTAACCACGCAAGCTAAGTTCTGACAACGACGTACGAGCTGCAACTTCGCTGCTCTATCATGAAGCTGTGTTCTGTGGGTCAAATCAGGAGATCATGTGCATATGTCCTGTAGTTAGCATAGCCCTACCTACGGCAAATAACTACCTTCATAGCCAAGAAAAGAATTCCCTTGGAATTTGAATTTGGCTCACGGTGGCTGATTAGTAAACACGTAGAGTCTACCGCTGAAACGCATAGCTAGCTGCTATGTAAACATTGTCATTGATACTCGTACATACTCTGTATTGTATTGAAACTTACTGTAATCCGACAGTCTGTGTCTCTCGTACCGAATCCGCTTTAATTCGCATTTGTATCTGTCCATAGCCCGTTAAGGACCAACCGCCTATAAGTGTCAAAGTGAACGGAATCAGAGAGGACATTCCTAATTCCGACAATGGATTGAGTCGTCACGCCAGACGAATGAAATCATTAGATCTAGTAGCCTGTGAGCGCCAACTTTGAGGAATTTTGATTAGAGATTGTTTCCTCTCCACCGCTAAGCAAGGGAATTCTATGTAATTGAATACAAAATATCCTGGCATAAATCTTTTGATGTTCAGTGGTGTAGTGGACGGATTCGAGGTTTCTTAAATGACTCTTCATCGTAGCACCCAGTACTGTGTGGATCACCATCTTTTTGTGAACTGTTCGACGTAGGACTTATCTAATGCTTCCAACAGTACTTTTTGAATTTTCCGACATATTAAAGTTACAACAATAAACGTTTTAACCATTCACGAACGCAGAGAGGTCTCTTGCAAATACTAGATATATCGAAACCAAATGTTTGTTTTATTACCCCTATGCTAAGACTGTCGTGATTTGCCAAAAACTATAAAACTTCTTCATCCTT
The DNA here is from genome assembly GCA_963669975.1 of Acanthoscelides obtectus. Taxonomy (NCBI): domain Eukaryota; kingdom Metazoa; phylum Arthropoda; class Insecta; order Coleoptera; family Chrysomelidae; genus Acanthoscelides; species Acanthoscelides obtectus. The sequence continues at coordinate 72,411,690 of CAVLJG010000007.1, read as the reverse complement.
GCCGCAATGGTCACCATCACAAATACCGTCACAGCGGTCAAGGATTATCGGACAAACAAATCGATAACTAGATCAACTGAAATCAGTGACATAAATTCTACGTGTGTATGTTGTGCTCCGTAATGCTTATGTATATGAGCTAGAAACGCTATTTTTTACGAACTTCCAATGTCGGGGGAGCTACGGAGAAAGAAAACCGAAAACCAGTGCGAACAAAATGTGATGACTGATGGAACTCGTTAATACGGCCTTTGGTCCTAAGAAATGTTAGCTGTTAGCAAATTAATAGTTATATCTATAATGAGGTATTTGTAGTATTTTTTCAGAAACTAGTGAATAAGTATCGCTATACATACGTATAAGGTGAATAAAGTCCAAGTCAGGCTTTCCTAATTAAGTGCAGGCCGGCGCGGGGAGGAGACTACATGTCGAATGTAACGTAGAAGAACTGTCGCTCGCGCTTTAGCATTAGCAATAAATATGATTTGGGATGATTAGGCAGACCCTGCCGGTGCTCAGCGTATTTTTTCAAGTTTCTTGCCAATGAAAATACAAATGGTTCTGATACTAGGTGATGATTTCCTCACGTATGATAGAACTGTTGTACCCCTGCGACGCAAATGCACAGAAAAGAGTCATATAGATTGCATAAAAGTGCACTAGGAAAGGTAAAATAACGGAATAGAGAAGCATCGCTTCTACTGCCATGTTTCAACGTCTTTTGGACAAAGAGGTCTAGCGTTAAAGTAGAAGAGAGTTGACATCGCCAGACTCCATACTGTAGCGCTCACATGTGGGATTCTCAGCAACCTCCATCTCCTGCAGGTGGCGCCTCAAAGTGTTACGACCAGACAACAGTTCCACCAACAGCCTTTGGTTAGCTCTATCCAAGGGTAATTAAAAGCGTCTATCCTTAGCACTAACCCCTACGATGAGCTCCTCTGAGAGTGCTGTCTTGTAATTCTCCATTTTCTTCCTGAGTCTTTGCGCGGGCACCCCTAATGCTGGCTCAGGCCAACGAGCTTTCTCGCAGATCCTACTTTCGCAAGAGCGTTCGCCATATCATTGCCCGTTATCCCTGCGTGCCCCGGTACCCGCGCTATTGATACCCGATGCCTTGCTCTTAGACTATCCAGAGCCTCCATGCATTAGAAGACAAGGCTCGAAGTAATCTTGAGGGCCCTTAGTGCCTTCATCACAGCCTGGCTGTCGGAAAGGATTGTTATTCTCCTCCTGGGCACTTCCAATATGCGGGATACGCAAGCCAGAATCGCCTGGAAAATGAATCCGCCGAGAGGCAGAAATAGCCTAGTTCTAGGCCCAAAGACGTTCAGAGATCAAGCCGTTTGTGTAACAGACCTGCCCGCTCCCTTCGGGGACCTTCCGACTTCCAGATTTGTATTACGTCAGTCAAAATCCTAGACTTTGCGTGAGTCTTATTAACGTGTAACCGAGTTCAAACTGGCACACAAAATTTAGACTTTTGAGAAAATATTAAAAATAAGTATGTCAGGTGACAGAATTTGGATTTCAAAATCAAATGTGCGGGAGCGAGGAAGGAGCCGCACTAGATTCGTCATTAGTGCGGATTTTTAGTCACGATGTCGCATTGCAATCGAAGCATATTTAAAGGCGAATGAATCGTGTGCAACTGCTCGTCGACAATTTTGTTCAAGATACAATATTCGACGAAAACATTATGCTTAGAGCAGCGGAGAACCGATTCATTCGTTGGTGCGGAGATTCCGAGCAACATGATAAAATATCGTGCGCGAGGTTAATGCTATCCCACAGTCACTTCTGCATCGAGTGGCATGAAATACTGAGGCGAGATTTCAAGAGTGTGTCCGACGTAATGTTCAACATTTAGATAATTTTTAAAAAACAAAATCCGCACTATTCCTCTTTATAATAATCATCGAAATAGATGTTTACCTTTTGTAGTTTTTTTTTAATTCAGATTTTAATGCAGACTCTATAACAAACCGTACATATTTCTGATCGTAAAAAACCTGCGCACAAAAAAACATTGGGTTAAAAATTTTATAGTGAACCCTAACCCTAACTTTCGTACACAAATACATACTCTTATGAGCGATTGTACACGAAAAATGAAGGAAGGGGTTGGTCCCTCCCCCATGGATGACTGCCGTTTATGAAGGTTGATCGTCCTCTCCAGCAGATACAAATGCACATTTTTGGAAAAGGATTAAACTGTTGTTTCAATGCATTCAACTAACACATAATTAATCATTTCTTGCATATTTTGGTACACCTCTGAGTATTTGAGTAGACGTAGTATGGAAAATATCAAATGAAATCGATATTAAAAAGCACAAATAACAAGAAAAGATCCTGTATTTTCTCCAGAAGGCAACTCCAACATCCCGCGGCGCAATAAGAGCCAGGCAATTCGAGAAAATCTTTCATCGGAGCAGCGACAACGTAACAAAGAGACCTACTTTAAAAGTCGTTATAATAGAAATCCTAGCAGCGATTCGGCGTTGCTCGTCGTGTTGCGCCGTTTCCATCAATAGAATTCCAATCTTTCGCTTCATTGTAACCTTTTCGCGCCTGAATTTGCCCGCATCGCTTCATTACACTAGCATCTTCCGCTTCCCTTGTTACACCATTGATTAGATTCCTAATTAATCTTTGAAGGACATTTTATGTCTATGATGCTTGCTTTACATTAATCAAGTTGTATAAATATTTGGAGTGCTTGCTAAGACGATAAGATTATAGCTCAAAGATACCTCTAGTGCCGGACAAAATTTTTCGTGATGACAGCTTTTGTCCTAAGCCTCCTTTCTTGCAATAACGACCTATGACCGATATTACGACGAACTCACAAGAGTGCCATTTTTAAAGCAAGAACCTATTGCGCATCGCGTCCGCGCATCCTCTCGATGACGTCCGTTTAACCTCAGACACTTTTGGTCGATGTCTCACTATAACTCCATTATGTTTCACGTCTCTGTCGGAGTTGATTTTGTATTTCTATTGCGTTATCTACCAGCATGTCTAGCAGTTAACCCGCCTATTTTGAAGTACGCTCAGTAATTCGGTTGTTAAATGCAAATAAAGTTCATCCTGCTGAAAGTTACCGGTAGCCTGTTGAAGTTATTACTGAAGCTTAGGAGCGCTGATCAAGACCGTCGGCATGGTTCTGCCTGACGACAACCCCCAGCCTCAAGTTGCGGCAAGAACCCGGACGCAACTGGACACGTTTCATTGGGAATCATTGGATCATCCACCATACAGCCCTGACTTAGCACGATCAGACCTTCATCTCCTTTCAAAACTGAAGGAATTTATTGGTGGAAATAACTTGGAAAATGATGACATGTTGTAAGAAATAGCTACTAACCGGTTAAATGGACAGGCAGTAGCATTCTTTGAGGACAGGAAAAGCTGGTGCCATGACTTGTCGACAAATGTTCAAGTATGTATGGTGCCTACGATGGAGATTAACACAATGCTCATATTTTACTTTGCGATACAATTTACGTTCATGAATACAGCACCTGGATTTGCTAGGAGTAATGAACTTGTGTGGGTGGTAGGTTATCAACCAATATGGAGTAGCATGGACTTTGTAAGTCTATCTTGCAGAATTTTATTTTCGTGACAGAGAACGAATCAAATCTACCAAAATCGGTGGGCCTGGCTCACATGTAGGCATCCACGGAAAAGACCTGATTTTTCAATCCTATATAATAACGGCTCAAGAACAGCAAGCCGCAAATGCAGTCTTGTTTAATTTCGATAAAATAGGGCATTTTTCAGAAAAAAATAATGCGATTTCAGTACAACTTTATCAATTTCCGTATCGCATCTATTGTGTTGGTTCATGTATCTTGAAAACATGTTAAATTTGACTGCAGACTCATGATCAGGGACATGAAAAACCCTAGGAAGTAAATTCTAACAACAAAAAATTGGAGGTGCAGTGTGAATAAATAGGGCAGGAATGAAAACAAGACTTTTTCCCAAAGACGGTTTATTTTATCGAAATCAAAGATCGCATTTTTTTAGGTAAGGAACTAAACACTCAAAAAACATGTTTCTTTAGCCACTATCTTACCAGATTTAAAAAATAAGCAACATTACGTAAGGGCTACTCCGTGCCTGTCGATCCGAATGAGTGACTCATTTTTCATGGTCTTGATTTAGTGGATCGTATTCGTGTAGAGGAGCTCAGTTTATTTTTTTCATGAAAGCTGATGACTTCATTTTTTATGTTTTATATGCATCTCAAAGAGTGCCATGTTACCCTCGAGCTATCTGTAATTTTGCTATTCTCGAGGAAATACGCGCCTATCTATAGCCAAAACATAAAACCAATACGTCTGCGTAATACATGCACTGACTTTGATGTTGATGTAATAACTATTTTTTATGCACCTTATTAGCTATGGTTATTAAAAACGCCGATTTTATTAGAAAATAAATGCACGCCATAAAAGCGTATGCAAAACGTAGGAAAGTTCAAAGAAGTATTTTGATACTTGAACCCTAAAAAAACTACAGAGCGCTATCATAAATTAATTTTCTTGGAACGAAGAGAGTAGTTAGAGCAAAGACAGCGTTTTTAATATTTTCATTCAGGGATCCACCATTTACAATACTCCTTGCATAGGGTTGGATATTTCTATTGATTTTCAATTATAATTGTACATTCTTGTTTCCATTGAGTTGATAAACGGTGTCCCACTAGAACTTCGGAGATTATGTTCTCAAATAGAAGTTACGTTTTTGGAAAAATATCACGCTTATTCATATTATCAGAATATTGAATTTTTCCATGGTTTTGGCGGATCACAGTGAAAGTTTCGTCTTAAGATGTTCGGCAACTATTGTTTACACTGTCAGAGTCGCAGCCATCTTATCATTGGCGTGAAATTTGAGTTTGCTCTTTGTTGATGTTCGTTATAAAATATAGTAATGTCTTGAAGTATTAGTAGACTATGCCAACAGTTTGTGCTAAAATTGCATAAATTGAATTTAGAGAAGGGCCCTCACTAGCAGGCACTTCTGTACAAGAACGAGTAGGATCTGTGTTGACAATCGTCTGTGTACGAGGGATGTCTATTAAGTTCTGCATATGGAAATAAAGCAACACGTTAGGTAGTTTTCAATAACTTTATTGTTTTTCGAAGTGTTCTCCACGAAGATCAACACACATCTGCATGCGCTCGAACCAATTTTCGAAGCACTTATTCCAGTCGTTTGCTGGCAGATCCAAAACGGCATTTTTGAATGCGTCAACTGCTTTTTCTGGTGACTGGAACCTTTGACCACGTAGTCTGTTTTTAATTTTTGGGAAAGTAAAGAAATCGTTACTACTTAGATCGGGACTATATGGAGGATGGTCCAATAATTCTACTTTTCTTCAGTTAAATGCTCCCTTGTTTTTTGGGCTATGTGCGAGCTTGCATTGTCTTGGTGGAGGATGATTCAGGGTTGATTTTTCGAAACTCGGTGATGACTTTTGGCAAACAAATGGTGGTATACCAATCCGCAGTAGAAGTTCTCTGCTCATTAAGAGGAATTGCTGCAATATTTGACACAAATGTCACGACCATCTTTTTCGAAACACTTCGAGAACGGATGACTTTTGTTGGTTATTCTTCACCTTGGAACACCCAAACAGTCGATTGTCGTTTATTTTCTGGTTCATAACAGTAAATCCACAATTCATCACCACTAACAATGCTGTACACATTTTTTGAGTTTCCGGAATTGAAACGGTCAAGCGTTTTTTGACACCAATTAACCCTGGCTGCTTTCTGCTCTTCAGTCAACAGGTGGGGTATCCAACGAGAAACTAACTTTCTTACTCCTAATTCATCATGTAAAATTTTTTGAATTGAAGTCTTTGAGATCTTCAAGGACGCCTCAATCTCGCGATATGTCACAGGTCTATCTTCAATTATGAGTTTGCGCACAGCATCGACGTTTTCCTGGGTAGCTGCCGTTTTTGGTGCACCCACCCTGGGACCGTCGCTCAGACTCACCCGTCCACGTTTGAATTCTCCATACCAACGGGAAATTGTCGACTGATGTGGCGCTTCGTTGCCGAAAACAGACAGTAACTCAGCAAGGCATTCTTGTTGCGATAATTGTCTCTGAAAGTTGTAATAAATTATGGCGTGAAAATGTTCTCGGTTGAGTTACATTTTTCTAATGACTTGGTGACACTTAAAAATTCAATGTAGTGAGAACACTGCACGTATTGTTGTGAAACTATGAATTTAAGTTTACTAAAGAGTGAGTCTAAGATTCAGTACTGACGTTCGATCCGCGCGGCCTACTATGTTTCTATATGCAAAACTTAAAAGACATCCCTCGTATTGATAGGATAGACTTTATTCTAACTGGCTCTCCAAAAGAATGTCCAGCTAGTTAAGACTATGATACGGCAATTCAGCGCTTATTACGAAAACGTATCTATGACAGTTCCAAAGTCTCCCTTGGCAAACCACACGTGATCCATTCGTATTGACAGAACATCAAGGTGAATTGACAGAACATTAAGGTAAATGTTGTCCAGTTTCGCACACGAACACTATACGTATACATTTGTGGTAAGCTCGCCGTGAACATTTACCGTTTCACAGTCGTTATCATCATGAGAAAATGTGTGTGAATCTTAAATGGTACATGCGCAGTATGAAGTATCTAGGTCAAGTCACTAAAAAATGCTTCTAAATTCAAATCTGGAAGTACGTATACAAAAGCCCTCCAGCATGTGCACTTTGGCAAGAGTCAGAGTGGTATACAGAGGAGCTTGAAATGGAGCATCAAAGCGGCAATTACATATCTATCCAAAGATCTACACATGGAGGTGTAAGGATCTACGGCGCTTATTTCTTTTTAAAGCCTGGTAAGTTAGCCGTACTACCATTTATACTACTAAACCTTGTAGAGTAGAATATTTTGAAGGAGCAAGTTATGTCGTCAAAACTAATTTCGGTATAGTGTGTAGCGTCTAACAGCGTACGTAGGAAACACCACAGCATTCATTAACTTACTTTTTGTACGTATTGAGACAAAACAGAGGCAGGCCAGGTCTTAAAAGCCATAAATTTAATTAGTAGAAACCCAATCTTTCTGAGAGTCTTTCGTTTCAGCGACAAACTCAGCTAAAATGGCGCGATAAATTCATTACTGGTGTCGCAACGAAAGCACGATGGCTTTAAAGGAGTATATTTTTTACCACTGAGACATTGCTGCCTTAGGGTCTTTTTGAACAAAGAGAGGGTTTGATTACCTTTCCTTCATTATACTATACAACATATTGTAGCTGAAATGATAAATATACAGTCGCACCTGACACCGAGATAACAGAGACATTAATGAAATTAAATACTCTTTTTGTAGCAACATCCAAAGGTCGCGAAAAGTAGCACTGCTAATTGGCAATGAATAGTTCTAACCTTTGGAGGTAACTATGAGACCATGTGGATGGTGGAGAGTATACAATATAAGTACGTTTTTGCTATTTTTAACCTAAATCAAAGGCGAGACAGCTAGCGTCCCCTTCTTTGAACGGCATCATATATGGACACTACAGTATAGAAAGGGCAACGGTTACTTAGAGATGTAAGCAGTATTTGGCGCTGTCTCTTATCTGCGCTTTATACATAGTAATGATGCTAGATTTTGAGAAGAACTCCGGCAAAGAAAATCTTTTAATGCGACAGTTTTTGATATGTGCATAAAATCTCATCTCATCTCATTACTGATGATCGACTGTTTGACCATCTACTAGTATAATATAAACTCTTTGTAATTAAAAATTATTTTAGTTCGGTTAGCTATAAAAGCGTGTTTTTTTAGTTTTTTAAACTATTATTCATTTTTCATTTTTAGTTCGATTTATCAATTAGTTTTTTGTGAACATGTGGTACTGGAATGTCTTACGAATCATTTCGTAATCTAACCACTCCATTTAAAGCTTCACTGTTTCGTGGGGTTTTTCCTGTTAACTTAGAGCAATCAAGTCCTTAAATCCAAATACCGTCTAAAGGTCTTACACGACTAAGTGCTACATAAGCTTCACTAGCAACAAACAGTCGTGATTCTAGACTGCATGATCGACTGTACAATCTTGCATCTTATGGATGGTCAAAGCCCAGCTCAGGATTAATAGCAATATTCGCAATGAACACGGTGATAATGCACTACCCTGAAAAAGAGTCTGGCTCCGTTGTGCGGTGCTGAGCGCACATACATACATACGTACAGGCCAAGCTAATAAAAGCGTGTTAGAAATGGAGTTTTTTGGGTCCCCGGCCAGGCATCTTACTCAAGAAATATGTTCAGATCCAGATCGCAAGCCAAAAAAGGCGTTTTTGCAACCGCATGTCTCAATTCTTCATTTTCTCAAAATCTAATGTGGCCATCAAATAATCTTGAAGTGCCGCAAAAATATCTTTTGGACGATGTAACTTTTCCGATCTCCCATCAGACTGATGAGTGTCATCTACTCATTCAACCTACTTCAGCTATTAAAGCGTGACCCCTACATGCAAAAACGCACACATTTTCAGAATTGTTTGTCAATTAAATTTCTTAGCGTTACATAGGACACTCAAACTTAATTTTATTACCGAGACGGCGTAGCGTGTTCAATTTTTAAAGCCAGGATTTTTCTAATGTGTTATCAATGACAAGTGAATCCGTATCCCTATACCTACACTAAAGTCGCACGCTTCTTTTTTTAAGATGTTTCTTTCATAAAGCATTCAAATGTCAGATTAGGAAATAATTATGTTTATTTATATTCTTATCTCATAAGAATATTTTTATCCATGAATCAGTCTTCAACCAAGCATAAAATAGACGATAAGACTAGAGAATGAAATTGAGCTTAAACATAAGTCAAATTCATACTTGTAATACAGTTGGAAAGAAACGAATTCCATTGGTTTTTTGTATCAAATACACTTACTTGAGATGTACGCAAAGCTAAAAATTAGTTGTACATCCGCTTTTTCTTATTCAACCTGGAAATTATATATGCAGACTTATTGAACCTCAAAAAAGTGAGCGCTAAGAAAAGAAAATTCCTGGTTGGTGAAGTATAATAAAACTAACAGATGAGAAAATATGGTACATACAGGAATATTTAAGAATCGTTAAAAAATTATTACACTTCACATTAATCTTTATTTCCAATCATTTAAATTTAATGTTTATTTCAAGATGTTAGGTAGAAAATACAAATGAGCGCCTAGATATGGGGCAGTGCGAAAATGTGTATGTGATGCGTCATTCCTAACTTTTCCGTGATGTGGCTTAATTATACACAACGCGGGTGCGGTGCTGATTTCCCGCAATGCTTCTCATAGTTTTTGGAAACGCAAATAAAGACTTGGAAAATCTCAATGTATAAGTTTGAACATAGCCTCCCTTCAGAAAGCACAATACAAATAACCCCTCTGGTACAGCTAATAAATATATTTCAATAGCAGTATATTCAGTAATTATTTTATCACATTGCAAATATCACTGATTTTATACACATGCGGACCAATACCCACAATCATCCAGATGTGATCTTGCTACTCTGCTACTCAGCCACACATCTTCTCAGAGTATACTCCTCAGCATTCGGCAACCAACAAAGCATGATGGGGATCTGACTTGCAGCTTGCGGCATGGTCATTCAGCGTATCGTGTCGTTGAGTCATTCCTCCATACGCTCACAGCAGTCATAGCGAGAAATAGTGAAATGTACTATTTACACACTCGGAACAATCTAGGCAGCAAGTTGACATTTTGTCGGGTTTTTTTGACGTTTCACAAGCTCTTTATGCCGGTTATGCAGCTTGATTTAAATGTCATCGATGTCCTGAAGATTCCATATGCCAAACGCAAAACACTACGAAAACGACAATTCAAAGATTTTTTTGTATCACTATATACAAAAGAACCACACATCTTTCTTCACAGTGTTTCCCCTATAAAGCCTCTCAGCGCCACACACAAACCCCAAGTCTCTGCCCTGAATTTTAATACCGAGCGCAACCTATTCGCAATGTAGTAACTCTGGTCACGGACCGGGCATTACATTCGAATTCCGAAAACGAACCTTCAACTGTTGCAGAAATACATCAGCACCAACTATATCATTCTCTCTGCCTTATTGAAATTATTCGGGTCAGATCGATTTTTAATGTGCTTACCCTACTCGTCCGGAGTTTATAGTAGAATTCATGTAGTGGTGAAGAATACGAAATATATAGACGACATTGTATTGAATAGTGAAGCATAATATGTAAGCTCCTACTTTGATACATAAAACTTGTCCTTACACATTCCAGTCCAGAGAGACTAAGGGTGGGTTTCACCAAGGTTGTCAAATCAACAGTCCGTTATTCTCCACCTATAGGGCAACAGTCCGCTAAATACAACGAATGAGCTTAAAGCTCCAATCAACAAATTTTAGCAACCAATAGCTATGAAGTGTTGAAAACAAAATACTGTCAAAGTATGAGATGACATCTTGTCATTGAAACATCACCAGCTTATTGAATATTAAGAAATTACATATAATTCAGTCATAATTTTAAAGAAATGTTTGATTTTTGAATTAAATTCATGTTTTAATTACTATTTTTGATTTTTTATTCATGTTTATATTATTTTCTTCAATTGATATGCAATTTTACTGATTTAACATCACCTCCCGTGTTTTTTTCCTATAACCTTTTGCAGATAGCCATTAAGCACCTACTTGATGTTAGGCTCTACCAAAAAGTTCATAGATATTGCTCGTTTCCAAACATTCATTCATTTACTTGCCGTTCATCAGAACCATTATGGCACCTTAGATTGATATTCCCACAAAACCATTCAGGTCTTTTGATATCCATACATCCATAAAGTTGAATATTTTTTGTTGTTCAGGAACTGAATAAATATCCACACTATATTCACAGCGATTAAGAAATTCCCAAATATATGCCTTAAAGCTACCAGCAAACCTAAAACCTGCAAAAAACTATAAATCTGCCATATTTTTCTTTTTTCACGAGTACACATTCTAGGTTATATTTATATTAGACATTATTTGAATACAGCTGATTATTGCATTTCAAGACTCATCGAGTGACACATGTGTGGGATCTGTTAACCCTTGGTCCCAGTCACAAAACATACACTCTGAAGAAGGTTTAATTCCATGCTATTCAATGACAACACGGTGACTTGTGTGGTTGTCAGCGGCCATTTATGAGGGTGCGACATGGTTGCCAGATTGTACATTAATATCCCGTTTCACCCCCCTGGTCCCAGTGGAGTAAACTCCGCCAACTGTTGAAATATACTCCACTATGCTTTATAAGAGTATTCGTGGAATTTTTCCCAAAATCGTTGCACAACAGTTGGAAATGCAAATGAAAATTTAAAATTATTTCCATGATGCCGCAAAATAGCTCCGTCGGTACCTCGGGTTATGCATCTTGACAGTAAGGATGTTCGATAGGATCCTATATTTAGAAGTATCAATACATTTCACGAGTATCGTCATCTTTTGATCCGTACTATGTCAGAAAGGGTGACTGCCATTTGGCTGCGACATTACCCTTACAAATCAGACATATCTTTCATCATTTTCAAAGAAATTGTACAAAATCTTCAAATTTGTAAAGTTAGCGAGTTTCACTTCATACGTTGTTACCAGGCATGCCCAAATCATCAGTTGCTGCCGTGATATTCATCCCGACCAATGCATCCCTACGGCTAGGCAACCTGTATGTTTGTATTGATAGGGCAGCGGGTTATGATGATACCAAAAATATTTTCATAAATAGGAGATCTTTCCCATTCCGGATCGAACGATCCAACAAAGATGCTTATAATCCTGATACCTAGTATATTTATATGAAAAATCGTCTGTATGTAGGTATATAAGAGCTTTCTTATATTTGTTAATCAATTTGATGATACAACACATCTTCTAAAAATGATCATAATCAGGATAGTAAACTATGACGAAGGTCCACTGTATGTAAGAATTTTCAAATACTTCATTTGCAATTTGACAACAGACCATGACGGTGTTCACATTTTTCAAATCTTCTTCAAGAAGTGTTGTCAGTCCAGCTCCAACTAACATAAGTACTATGTTTGTATTCCTACTTTAAATTCAAAACCAGCAAATGTAAAAGATTCATGTCGCACCCTTCATCACGGGACGTGATCGTCGTCAGGCTTGGCAACCCTGCGAGTGACAGATAGATAACTCCACCAGTGAAAAAGGCAATCAAACAATAAACATTAAGAGTTTTAATGATTTTTGGACTTAAAAGACATTATTTGAGAGAGATTTTTCAGAATTTTTTGTCTATGTCCATAGTAATTGCATTGTGCATCACGGAGATGTAGCGATTGACACGTCTTACACATATTATCCGTTTTTTTTATACTCCAACTACCACGAAGGCCTAAGGCCTAAGCACCCATTGGGTACCGTGGGGCTATAGGGGGATACATGGGAAAGGGGGGCCGCCACACGGACTCTGGCGAGGGAACACGTGTGCATGAAACATGCACACATTCTGGCTCCGCCTACGAGAACCGCCGGGTGGTACCTCCGCGTTCGACAGTCAGAGACCATCTACCACCTACAGACAATCACAACATCCATAGCCAAGAGAAAAAATTCTCCTGGGACGGGACTCGAACCCGCACAGCGCACGGCGACTGATCAGGAGACCGAAGAGTCTACTACTGCGGCCACCGCTGCTGCCTAAAACAAACACACAACATCCATGGCGAAGGCGAGATTCGAACTCGCGGCCCGGCCGGCTGATCAGTAGCACGACACTCTGACCCACGCGGCCAACCGAGGTCCCCAGGCCAACCGAGGTCCCCGATCTGTGTTTTAGGATGGAGAGGACAATGTTTTTATCGCTTTGAAGAAATTAACTAACCCGTTAATTGATAAATGATTACTATTATGATGTAAAGGAAGATGAGGAATTGGATGGAATGTATCTTATATTCTATTTTCTTGCAAAATAACAGACAAATCCACACTACAGGTATGTAATAATAATAGTATATTGAACTTAAATTCGAGATTGCCATGCATTAACCAAATCTGCTGCCAAATTTTGACAGCTAGAAAATCGACCTATTATTTGCCGCATTCCCATTGGCTTTTGGGGATAACTGATTGTTAAATGTAAATTTATAACAAAACTCATACATGAAAGTTGACCTCTTTTCTCTGTACAAAAGCATCCTGTTGGAATCAATAAGTTGTCTTGTTTATAATACAGTCGAATTTTCACGACTTTATTTAATATTTTAATAGAAATAACTGATATTCTGAGACCTTTGACAGCTTCTGTCAACTGGCATTTTTCCATTGGTCCATAATATTAATGTTGGTGAAATCGGCCCTAAGTTAATTTCTTTTTTTTGACGAAAGACCTAAAGGTTGAATGGCGGCAAAATCAACAAAACTAAGACAAATATAATAAATATAAGCTACAGCTTTTCTATCAACGGTAAGATGTTGGAGACAGAAATTTCACGCATTTGGGGTGCAGCTCAGACAAGTATCAAAATTAGTGTAAATAAATTCGAATTATTATTGAGAAACTAATATTATAATGATGATGATGATTTTGGGTCTTATAGAATGTATTTTTTGCAATCTACGTTTCAATGTAAGGCTCAGACTTCAGGTTATCAACTGTTTCGTGTACTAGACTTTACTGTACTCTGTCACATAATAAGAAATCGTGTGACATTCTTCCGGTCATGGTCTAAGGAACATTTGAAGGAAGAAGATGGCCTGATCTATGGCGAATCTCATAAGCCAAAAATCTGAGACAGTAGACTGGTAAACATCAGTATAAATTTTCAGAGCTACCTGTCCATAAACTTATGTGGACCAGAATGATCATCAAAGTCCACTGATGATATGGCAAGAGCAAGAAGAAGAGAGTAGTTTGAAGATCCTTGCACACTATACTGTATGGTCAGCACGTCACGTGTGGTAAGAGTTCCGTTCCAGCACAAACTGTCTGTCTCCGCAACAATTATATCACTTTACCTTTATTTACTTAGTGTTCATGTTTCCGGATAAATTCAGTCAGTGCTTTACACCCTCCGTAACCCAAGGTCACAAATACAAAGTCAAAGAATGATTCTGCCCCCTGGATTCTGCTTCAAAGTGAAATATTCTTAGTAAAATACCCAATCCTTGGGTAAGAACTGGAACATCCCAACATAGAAGACATTATTTCTGCTACCATTCTAATAGTTGCACACCACCCCCTTCCTCCTCCCGTCTTTAATTGTCACCAAGGGGTTCGCTAGTTCTCAGCATTTTTGATCCTGCACAACCTGTAAGCCAAACATGGCCCCCCTGGATTTTGCTATGTGGGCGGTCATGGACAGCACTGTTCAGCACATAACCTAACGTTACTAGCAAAATACACCAAGCTCATGATACAATGCAACAAAAAATTAATATCAAATGTGTAATCAAAATCACAATGAATGATACATGAGGTATCTCACAGCCTGTGTGGCTTATCTCCACATATTTTTATCCAATAACTAGTTATTCACATATACTTGAGGTAAAACAAAGCACCAAACAAATATACGGGTTTCATAATGCAGTGAATGCACAATGCATGTGCCCAATTTGTATAAACTTACTTATTTCGGTGGGACCAGCGAATGAGTGCTTTCGCTTCTGACACCTCATATCAAATCCCATTTAGCCATTTTAGCTGTAGCCCGTGAAATAGATATTTAAAAGTTATTTCCAGGGATAAAAAGCAGCCTATACGCTATTTCAGACTAAAATTCATCCCAATACCAAATTTCATCCAGATCCGTTCAGCTATTTTGGCGTGATTGGATAACAAACATCCATACTTTCTCATTTAAAATATTAGTAGGGACTTAAAAGAATCTGTTTGCAAACTTATTTTGAAATAACTTCCAAGAAATCCGCTTTCTCTATAACAAAGCCTCCATTCCTAGGTAGCCTCTAAAGGAGCAATATCCTCTATTTTGCACTCGCTACTACTCCGAAGACAAATTTCTTGGAGGCGGTGTACCCGTATCGGTTTCTCACTATCTCGTTACGCGGAGTTCCGCAACTCCTCTGACTCCAGAAGGCGCCGCTGGGAGAAATATTGTGACCCAGGTAACCGAGGCGTTTCTGAGCATTATTAACGAGTTGTACACATAACTTGGGAAACATTTATCACCCAGCACGGTCTGCAAGGTAGACCTACTCATTTTGTACCTTAAAATATGATGTGATGTTTATGAAACACTCGTATTAAAGGTCTAGGAATACTTTGACAAATTGAATGGGAGCAACTTTCGTTAGTTATGAAATACGGCAGTACACTTTAGAGTACCTACCTAATAATGGCAATTGATGCAGAAAGTTTAGAGTCTGGAAGACATTGGCTGAATTTGATACAGTTCAATGCCCTTATGGAAATATGTTTATACAGGGTGTTCCACTGTGAAAGGAAATATTTTACACGTGAGATAATTGATAATCTGTGGTTGATGAGTCTTTGGCCTTATATACCCGAGACTGATTTTTGGCTATTTCCTTATAGCCTAACAGCATTTCCACCAACTTGTACATTTTGTTAAACTTGGTAAGCATGTCGGCTTATTCTATTGATCAACAGTGGTATCAACAGAGAATATAATGCTGATACGAACTCATTAAACACTTATAACACCCTGGGTTTGTGAATGCCTGTATGTTAATGTCGTTTATGCTCCAATGTCTACTCGTATATGATCATATACCGCAGGAAATAAGTGAATATGAAAAAACATTAATAAAAGATTGCATAATAAATTGGGACCGAAACGTATACATTGAAGGTGAATTGTACGAGGCTTGTTCAATTGAAACTCATGGTCCATAAAAAAATTGATTGGCAAATATATCTACAAATAATTACCGTTACAATTAAGGCACATTATATCCCATTGTTTCACCAATCGATGTATACCTTGCTTAAAGGATTCTTGTGACTGCTGCTTGAATAATTTTTTTACGGCATTTTGTACTTCTTCGTCCGATTGAAGATGTATTGGGACTATAGGGTGGATGCTTCAATATCCTTCACTTCTTTTGTTGTACCTTTTCTTGCCCAACTCTGCAACATGAGGTCGGGCTTTATCGTGCAGAAGAATGACCCCACGTGAGAGCTTCCATGGATGTCTGTCTTATTGCTTGATGGCGATTGTTCAAAGTTTCATTATATACAGGTTTGCGTTGATATAGACTATAGCTTCTTTAAGCTCTATGAGTAAGGGTCCTTCACGGTCCAGAAAAAATGTTAACATGAGCTTGCCTGCAAAAGGTTGAGCTTTGAACTTCTTTGGTGGCGGAGAATTTGCGTGTTTCCATTGTATCGATGACAGCTTACAAGATGGTTCAAAATAAAAACACCAAGACTAGTCGCGAGCAATTGTTGACGAAAGAAATTTATTACCGTTTAGTTCGTATTCCGTGAGATGTTGCGAAGGTAAGCTCATTCTCAAGTTTTTTGGTCCTCTGACAAAAGGCGAGGATCCCATTGCGCATATACTGTGCTGTAACCCAATTTGTGACAGATGGTATACTCGAACCAAATTTTCTGAAATTATTCTGATTGAAATTCGATGATTTTCTCTAGACATGCCTTTCACCTGCCACATTAATGACTACTGATGCAGTACTGAATGCACCTGGTCGCGGCTTATTATTCGTCTCCTCTCTACCACTCTTAAATTTTCGACACCATCCCTTGACAGTTGGATATGCAAAACATAAGTCTCCATACACAAAAATTGAATGACCGCACGCTGACTATATTTTGAGGGATTATTGACAACGAACTCCATTTATAGCTGACTATTCTTAAAATCGCAATCAAATGCAAATGACAGTAATTGATCAGTGTGACGTTTACAAACCCAACTAATATTGCAAAACACCAGTTAAGTGATTACGACTGTTTCCAAGGCTAACCTGATCAAAGATGGGTTTCAATTGAACAAGCCTCGTATATGTAGTTTTATTGTCCAGAGAAATATGGGGGATTACTAAGATGTAACGAGTTACAGTGCTATATGATGCAGTTGATACATAAACCCATTAAATTTTTGCTGGAATCCTAAAACAGATTTTTGTAAGAATAATGTACCGATTTAATTGAATTGGATCCCTAACTGTAGAGAATCAAATTTTATTGGATATACATGTACGAGTACTATCCTGAAATAAGCTTCTGGAAGAGACTATAAACTTCAAGTGGATGTTAAAACGTCTGCGAGAGTATCGAATGCCAGTAAGCGTAAAAGTGAGACTCATTTGACATAATCTTCAATAACTTTTCGCCTGTTTACTGCCTCCTTAAAACTATTTAAGGTCTACAGAGTATCAAATCCGAAAGTAATAAAACGGGCGTAAAAAGTTTTCAATGCTTCGCCATTTCACGTCGACAGAGAACGTTGACGCTGCAAGAAGTGATAATAATTTCTATCTAGGTTAATGGGGAAATCGTCTTCATCGTCATTTCTAGTTTAGTACTTTTTAAGAATCAACTTAAAATTTCCTTAAACTCCATATATACATATATATATATATATATATACGATTCATAGTTATTGTCGAAAAGAACTAGCTAAGTGGAAGACTTGTCTTTGGGGTATCGACAAATCACGATGTTTTCCCTTTTGACTTACAATACTTGAACTTTCGGCAGGCTATGCTGCCGTCATCAGGACCTAAGAAAAAATTAAAAATAATAAAACAGCAACCATGCTCAATTGATTAGAAATCTTTTTACTTACTCCGTCAGTGAGAATGGTGCTAGTATTTGATGTTATAGAGGGATGCACAATATGGCTATGTTCTGCTAATACAAGGCAGACGGATGGGGACAAAGGGTAATTAAATAAATTTTCTTTAAACTTACTAAATTACATCTTGGGATAACCTACAAATGCTAACGTGGTTTTGCCTATTGAAATTGTTATGTCTGTTATTGCGACAAATCAATATTTGGAGAAATGTGTAATCGTTTCAATTTTTCGCAATTTAGCAAATATGAGTAGATAACACTAAGTTTTTTAAAATCGGCATTTTTGTTCATACAACTGCCACTCATGTAAATAAATGTCATTTCTAAGAACAAGCGTTTAGAGATATGTTCTTCTCTGTCAAGGCCCTTGATACTATTATAGCACTTTGCATGCCCTGTAGTGTTTACAAGTGACGCCAAAGCACGTCTTTCTGTACGCAATTTGGAGCCACTCCTGTGGGATATTATTCTGCCCTTCAGTGATCCAGAGGTTTGACGTATGCATATCAAATTGCAACCATTGCAATTAATGGAGTAGACAGTATTTGTTAAGCAAGGTATAGAAACTCTTTTTTTATTTTGGAAAACGCATTATTGATTATAAGAACAGATTTATAGGCAATACGACAATTTAAAGTGCTACATAGTCTGGTCAGTTAAATCTTGAATGTATGGCAATGTGACAAAACTAATGATTAGACGCTGTATTGTAGTTATTATTATTGTGAGAATTGTTTATCTTGTTGTTGGAAGAGGTGGAATTAGTATTATTGTTTAGATTTGGCACAATACTAGAAGGAGAGTTCAATTCACCATTGAAAACGAATATGAAAATCCGAAAAACAACATCTTGTTGGTAGACAGGTACACGAAACGAATATGCACGGGAAGATTTCTAAGTTTCAGGTCTTTCCATAACATAAAAATAAAGGAGAGTTTGGCGATACAAATGAAAACAACACTTTCCATGAACAATGGTTATCCAAGGTACTTGATTAACAGAATCTTGTTTCTAGTACTGTGCCAAATCCAGACAACACCAGTGATGGGCGTTTACGTGTATACATTAATTGTCTATGTCTCGATGTATATAATGCGCGTATACAATAAATACTATGTATACATTGCGTATACAATACAACTCAAAAAAAATATGGTTGGACGCTCCAAGAACAAAAAAAACGATGAACTAGGGTTCATCTGTTGTTCTTAATTTATTTAAAACTGTATCTTTGTATACGTATATAAATAAATATTATATATTTTTTCATTATCTATAAACTGCTTCCACAGTCAAATCAATAATGCAATGTTGCAGAATTTGCATCTATCCTGAACTTTCAGTTTCACCTAAAATCGGAGAACCACCATTAGGATCAATCTGGAAATGGTCCCAAACAGATTCGGTAGAAATGTGTATTTGAGCGTAGAAACCAAGGCGTTGCAGCAAGTTACAGTTGTGTTCTGTGGCATTCATCATTGTTGTGCCAGGCAACATGGTGTGTGGCGCACTCTTTCATGGTGCCCGCTTGCCCCCCTCTATGTCTTCCTCGTACACATGGGAAAGGGAAAGGGATTTTTCCCAGTACTATATGCAAGTAGTTGAACTATGATTTGCTATTGTATACATTATATACATTTTATACATTGTGTACGTGAATATTGAGACGCCCATCACTGGACAGTACTTTAAATTATCGTACTGCCTACACCTATAAATCTGTTCTTGCAACAAATAATGCTTTTTCCAAAATGTCAATACTGACTCCATTAATTATACTGGTTGCAATTTGACAGACACAGGTCAAACCTCTATATCACTAAATAACACAACAATAACACTAAATAATAAAATAACATCCCACAGGAGTAAGTCCAGATTGCATCCAGGAAGATTTGCTTCGACGTCACATGTAAACACTATAAGGCACTCGAGGTGTTATAACAGTATCAAGCGCCTTGACTAAGGAGAACATCTCTCTAAGCGATTGTTCTCAGAAATGCCACACATTTTCATGACTGACAGTTGTATGAACAAAAAGGCGATGTCAAGCAACTTATATATGAGTATCTGTTATATATACAGGGTGTCTAGTAAATAGCACGACAAACTTAAGGAGAAGGTAGGCTTTCGACTGATCTACCAAATAACAAAAACGTACCTATATTAAAGTGTCACCGTTTTTGCGATATTGAATTTTTACTGAAATTTAAAAAATAAAACGAACCTTTTCATCCGTGGTCTTTAGCCGCATGTACAAATAAGGTTATACTTTGTTCATTTTTTCTATAAGATACTTTTAGATAGTTGCTTTATGATATACAAAGGCAATGTAGTTAAAAGATATTGAGGAACCATGATAAAATAAGGACTGTTTTGGGATTTATGACCTTGTGATATTGTTTCCTCAACTTTCATAAAATCATATCAGGAGCAGGTAATAATAATGTGGCTTTGTACTATTTAGCATGTCACTGATCGGTATCCAGTGCAACTTCAATTAATCGGTAATCCCTGTAGGATTCCTCGGAAGTGCATTTATTGCAATGCCTGCCGATGGCGTCATGCGGTTTATTGGTCAGTGGACGAATCACTATCGGCGGCAGCATTCTGCACAGATCCTCAACAAGCGCTACACTAAAGATGCAAGTGACCACCGCGTTCGCAATTCCATTGCTGCAAAAGCAGCGGACCTATCATCATCATTAAATCCATTTGGTGCACACAGTCTGATGCGCACGACATGGACTTATGGACGGGTACATTACAACCTCTACGAAACAAATAAATACCAGATGTTTCGCGGTTGCAGTACATTTTCGCTTATCCAGTAAAATGAGTAGAAAATGCTTCCGCATAGTTCCTTTTTATTGCCGCTGGGGTCTAACTCATTCCAAAATTCGACAATTCATATTCCAATCTATCGCAGCGCTCTTTACAGTCACCTTTAATGTCTACTTTGCGATGTCAAAGCATGCCGTGCTTCACGGTACAGTGCTTTTTCGAACGAGCACAGAACAAGACACCGTTATCGACATCAGAAAAACAAAAAAGCCAACCTTATTTGTCTGTTCACAATTTCATGGCGTTTGTAGCGATAGACAAACAAACAATGGCAACTCCTCGCCTTATGATTACTCTACCATTACATGGCAATTTATTTTTGTCAAGAAGTCTAAATAGCCGAGTGCTTTTAGTCATAAAAATTTGAATACCGCGGAACCCGCCATGTCTATTATATAAGAAAATGGCATCGAATAGATTGATTCTATAATTATTACGCATTCGCAACAACTTGTACAATTTTCAATCTGCAATAACTTAAAAAAGACGTTGATTTTGTCAGAACCAGTAATACACCGTTTGGGCTTTTCATGAAAAACAAAATCCTCAGAATGTTATAACTAATTACAATAGCTTCTGACACTTACTTTATGCAATAATCCGTAATATCGAAATCCTCATTAAATTACACTCCAAGCATAACGCTTGTATATGTGGATAATATCGCACTCATCTAGTATGTCACCGATCCGTTTCCTACCTGCTTTTGTCGGTCTCGCTCAGATCGAGTATCAAAAGTGCGATATCTCTAATCCTTGTCGAACAGCAAACCGTTTGCTGGAGATGGTGTTGTTTTAAGGGCATTGGGATTCACCCTAACCCACCCCCTACAACTCCACACCCCTAGTTTTGAAGCTTGAACGTTTTTTTAGTTTTTTTTTTGTTTCTGGATTTTGCACCGCTTTTTTCTCCTTGGCATAGTAGTAATTCTGCGTCAAAGAGTCATCAAAATCCGAGCGGTACTTTCCTAGTTGTAGAGGGGTCGAGCAGCGCACATACCGACCGACAGACAAAAAACAGACTGATGAAAACATGTAATATCCAAAAGACGCAATGTGTAAAGTAAAAATCAGAGTCCGCCAGTTGCTAAGTTCGCTCTAGATACCACACTGTTCAGAAAGCCTAAACACTGTGAGCGCTATCTATGTAGGACTGGCTCAAAGATCGTTTTGCTGATATGCGCCTAAACTACTGCAACCCGCATTTCACTAGAATTGTATGTAGGTTGCAAGCTCGTAGGTAATTATGTTGACCATACTTTTGGAAGAAAATGCGACGCAGGATGTATGATCGAATGTAAAAATCGCATTTAAGTGCTTGTCTACTTAACAACGGACATGTAAACAGATTTACTGCTATTTAAATTGTTTCCGATTTACCAGAGCTTGGAAGCGTTCGATAGGGTCAGCGCAGCTAGTGCAAGCATCTGGCAGCTAAATACGCAGTATGTATTTTTCAATCGAAATCCGTTATACGCCCTCACAATCTGACATGAGGAAATCGAATTAACCTCTAAAGTCTATTTGAACCTCATTTATCCTGTGTCAAAACGAACATGAGCACTCGGTTCTCACTTCCTTTCGCTTGTTGATGTCTACCCAGACATTTATCGGCCTCTGGCCAACAATGTCTTACGAATTTGAACGTTGCGCGCTGATGTTTTTTTTTGTCAATTAGAAATGAACACACCTTAGGATTTATAATAAAAATATTTACATTACATCAATTTTGTGCACTCTTTATTTATTACTTTCCTCATTACAAATTTTAAAAGTCTACTCGGTTTCCATGGGTTCCATACCACTCACCTAAAGACACCGCACTAAAAAAGGAATGGAAGACAAACTGCGAGCCGCGACTACTTTTTCTATTTTCGCGTTCCCTGCCAGCCAAAGGGCCCCACAAAGAAACGAAAAGGTCGGTTTGTATGTTTATATATCATTTCGGTGGCATTGGCACTTCTCCACAAAGACAAACTGAATTTGCCGACGTGCTTGTATTAAGATTAACATGAATTTAGGATAACATGGAAATAGAAGGAGAACGTCTGCTTATGTTGTGGTTATTGTAGATTCGTCTGAAGCAATAGATCAATATCGAATAGAAGAAATACTCCAAGTGTTATACCTCGCAGTGATGAAGCCTCCTAGGACGTACCTAAATGTCGATATGTAGCTCAATAGATCTCTCTATAAGTAATACAAGTCAGAAAACCGCTTATTAGCTATAAGCCTATACTATCGCTGACTTTCTACGTGTGTCGAATAAATACTAAAATGATTGAGACCGAGTAGCTAAGAACATCTAACTCAGGAGAGTAGATAGTTGGGGAAGTATTCTCCTCTTCGTTGCAATTCTCGTAATCTCTTTCCTACCCTATTCAGGTAGCTGGCTAATCAACAACGACCTCTGTGAAAATGTTAGCTCAGTAGGTCTCTCTATAAATAATACAAGTTAGAAAATCGTTTATTAGCTATGTGATGACTTTTTATGTGTGTCGAATAAATACTAAAGGGGTTGAGACCGAGTAGCTAAGCACATCTAATTCAGGAGAGTAGATGATTGGAAGTATTCTCCTCTTCGTTGCAATTCTCGTACTCTCTTTCCTACCCTCTTCAAGTAGCTGGATAACCAACAACGTCCTCTGTGAAAATGTGCAATATAGCAATGTATCCGCACCGCCTCATTGTCAGTCCGAGTTTTTATATTTGGGATCATCCTTATGGTCCATGCACCATGACCAGTTTCAACTCATCTCTCCAGCCACCTAATAGAAAACCTGCATGCGTATACTACGTGAACTACCTTTCGTTGAAGATTAGTTACCTATTATTTTTTCCTCAAGACGCTGTTGTAGATAGGAGCTCCGTACGGCATAATCGAGTTTGTCACCCTTGCCTGAATCCTATGCCCCTTGCTACTGGGGCAGATGGCATTAGCCGATACAACGTCGAGCCACTCTTCAGGATAAAATACTCCATTGCCTTATATACAATCTAATTTTGATATTATAAGTGACGTGTATGATGTAAATGCCTGGTCTTTTTCTTGGATAGATCAGTCACTCTGCTACAATATCGAGTTCCAAAAATTTTACCCACTCCTAATTCCAAAGGTCCAATTTTAACGTTTTACCAGACTGAGCAGTAAATTACATGTACTTTAGCGTGTCATATAGGTAACAAAAGTACAAAGTACAAGACAGCAAAGTAATTTAAATTCCAACAGGATTAGAGGAGTTAGATAAAATTAAACGGAGGTGAAGGAAATAAATATCAAATTCGAATTAAGGACAGGAGCAGGTGGAAGTTGTGGAGCAGGAAAGGTAGAAAGTGGGAAGGATGAGAAGGGTGAGAAGAGAGAGAGCGGTTGTTTCGTGGGAGGGTTGTACGTCGTCGTCGAAATTATAATTATTTGCCTCCACAGACAGTTTGGAGAAGTTGGGGACGCGGTAGGCTGGTGAATTCGCCTTATTTAGGAACACAAATACAGCAAGAAGCGTTTGAAAGGAGTGCGAAGCCAAACTCCTGTCTGCTACAGAGTCTCAATGTTTCGTGTTGAATTGAACTTTTTGCTTACTTGTATTTCGTGTCTAGTGCTTCCGATCAAAAAAAATCGAGTGAATCATCATCATCATCATCGTCAATCATATAAAAGATTGACTGGAATAGACTCCTAGCAGACTAATATAATACCATATGTTTTTTGTTTTTGCTAAGATAACATGGAGTCTGCTGCAGTAGTAGCTTCTAAATCGAAAGTGGGTCAAATTCATTCTTCTGCGAACATGCATAACAAAAGAACTGATTCAGTAATGTTTTAAATACTTTAGACGCTGCCACTGGAACTTCCCTTAACATATTTCCATTCTTGTGTCTTCTGCCGGGGCGAGTCAACTTACTGGTATATTTGGGCGGTCACAAGAACAGTATTCAATACCAGCGTCTCAATTTAACATATGTATGACTAATGTACCTGACAGATGAGGAATATTATTGGGATCAGAAGCTTTATAGCAATAGCATGTATATATTTCATTGCCACCACAGACGCAACATTTACAACTTTACCCACAACTCCCACATTTCTTTCGTACTCTGCTCGCCGCCACTGAATTGCTTTCCAAAACCTACAAAAATTTTTCATCCCCGGTACAATAGTATTCACGTGAAAAAAATGTATATATGTAATGGTACCTTCCAAGTTATAGGGGTCACAGTTCAGCGGACAGGCAGACCGACATACTTACATACAAGTGACTGACAGGAATGAGTGACAATACACAAAAAACATACGTCTATTAAAAAAAATTTCGCGATTGCAATACTTCCTTGCCAAGTGGCGTGGAAAGTAAAGGAAAATGATGTGAAAGTCGTATGGTTTTCAAGCATCAGGTTAAAAATTTTGTGAAGAAGAAAACGAAAAATGCTCATGAAAAAAAGAAATCTGATATACCTGTATATTGGATTCGTACAAAAAAATCGACCATTTTTCCTAATTGCCAGTAAAAAAAAATCATCAGAACTATTTTTCGCCTGTACTACTGCTTTTCAGATCCAAATTGAGTTTTGTGTACGTCATGTACACCTGACACACAAATTTGTGAAACCCCCTTTGAGCCTTGTTAATTTAATACACGCAACTAATCCCTCACGAGCCCCGCTCAAACACTATTTTTTAATTACGCTGCCGATTGATCTGGCAAAACGATGAAAATTGATTACAATCCATCTACCTATAGACTATTACGAACATTTCGTAGAACCTCCTTTGCCATTCGATTCCTTCGTAAAACAGACAGCCTGCGCGACAGAATGCACCCAAACTCGCTCCGCTACGGGCTGCCAGGGTACACCAAATGCGACACAATCGCTCAGGTGTTACTCAACCTCAATGCAACTCGTGAAAAATGAATCATAAATTGATGCGTTTACCTGACAACGTCCATTCATCCAATTCGTGGTTTGTGCTCTCTTCTGTAAAATCACAGCACGGTTGTATCGTAGCTGATCAAGGGTGAGCGGATATACCTTTGCAGCGCGAAGCGGAGCAAGTTTGCTTTTATCCGAATACCGAAATAATTTGGAATACGCAATGTTAACTCAATATTGGCAGAATTGTCTGACGCGTTGTTCTAACTTTGCCTGCGGATACTCATGAATATCATATTATCATCTCTTCTACAGTATATTGCTCCTACAGATTCAACGTACGAAATGATAAAATAGTTATTTAGAGGAGCTGCAAAAATTATTAGAATGTGATGTCTGACATTTATCAGTTACAATACTTTGATGTTTATTTATATACCGAAAAATCCGCACATTCAAAAATTAACGCCTTACACAATTACGCCTTTCCGTAAAGCGCCTAGTCGTTGACGTGATAACGTCACGCTTTTTCACGGGATCAGTTGTTCCGAGAAACCAGGTACTACTAAATCACCTTTCAAAGCTGTAAAACATGACAAAACTGGGAAAATGCGCTAAATTTGAAACATCATCTATAGGTTCTCGAAGACATCCATTTATAGAAAATCAAAATGGAGAACCATCCTTGCAAAAAAATCTGTAGATAATGCTCAAATTCGAGTTTTCATGTTCTTGAGCGCGCTGGTGACGAATTAGATATCGATTTTTTCTTCGAAATCTAATTCTTCGAATTAGATATCGAAATTGAAATGGCAGACTCGTACAGAGAATTATTCCTCTGTTGTACCTCTCAACTGAGTATCTGATACAAATTCTGTTATGAGAAATAGAGCGGAATCCGATATACGTTTTTTTCTCAATCCCTTCTGAATTCACCAATTCACTTTGAATTGCAGGAAAAATATCAATTTCATATTGTTGTCGTGTCCTGCAATATGTCGATTGGTAAGTAACGCGATATCATAAGTATACATAACTTCCACTTTGTAATTCATTTTTCCGCATCTCAAAACAGCTGGTTGTTTCAAAATGTGCTATTCGGTTACACATTTCTCTGAAATGAGCTACTTGTCGTTTTAACGTTTAACATGACAGAAAGAAGTTCACTTCACTATAATTCCGCGTTCAAAGCCATCCAAGTGAAACTAATGTTATCAAAGGGCGAACTACGCGTCCCTGTAACAGGGATCGAAATTTCTAGTCAAACGCATTTTTTTACATTTTCCACGTCTTTACTCCCTACGTCACTGGGTGAGAAAGGATTGTAGTAGCTAGAAATTTCTAAAATTACATGTTGTGTTTTTGGATGTTATACGACATGTACATCATGAAAAACCATGTCCCTGATTTCTGTCTATCTCTCCGTCCGTCTGTCTGTCAGCTGATCATTGGCCCGTGTATAACTTAAAGAAGTACGCTCGGATTTTGATGGAATTTTCACACAAGGTTACTTCTATGCCACGGATAAAAAAGCTTTGCAGTTTTGAAAGAATCGGACCCGAGGCGGCGGAGAAAAAGGCAGAAAACGAAATAATAAAAATTGCTCAAACTTTTGTATTTAGCGTTCCAGAGGGTCATTATCAAAAATATTTTATATATGAAATTTTTTTGATCCCAGCATATTTATATGCTGCCAACTCCGGTACACCAGTGGCGCAGGGAAATAATGCCTATGGACTAATTGTATGTGCCTATTTGAGTGACTCAATCCATTCAATTTCTTTGTTCTACATGCGCTGAACTTAATCATGTCTCTCGACTTTATCACGGCATGCTTACGGAGTGTAGAATCACCCTACTCGACGACATTTTTTTTGGTCTTCGAGCCACTACGCGCTGCTAGTGATGTCTATGTGCTGCGAGATTAGTTCAATTTAAACTAGCAAACAAAAGATAACGTCTAACGTCAGAGTCCACGAAAAGAGCGCACACCGAAGAGACGAGTTTGTGTGTGTAGTAGACAAGAGGGAGCTCCAACTCCCACCATACAAGAATACCTCGGATATACTATTTCCAACATAACTGTAATTCCTGGTAAAGTATGCCAAACGGGGAGCCAGCCAGTACCAATACAAGCAGCGCGTTTCGAACGAATTTCCCTTGGCTGAAATTTTTATATTGCTCAGGCAGGATCGATGGAAGTTTGTGAATATTGAGAACGCTCCCTCATGCAAAATCATGCGGTTCTATCAAAGTTTCATTTTAAAAGGAATTCTGATCCATAAAGGAATTCCCTATCTTGTCGGAATCTATTACATGCCAATATGCGGAGATGCGGCATTGAGGCGGCACGCGGCGAGCGGCAGATAGAAGAAACTCCACGTTTATTTACTTAAAATTCCAGGCAAGGAGAGATTCATGTTTTCTGTCGACGAGATGTACTATCGGATTCGCCGGACATTCATCGTAGTAGAGAGAAAGTGGACAGTTATACCGATGGATGCAAAATAGTTTTGTTCAGCAACTGTTGGTGCTGCAGTCAGGTGCACTGTACAAGGCCCATTTTTAAATTAAGAATCTGTTACATATCCTACTCGCGCAACTTATCTCCTAAAGTCCGTTCAACCTTACAAACCCTTGACTAGTCTCTCACTACGTTTCACGTCCCTTTTGGTCTTGTGTGGTTCAGTGCTTTGTTTCTCGCCATGTCAATCAGTCCTTCCTCGCTGTCATTGCCAGGCAACTTGGCAACTACACTTGTGGATGCAGTCTTTTTAACCCTTCCTAACATGCTCTTGGGGTAACTTGTCGAAATAATGAAATCTGGTACATTTTCATTTTCCTGGAAAATCGGGAAATCCCTGAAAATTTATCACGTTGTATTCTTCTAAATCAAATTCCTATGAAATAACAATTAATTCACAATAAATCATTTACTTTTACTGTCACTTTAATAAAATAGTCCATATTTTACAATAAAATAGTTTATACAATTCATACTCCAGCTAATTGGCATACTCTTAACAAAATACACTCTAATGTGTGGTAAAAAAATATTGATTCACGTTTGTCTTACATTTGTATTTATTTTATTCGCATTCTTTGTGTTATAATGATATTATATAATGTATTTTTTTATTACAATATTTTATTATTTAATTAATCTTAATCCTCCATTCTAAACCCTTTGTTTGGACGCTCTACTTCTTAAATATTTATATAACTCATTTTTCGAATGTCGTCTATTTTCCCAGTCTGCTCTTCATCATCGTTAATTCCAATTACAGCACGGTTATAGCATTTTGTGTCATCATCAACATCGTTACAATTTATGCACAAAGGTGAGCAATTTAACCCATCTTTTTTGCAACTACACCTACCCATTTGTCAACCAGTACTACATACATATAATGCAGGAAATTTGTTTGATATTTTCGTCTGGTATTAAACTGTCCATAGCATAGATCGCTTCGAAATCGTTGCCACTTCGCCTCCACCCGCACTTGGTTGGATCTAATTTATTTGCTTAACCATGTTTGTAATTGGTAATATACCCGTTTTTTGAAATATGCGTTTTTTAACCACCTGTCCAGATCAGCTTGCTAAAATAAATTATATTTAATAATGACGAAGTTATTGTAAAATTGCTATATTGTAACATCATTTTTAACAACAATTTTGAAATAAATAATTAATCTTTTGGATAGAATCCATTTTTGTAAAATGTTCTAGCACCATATCTTGGGCAAGAATAGTTGTTTAAATAATTCGTTTCTGGGATAAACAATTAGCTTTTTACATAAGCTATAAGCGATCCGGCTAAAATTTAGCACACCTATTAACACAAATGATGCCCTCGTTCTCACAAATTTTCAGCCATTTACAGTTGTTATTGCAACAGGTTCTAGCACTTATTCAATATTACTAAAAAGCCTGGTATTTAGCTTAATAGTTTATTAATTTTAATTCTTAAAGGACAGAATTGAAGGACTTTTAATGCTCTTAAATCTACAGTTTACCGGTTATTTATTAAATTTAATTTGAAACTTATACAAGCAAAATAATGAATTTTGGGCTTTTCCCATTGTTTATAATTATAAATATTATTATATCCGACTCCGATAGTAGTTTTGATCCTTTGGAAGGAAAAAAGAGGTACAGTAAACGAAAAGAGGTCCATGTGACTGCAGACGCTATTGGGGTACATGCCTTGACCAGCAAACGTGGAGGAAGGAAAAAGCAAGAAGAAGGCCAATCGACGAGAAAACGCAAAAGACAGCCAGAAAAGTGGGAAAAGAATATAAGAAAGCGTCTGAAAGCTGAGGGAAAATAGTACCAATCATTAAAAGGTAATCTTCTTTCGGCCAAGCATATAAGAGAATCTTGCAACACAAGAAAGTAGAAGAAAGTACTCTAGACGGTATTTTTTGACCAAAGGCCATAGCAGCAGGATAGAAGTATGTGTATCTAAGTACTCTCGATATAACTGCAAAGCAGGTAGGGTACTTGTTGAGAAAAACAGAAATACTGAATCAGGGATATGTATGGTGGACCTACGAGGAAAGCATGAGAACCACCCAAAAGTGTCATCAGAAGACAAAGAACGAATAAAGGCTCACATAAATATGTTCCCGACATATCAGAGTCATTATTCACGCTCTCATACTAAAAAGCTTTATCTATCATCTGATCTTTCAATTTCCCAGATGTATCGCCTTTATTTAAAACACTGTGTTGATGATAAAATTAAGCCCAAAGGTGCATCTCTTTACAGGAAGGTTTTTGTGGAGGAATTCAATTTATCTTTTCACAAGCCTAGTAACGATACATGTGGTAAATGTGACAAATATAGCCACCTGTTAACACAGTGTATGTGGTGTAACACCTTCTTTTATCGTCGTGTCTGTTTTTGCTTACTATAGTGGGTTATTTTTGAGAGACAATTTTCAAATTTGAACCAGTGCTGCATCTACATGTGAGCAATTTTTATAAATTATACGCTGAAAAACTGCAACTCAGAAACACTGATTTTGAGGATTAATTATGAAGTAGACTTTATGCAGATAGTTTATTGTCAGGATATAGATACGAAATTAAATATATTTAATCAATTAGTTTTAGAGCTATTTGACAGATTTGCACCCTATCGAATGGCAAGGTTTACGAAAAAACCAGCTCCGTGGCTGACTGATAACATTAAATTTCTAATGAAACTTAGAGATGACAAATTCACTGCCTATAGGAAATCAAGGTGCGATCAGAAATGGGAGGAATACAAAAAGTTACGTAATATAGTAAAATTAGCAACTGATAATGCTAAAAAGATTCATTTGGAACATAAAATTAACAGTACGAACTATAAGACTCTATGGAAAGATTTAGAAGCTATGAACTTTGGCAATAAGACACCCAGGTCATCTATCCCAGTTGATTTAGCTGATGTTGACAAAATGAACCGGTACTTTACGTCTTTATCTAGTGCAGGTATAGAACCTGATGCTGATACATTTTCTTTTTATAAAAATAATGTCAAACCAAATGTATCCCTCTTTGAATTCGCTTTGGCGTCCACAGATCAGGTTAAAGATACTTTGTTTGGCTTCAAAAGCAAAGCATTTGGTGCTGATTTGATAAATACCGAAATGCTGTTGTATTGCTGCCCCAAAATTAATCCTTTCATGACACATATCATTAATGAATGCATATTGCGTCGCTATTTTCCTTTTTGTTGGAAGCACGCTTTGATTGTGCCTTTGCCTAAAGTTGCTCAGCCATCTGAGCTCAAGGATTTGCGTAATATTAGTATATTGCCAACATTATCTAAATTGCTTGAATCAATAATGGATGTTCAGATAAGAGAACACTTAAGAACGAATAACCTCATTATAGATACACAATCAGGGTTCCGTCCGGCGCATAGCTGTACAACAGCATTGCTGGGAGTGGTGGATGATGTATTGTGCAGTGCTGACAAAGGTAACCTGACTGCCTTGGTGCTCTTAGATTATACGAAGGCATTTGACAGGATACATCATGACCTACTCTTAGCCATGCTCCACTTTTACGGATTCTCGGCCGATGCAGAGTCTCTAATGCGAAGCTACTTCAGCGATCGACAACAGCAGGTAATGCTGAATGATAAGTACTCTGCGCCATTGAAAGTGACCATTGGTGTTCCTCAGGGCTCCATTCTGGGTCCGCTAATGTTCATTATTTACACCTCTAATCTATACTTCAGTCTTCACTCTTGTAAAGCTCATTTTTATGCAGATGATACACAAGTGTACTTATCATTTCCTCCAGCTCAAACATTGCCTGCTGTTGATCTGATAAATAAAGACCTTGATCGTCTCACTAAAGCTTCTCGAAATATATGCTTAGACTTGAATCCGGCTAAAAGTACAGTCATGTTATTCGGGCCAAAAAATTGGAGAAACCATTGTGAACCTCTGGTGAAAATAAACCTCGATAACAATACTTTAGAAATAAGCTCGATAGCGCGTAATTTAGGCTTATACCTTGACAAAAACTTGAGGTTTGAGGAACATGTTAACAAGTGCTCCAGAAGGGCGTATTCTAATTTAAAGACGATATACGGTCAAAAATCTTACATCAACCAAAAAACTAAAGTCATACTGTGCAATTCTCTTGTTTTGTCGCATTTTAACTTCTGTGATGTCGTCTATGACAAATGTCTAACTAAATTCACTTCAGATAAAATACAACGCGTGCAAAATTCTTGTCTGAGACTTATTTTTGGTTTGAGTAAATTCGATTCAGTGTCAGCAAAGCTTACTGATGCTGGCTGGCTGAACATGAAGCAACGCAGGCTGCTTCACAGCCTCGTACAATACCATAAGATTATTATACAAAAACTACCTTCCTACTTACACGAAAAAATTCATTTCCGTTACTTAGCTCACAATCGCAATACCCGCAACAAAACTAAACTGACACCGCCTTTTCATTCTACCACCTTATTCGAAAGATCTTTTTCGTATAATATCAGCAAACTTTATAATAATATCCCGCGAGAGTATACTTCTCTTTCTATTGATTTGTTTAAAAAACGTATACGCTGCTACATTGCAGGGAATTGCATGGTATGACTTTGGAGGCATTATGTATTTTTATAGTACCATTTTACAAATTAGCCGCTAGGGTCCATTCTCTGATACTGCTTATACATGTATGTATGTATATGTGGGTATATATGTGTATATATGTATATGTATGTATATGTATGTGTATATATGTATATGCTCTTTATCTCATTTTTATATATATGCTTACCTTATTATGATGTAAACCTAAAACCAGGGGTTAAGTGGAAGAGCGGATAAGCCGAACTTCGCCCCTCCCACTATATGTTCTTATAAGACTGGTTTTGCAACTTGTTTTGTATTTTCTTTGGTGGGAATAAAGACATTATTATTATTATTATTATTATTATTACAAAACGCAAATAAGTACACAAAAAACAGCACGAGAAAAATCGACAAAAACGACCAGTGAGTATATTCCTAATCACCATATATTTACGAAAGACAAGATAACAAATAAGAAAACAAACAGGCCCGTATCCAGTTGAAAATGGTAGCTAGGTTCAAATGTTGCAAAACAAAAGAAGCTCTTTCTTATTTTTGCATATCATGCCATGCAATTTTTCACGCGAGCTGTGCAAATAGATTGAGTTCAATTGTAAAGCTCTCAAATAACAGAGTATATTGTTCTGCTGCCTGTGAATCGGAGGATAACGAGCATCGAAACTACGATTCTTACACTACAGAAATTAACTCATTAAAGCACGAGATACAAGATAAAGAGAAACATATAATTAGATTAACGAAGAAGGCCAAGGATTTTGAAGAAGATGTTTTTGAATCTGAACAAAGTTTCATAGAGGAGCAAAATTCTTTTAAAGACCAATTGAAAAACCAAAAAGAAAGAATGTGTACACTACAAAAAGAAATAGTCGACGCAGAAGAGAAGAACAAAAACCTTCAGAAACAGATGGACAGTTATGAACAAATGACAAAAGACATGCAAACAGAGATGACGAAGCTAAAAAATATTCATGCCGATATGCTGAAAACCATTAGTCTTTTGGAAGAAACAAACAATGCATACTCAAGGAAAATAGGCGAATTAGAAGAAAGAACAAAAGAAGACAGGTGTCGATTGTCGGAGAACACTGAAGGAAATGCCAACGATCAACAGAATATATTAGACGATAGGGATAAACAGCTGAGGACTGAGGAAAATGTATCTTTGTATGATGAACTTTTTAAACAATCCAGGAACAGTGCGAAGACTTCCAAGAAACTGCTCATTGTGGGCGATCAATTGGCCAGAAACTGCGCTAGAGTCTTACATAATTCAATGAAGAGCATAGGCTATATAGTTGAAGGAATTGTTAAGCCCAACACAGAGGCTGCAAATATCACAAGTAATATTTTCACTCAAACTATGGATCATGGACAAAGTGACTATGTAATTATTGTTTTCAGCACAAAAAACATAAGCAACCACAAAACATTGAACAGTTTTCTTAGAAATGTATTACCACTGGGTAAATTTACAAATCTAGTAATTCTTCTAAAGTCCGAGCCTGTAGATGAAGCCTTAGCAGTTCTATTGGAAAACAAAATAACTAGTTATATTAAAAATAACCCTAACTGTTCAGTGAAGTTATTAGTAGTAAAGAATGGTTTTCGCAAATCACTGGCAAACATCATAAGAAGTCATGTGCAGACGAGCTGCTCTACCCTCAAAAGAAACGTTTTGTTATCGCCTCCAATAATTCCAATTTATAAAATGGAACGTCGAGTGCATTGCAACAGTGAGAGTACTGGTGCTTTTTTACTGGCCAGTGGGAATCCGATACTAATCACCTAGTACGACATGATTCGGGTAAACAGAATGTATCGAAAAATTCCTTATCACACGCTCGCGCCTGTCAGGTGCGCACGAATGATTGTCGGTATAAACTTCTACATTTAAACGTACAGTGTTTGAGAAACAAGGTTGATGAACTTGAGTTGGTGGCAAAACAGCACAGTTATGACTTTCTTTGTTTGAATGAGCATTGGTTGACTTGCGATGAGATTAATACTCTGAATATTTGTGAATATATGAATGTGTCTAGTTTTTGCAGGTCAAGCAAAATCCACGGTGGTGTTTGTATTTATGTCAATAATAAGTTTAGTGCTAAGCCTTTGTGTGACAAAGTTTTAAACATTTCTGAGGAGTTACACTTTGAGGTTGCTGGTGTCACCTGTTTGGATGGCACACAAATTCTAACCATATATAGATCACCAAATGGAGACTTCAATATATTCTATAATAAGCTTCAAATACTACTTAGTACTTTAGACTATAAGCAAAATATAATCATATCTGGTGATTTTAATTTTAAATTTAACACTCACGACAAGCATGCCAATGTGATGTGTGATATTTGTGTTTCTTTTGGACTGTATCAGACTGTGAATGTGAATACTAGGCAGAATGCTTGTCTAGATAATATTTTCACCAATATAAACATGTCAAGCATAGTTGTAGAAGCCTTTGATACATGTTTTTCTGACCATTTAGGTATTGCATTTCATTTTAATTTGAAAACTCTAAAACTTGTTAGGAAGAGAATAAACTACAGGCCTGTCACTGATGAAGGTCTTTTCAAGTTATACAGTAAAATTGAAACAGTCGACTGGATCTTTTTGTCTGATATTAGTTTACCACTGACCACTAAACTCGAACGATTCATGAACATCTTAACAAATAATATCGCTGAGTGCTTGCCAATCAAATCTAGGTTAGTATCAGAGGGTTGTCGCAACAAAATCAACTGGTTTGATCACGAATTGGCTCATATGAGAGAGACTTTGGAACTAATAACACAAATTAATAAAGATAATCCCCAAGTAGTATCAAAGAAGGAGATTAATGTCTTCAAATCGAAGTACCGATCAGAAATCAGAATTAGGAAAAAAAATGCTCATGATAAATATATACGTAGAGCGTCAGATAAACAAGCAGCTATGTGGAACGTGATTAAATCCAATGGTGTGCAATCATCAAAAGCACATTCGTCTACTCTCAGCGCGAATGATTTAAACTCTTTCTTCGTCAGCATTGCTGATACCATTATCGCTGAAATTCCAGCTACCCAGTCGAACTTCAAAGATTTTATACAGACTAGTGATACACTACATTTCAACTTTCGAACTGTTTCATTCAATGATGTTCGAGACGCAATCAAAAGCTTAAAGAATTCTAAAAGTAAAGATCCATATGACATCGATGTTAAAATTATGAAGACCTTAAATAACTTGTTAGTATATCCTATAACAAAATTGATAAACATGTGTATAGAAAATAATGTCTTTCCTGCCTTATTAAAACTTGCAAAGATTGTGCCACTCTTCAAGAAAGGCTGTGAGAATGATCCATGTAATTTCAGACCCCTCTCTATAATACCAATTATAGCAAAAATTTTCGAAATTCTTCTGAAGAATCAGATATGTGAATACTTCGAAGGTAACAATTTATTCTGTAACAACCAGTTTGGATACCGTACCAACAGATCAACGAAAGCAGCAATAAACAATTTTATCAGTTTCATCAACAAATGTCTGGAAGATAACATGTTTGCCCTCGCTAACTTCTATGATCTTACAAAAGCATTTGATTGTGTCCAACATCACATTTTGATTCAAAAGTTGTCGCTGTATGGTTTTAGTAATAATAGCCTGTCCTTAATTGCGTCTTATTTATCAGATAGAAGACAGTATGTTAGTTTTCAAAATTGTTTATCCAACAATGTGCATATTAAGCACGGAGTTCCCCAAGGAAGTGTCTTGGGACCGATTCTTTTTTTGATCTACATCAATGATCTGCCAAACTGTAGCATCAATCAGTATATATTATTTGCGGATGACACGACATCAATATCCTCCAATAGTAACTTTAATCATGTATTGCTCGATTCTCAGCAGCATTTTGACAACATTCAAAACTGGTTAAATGCCAACAGTTTGTCAATCAACATAGCGAAAACTCAATCTCTTCTACTCAGTACTCGTCCACATAGAAGTGATTTAGTAGAGCCCGTGAAATTTCTTGGAGTGATTATTGATGCAAGCTTAACTTGGGAATCACACATCACTTCTTTATCAAAGAAGTTATCTAAAATAACATATATGATACGTAGTTTAAATACCTACGTAACAAAATCGACTTTAATGACAGCCTATTATGCTTACTTCCAATCTAACTTGCAATACTGCATACTGATTTGGGGACATTCATGTCATGTATCGAAGGTGTTTGCTGTTCAGAGACGATGCTTGAGAATAATAGCAAACTTATATTTCAGACAGTGTTGCAAGACGACATTTATCGACCTAAAAATTTTAACTGTGCCATGCATATATATACTGGAATGTCTGATCCACGTTAAAAATAATTACGATGATTACAGAACTCCGAAAGAGATTCACAAATATAACACAAGGTTCAACAATGAATTAATACCAGAGTACACAAGACTTTCAAAAACTAGACACGGAAGTAATTATTTCGGTGTGAAATTTTTTAATGCGCTGCCCAAGTTTTGTCAAACACTCAACTCAACCATTTTTAAAGCAACTGTGAAAAGATATTTAGTGACGAAAGCTTTTTACAGCATAGATGAGTTTTTAAATAATGATTTTACCGACTTTGTTCCATAATTGTTGACTATTTATTACTTTGTTTTCGTTTGTTTTTTTATGTGTTATTTTTGTATTATATTTTATCGTTCTCCAGACGTGTGTAAGGACATTTGAGTACAAACATGAAAAAATGATTAGTATTTCATAATTTTTTAACCATCTTATTTTATTGTTCCTCTAAATTTTAAAACCGTTTTATCAAGTTTTTTTTACCTTTTATTGCCACTTTGTGTTTTACGTTTGTCTTATTTTCGTATTGTTTGTTACTTTTACTTACTCTTTTATGTTCTACTTTAAATGACCTGTGCAAACACATTTTTGTGTAATAGTACCAATAAATTATTATTATTATTATTATTATTAAAGCTGCTAGTGAAACAGAAAGGTGTGAGATAGAAGAAGAATAAAGGCGGCATTTACATTTAGCTAGCTTGGCATATGAGGAAAAGAAGTGTGACAGAAACAGAGGTAAGGATAACCCAGGTTTATTTGTGGTTAGCTTTGACCTCCAAAAATGTCTCCCTACACCGTTACTAAAAAACAACTACTTCTTCTACAAACGGAAACTATGGACATTGAACTTGACTCTTTTTTAATCGAATGCTACAAGCAACTCGGCCATCTGTTACTTATGGAACGAAACTCTTGCAAACCGTGGTGGTCAAGAAACTGCATCTAGTATATGCTTACTTGAAGAATCTTATAGCATCAGAGAAATTATATTTTATAGTGACTGTTGCCCAGGCCAAAACAGAAACATATATCTTGCTGTAATGTTCCTACTTAGTATTGAACACTTCAGGAACGAAGGACGACATGTGACTATAACACATAAGTTTTTGGTTCCAGGACACACCCATGTGGAAGCTGATACGATTCATGCAGCCATAGAAAAAACGAAAAGAGTAACTACTGCCAAGATTGGTTCGAAGAAAGACTCCTATTATTGTCAACGAAATGGAGTAGAAGCAGTTTTTGAACTTCAAAGTAATGCTGACAAACTACTATCAACACAGAAAAGTCAACACCAATGGTGACACAGTACCATGGAGCAAGATATGTATGCTGTGTTACAGCTGTGACAGTCCAGGGATATTTTCTTACAAAACATCGTACGAGGCGGAATCTGCCTTTAAAGCTGCTGACTTAGTTCGTAAATCTAGGCATCCATCACAACCGCCATTGAGACCTATTTTCACGAAGCTTTTAGGAATTCCAGCTAACAAGCTGCAACACCTTAGAGACTTGATGCCTTACGTAGACCAAAGCAGCCGTCCATATTATGAACAGTTTGTCAATTCTCTAACTACATCATCAACTGCTGTTGATACTTTGAGTGATGTTAGTCGTGATGAAGATGAAACCTAAATATTATACTACTCTTCAAAGTAATGTATTTTCTCAAGAATAAAATTTTGCGTTTTCATTGTATTTCATTATGTATAATAATAAAAATGGCCAAAGTTGATGAAATATATTTTTTTTCAGTCGAAAAAGAGCCAATGTCATTTTTTTTTCAAGTTAGATTTGAAAAATTGTGAACATTTTAGTCTAGCTGTGAATATCATCTATTTGGTAGTAACTTTACGTAATGACAATTTATAATAATATGGAAACGAACACACAATTTTATGAAAACCTTCCAACCTAATTATCTCAAAACCATTGATTTTGACATTGGCCCTTTTAGAACCAAGCCACAGATATAATATGTAATAACTATGCACGTGCAAGAAATGCCGTATAACAGTAGGTTAAGTCATTTGATAATTTAAAGATATTTTTATGTCTTAAAATTGATTCCTGTGTCGCTCTCCATTAAGTGATATAACAAAGTGGTCGAGTTTTGTACGTAAATAAATAACTAATCGAATAAACAAGTAAATAGATATGTAAATAAGCAAATAAATTCATAAACAGGTATTGTTCGTTTGTCTCTCGTAC
Organism: Acanthoscelides obtectus; assembly: GCA_963669975.1. Taxonomy (NCBI): domain Eukaryota; kingdom Metazoa; phylum Arthropoda; class Insecta; order Coleoptera; family Chrysomelidae; genus Acanthoscelides; species Acanthoscelides obtectus. The sequence continues at coordinate 72,372,446 of CAVLJG010000007.1, read as the reverse complement.
ACAATGTAGCTCAGCCGACGGAAATGGTAAATAATGTATAAGTCAGTATAGATTCTACTCTGGAGGCCTTATACCGACATGCTTGATAAATAAAGGTTGAACATGGAAATATTGCTAAAAATTAGCTGCAACGCTAACAGACAAATGACCTGAATGAGCCTGAATAGTGGCATCTAGCATTATTAGATACCTCTTACCTATCTCGCATGTTTTACAAGTTTAGATTCTAAGCGCCCGTGGAATGCAATGAAGCTATGCCATTGTGGATGCCGGATATAAAATAAATGAAGCTCTATCTGACGAATCGGGAGACAGATTGTTTGCGAATTCTTGTTCATGACTGAGAACACGCGGCTCTAATAAATCTCTACTAAAGAATTTTGTTTATCTCGAAGATGGAGATGGGCCGTAATATAGCGCGGTAGACAGGAGCGTATATAAAGAGTGAGTCCAAGGGGAACATCTAATTCGCCAATAATACAAAATACTGATTGAATTATTAACGGCTGTTTAGGTGACTATTTATCTGTGACTATTTATATCTTCTGAACTCATGCCACTGTAAACGATCAAGAAGATCCGAAACTTTACTTTAACAGTATGCCCTTACGCTTTGAGGTTTACAAATGCAAAATTACCATTTTCATCCGAGCGTGTGTATGTAGGCAAGAATAATTCGATTTGAAAGGACACAGTCCAACTGGTTCGATGGATTTTAACATATGAGGTGTCTCTACATTTGTCTTGACAATGCACGTGACACTGGTTATATAAAGACCATATAAAGTCCAAATGGCAGACGCCTCAACTTTGAAATTTCTATTTATCTACTTAGCCAATCCTGATGCCAAAGATGGTGTGGCTCTCGGAAATCTAGTGGGCGTAGAGAGCCTGTGCATTGAAAAATGTCAAAATAACCTGAGGCAATCCTCATACGCTTACAATTTTTCAAAGTCGATGCGACCACCTACCGCAAACAAATAATGACGTACTGGACGAAAACCTGTTTCCCCAAGGTATTCCTTTTCACTTATGTTTTGACATGTTTTGTAGGTTTATTACTTCGTGGTTTATGAGTATTGTCCAATCCAATATTTCTGCTTGCAACTCGTCCGGCGGTCAACATTGGAATTGTTAACAGTCATGATGACAGCAATGGAAAGAGAGGCTACATGCGCAGTACCTGCGCAGTGTACATATGAGAGAGATGCCTTATTCCCAGAACATGTAATTTGTTTTCGTGTACTAACTTACTTCATGGTTGACACTCTTGGCTTCATCCTCACTCTGAGTTTAACCTCATATCTCTAGTCTTCGTGCAATGAGTATGATAACACTTCATAAAATAAAGGTAGCGGATTTCAAACGAATATTTTTACTTTTCACATTCCTACTTCCGGAATTACAGCTCAAACAGGGACAGCAAAATGATATTGAATTCGTGGCCTACACACTGGATTCATCCACAGAATCAGTTTCCGCCCAGATTTCAGTTACGGAGGAAATTGTCAAAAATTTCTCTATAATGGAGTCCTAAACTTCAAAGCTTAACCAAAGACTAGTTGTACTAAGAGAAGACAGTTAGATAAGGCGAATAAATTGGAGAGAGGTGAGAGATATGACCAAAAACATGGCGTCTAAGCGTAGCGTTCTTTTTGAATGAATTCACTGACCATCACTTGTCGTGGAAGCATTTTTTGTTCAAATTTACTTTTGTTTGGACATTCATGGCTGGGATATTCGTCATCTGCATGTAGCCAACGAAATGTATTTTTTATTCAGTAAAGTTAGAATAATTCACACTTTTCTCAAGTGCTTTTCGGGTCATGCAGACAGAAGTGACTACCAAAACTTGTAAGTGGTCTATTTGACATTTGGTGCCCTACACGGAATACTACACTATTTAGTTTAGTAGCAAAAGAGGAGTGTTAGCTTGAAATTAAAATTCCTTCTAACCTCAAATTGCTTATTCGACCAATCCTCCGCGTATCTGACATGATTGTCAGTTATCTAGGCAGCTTGAACTTACAACTGCTTACTTGTTCCAGAGCCACCAAAAAGCATGAAATGGACTGAACTCCATGCAAATCAGTAAAAATTCAAGATTTTTTAAACATTTTATATCTGTTCGGCAGCACCGCCTCGAGTCACCTACAAGTGAAACGTGCGGATTCTTGGCAGATACATCTATGAGCGAATCACCAAACCGCGGAACGATGTCTTTTTAAACCAGTTACAGTCCAATATTTGATCGAAAAACTTTGGATACATCCCCTACTGACATATTATGTTGAAAACTCGTCAAATCATACGTATTTTGATGCTAAAGAGCAGTTTGCTGCTTAGCATCAAAATATGTAACAAAAAATGTGCAGTCTGCTCCCCTACCAGAAGACACCTAAGGTCAGTGGGCCGACTGACGGGTGATAAAGACATCCCTAGGGTCTCCTCTTGATTTAAATACTCTTTGATTCAATCACAAATTAAGTTACAGCTGAGCAGAATAGCTGAATGCAAAGTCAAGCAGCTGAAAAAAAAGGTTTCACCATGAAAACTTTCCATTTTCGTTCCCCTCCACAAACTTCGCTTCTATATACGCCCCTGGTAGGGTTACAGTAATAAAGGATGGCTCGAGAAAGATCCTTATTTACTTTTTTGATGAGTTCGTCCCAGATATTAAGTTGAAAAATTCCGATTTACTCTGACAAGTTACAAGCTATCTTAAACTCGAAACAGGATATAAAATGTACCTCTGACTTTTAATATATACCTTCATTAGATGCATTCCTCAGCCGTGTAATGCTGGCAGAAGGTAGCCCGTAAAATATTTTGCTATTATTTGGTGAATACTTGGCAAATACTTATGACGCAGCCGTTAGCTATATCTAATAATCCTGGAATTAATAATTAAGGTCTGGGGTTTACAAGTATATTTGAACCTTATAATATCCTTAAGAGACAGACACATGTACCTTTAGAGTTGCGTTTATGAAATTTTCTTGAGGACTCAATGCCGTTTAAGAAACTTCAGCAAAACGAAATTTTCGTATTTTAAGAATTATCAACGGGTTCAAAATTGAAAATTTAAAAGTGTTAAACTTTTGAGTATCTCCAAAAAGTTTTTAGGAGTTTGAAATAATTTTGGAGTCCGTGGTAATTGGAAATTTCTAGCACTTTCAGAACCAAAAATTAAGAAAGTTTTAAACTTTTTGAAAATCCTGAAAATATTGAAAATTTTTAATATGAAAATTTGGAATATGGGATTCTAGAATCTTGAAAACAAGAGAAAATTAAAATCCTATTAATCTGGAAGTGCAGAAAAGGACGCTGCATGAAACGTATGTGAAATAGGTCCCATTCGATCTATACAACAATTGAACAAAGTTTTTTATGGGACTAAAGCCGTCCAATTTACCTACAGAAAAGGTGAATACGTCGACTGTAGTTCTCAGAACAGATATTCTGAGAACTGTTTTACAGAAGACTGTATCTCAATTAAAAACATCTCAAAAAGGTGTTGGAGGATATCAAGTTGATCTGGACCATCATTCATATAAGGTCAATTATGGTCACGGTAATTTTTATACATTGATAATCAAATGGGACTGGCACGAGTTGTTCGAGAACTAAAAAAAATGATTCAAAAAGACATTTTGCTTGTCAAGGACACGGAAAAGTGTGCTTGTGTAGTTGTCTTGCAAGGTCAATTCAAGGTCATCTTGATTTTGTAGGCGAAAGATCATTAACGTGATCGTAGCTTTAGGGTGTTGTAATTTATTGATTATTAATTTGAGTGTTTTGTCTTGTATATCGAACGGTTTGGGTCAACTTTTAGGAAGGATAACGGACTCCAATCCCCTAGAGGGCGTATAAAAAACCACATGTGCCTAAGGCTCAGGTGCCAGATTCTCATCTGCTATAATGTCCATTGGTTATTGTATAATCATCAAGGGAGTCCTCCTAATTTTCACAAACTTGTAGATGAGACATCCATAGTTGACCCTATTGATTGAGTTTCTAAAATGTAAGTAAGCTGTGTTTATACCTTTTGCCCCATTTAGAAGCTACCTCGACGTTTGGCTCTTTCGACTTAGCTGCCAGCTCAAGCACTTCCCAGAAGCAATAACTGGAGCGTGGTATCTAGTAAGAAGAGCACCAGCTGATTTATAAAGATCTCCTAGAATCGTTACATGCTGCATTCAGATAGTTTATTCCAGGAATTTTAAAAATTGATTTTATCTACATCTTCAGCATTTTTTCATATCCGCATACCTCATCCCCCTATTTCTCGGAAACTATCATCATTTGATCGATTTGGTCTCGCGAGAACTATCGTATAGGAAGGTGAGAAATACAGGGTGATTCACAAGTCGTGACCAAAAATGGAACATCGTACACAGGACCACATTTCAAGGGGGGTCTCCTATGTATTATTTTTTCCTCAAGGGCTTCGTTAAGAATCAAATTTGTTTTATCTTTATTTTTACGAAAACAGTGCACTCTAGGAAGAATACGCAAGAGCAAGCATTTGTAGCATTTCAAAAAAAAAAAATCGTTGGCGTACTGTTTTTATTTGGAAAACTAATGCCCCTAATCCCCGTTATCGCCGCCGTTGGTGCACGTTAATTTTAAGTAAAGACTTCTGAATGTGGACAATAGTTAGGTGAATCCATATACCAAATTTTAGTTCATTCCAGTTGACGGTTTCGAAGATATTAAAAAAAATTGTTTTTTATTTTTAAACTTCAACACCCGATATCTTTTTAATGAAGCCCTCGAGGAAAAAATGTTACATAGAATACCCCCTTAAAATGCAGTCCTGTATATAATGTTTCCTTTTTGGTGACAACTTGAGAATCACCCTACATATCATTGTACAAATCGGCTAGGACCCATTTTCGATGTCTTCTACAAGGTTCAACATTTTTAATACTTGTGATAACTGTTTACAGCCTATGGAATGGTAATGTTAAATCGTTTCCCAACTATGCGTTATTGTTGCTCCGAGGGATCATCCCTCAAACAACACTCAATCCTCAAGGAAGGCCTAAACTCGTGTACGATTAGTATTTTTTGTGTAGGAAAACAACGTCACAGCTAGATTTGAAAAAATGGTTAGTCAACATTACATATTAAAGCGAAGCCTTAATATTGATGAATATCTCTCAAAATGATGAATTTTGCTTGTCGGGTCCTGATATTCGAACTTTGATACAAGGGAAGCGATCAAGGAATGTGTTCTGGCAGCGTTAGTGGAACGTTAGTTCGTTTCAATGGGAAATTCCCATTCGCATATTTGCATCTAATATACTAGCAAATTTCTATGTAATTAACTTTGGTGTCCTGTCTGGACCCGATCAATGAAGTGTGCAACGTTCAGAGTTGAGAGACCCTGCCTTTATGTATAAACTAGAAAGCGACCATGCTTTGTTTCCGAACTATACAAGAGATATAGATAAAAATGAATGTTGCAACGGAAGTGGAGCACTTTTAAGCGGGTACTAAACTGACATTGAACTGCTACATAGATGCGACAAACACTAGAGATTAGGAAAAGGTGGAGGGAGAAATCTAAAGAAATCCGAATCACTCTTAGAAAATTCGGGATGAGTGATGTGCAGCCCCCAATAGAAAAAGGTCGGCAACGCATTTTGATTTACAAAGTAATATGCGGCAATTGCACACGTTTATGTTTGCGAAAGGTTAGATCTCGAAACTGAAGATACTACAGACCAAAATATGGGAATTGACCTAAACATGCCTGCGTCCAAAAGTTGATAGTTTGCGAGGTACAGGGTGTCAAAGTTACAATTTTATTTTCAATTTTTCCTTATTGCTTGAGAAGCATCTCATATTTTATGGCCAAACTTCTAGAGGGCGCCACTTACAGCTCTATTTCGGTAAATAATTTATAATAACCATTTTGTGCTACCCTGTATACAACAACTGATCAAAAAAATTTATTTTCTCGCATTTCCTCAACAAACAAGGTTCACTTGTTAGAAGTATCTGAAGCTATTAGTTTTCGAGATATTTGTTTTTAAAAGTTCCAATGCATCATTTGATGTCTTTGAAAATGCTACAGTTAGGGTTACGAATATAGCTCGAGAATTTCAAATTTCCAAATGTACAGTGTATGCCAGTTTTCAAGAGCAACTGCTCCATCCATACCTGCAAAAAGTACATGGTTAAAGCGCGGATGATGAACCCGCAAGGGTAACATTTTGTGCATGGCTCTTAAGAAAGATTAAACACGACAATGGCTTCACTTCGTTAATATTATTTTCGGACTAAGCAGGATTTAGAAGGGATCGGCCCGTTAACTCGCATAATCTTCACATTTATGCAGACGAAAATCCTCATGCAATAAGATAAATAAGCCACCAAGTAAATTAATTTATGAGCAGGAATAATTGGACAATATTTAATAGGACCCGTTGGGTTACCACCTAAACTAAATGGCCAAAGGTGTTTACAATTTCTGGAAGAATATTTACCCACTCTGCTGGAAGATCTTCCATTATAAACACGCATGAATACGTTTTTTATGCACGACGGCACTCCACCTCACTTTAGTATATTACTTAGGAGCACCTAAATAGAGCTTATCCAGACAAATGGATAGGCCGATCAAGACCTGAGAGTTTATCTCATTTTTTTTATTCTGATACATTTATGCGCTCCCAACACTGGTAATTATTCGCATTTGTTAGACATAGCTCACACATAGATTTTTATGAACATTAGCCCTGTAAACAGAAAACCATTCTCGGTAGACGGATCCCGTACCTGTCGACCACTGCTGCTGGCGTCGTGTGTCGACCGTGACTGTTCTGTTATGGAATCACACGTATGTCTGTCGTGAACAGCATAGTGTTTTCCATGCCCTGGCCGTGCTATCATGGTAACAAGTCTGCTAGAGTTAGGTATCGGGGAGAGGCGTCAGTGTGGGGGATGCTTAAGCCTACTATGGCCTACAAGCGCTATAGTGATTATTTATAGGCTTTGCGCAATTTCAGCGCGGTATTTTGTTCAGGATGTCAGCATACCCAGAATACCATCATTATTAGTAAGTAGTAACCTCGTCAATATTTCTGATAACAAAAATTAACGATATCAAATTTATTTATTTAAAAATAACGACATCGGCCATCTTTAGTCACACTACAATAATTGTAACGGATGCGACAAATACTTAAGCGTCCTGGAATATCCGCGCAAGAACATTGTGACTGCATCCAGCCCTTATTTTACGAGCCACATATTGTAAGGCAACATGCACACATTCTGGGTGCACCTACGAGATCCGCCGGGTGGTACCTCCGCGTTCCACAGTCAGAGACCGTCTACCACCTACGGACAATCACAATATCCATAGGCAAGAAAAAAGTTTCTCTTAGGACGGGATCCGAACCCGACTGATCAGGAGACCGAAGAGTCTTCTACTGCTGCCACCGCTGCTGCCTGTGTAATTTTTCGATATAGTAAATTAATATATTACCCCGGTAATTCTCCACAGCTATTAGAGATATTCCACACATCATAGATTTCCCCATACATTTTTCCTGAAAATTAAAACATATTTGTAGCAGACGGATCGTTTATCTAATAGGATCTGTCATATGTTGGCGGATTTTGAGGTGAACTGACAACAAATTTTGAAACAGGTTTTGTTTGAGCTAATTTTTGATCACAGTGCGAGCCGTGGCTTTGAATATTTACGAATTTATTCCACTGAGTCACGTAACAGAGCCTTTCTGTGCGATGTGGATCGTTTATCTATCGGTCGCACATGCTCGTGGCTATAAATATTGCATCTTTGATAGTGGAGCCGAGGAACTTCTACAAGCAGATGACGCAGACGAGGTGGGCGTGATATTATCTATACATAGTGTCCCAAAACTTGACGTCAAACCGGAAACGGGAGATAGGCCAAGTCATAATAGTTATCAGAAAATCAAAGTTCTGTACTTATATAAATTATAGACTTCAAAATAATCGGAAAAATCGGAAAAGTCTACCCTCTGTGCTGATCTTTTAGTTCCTATGACTACAGATTTCAGCTCCCAAGTAACAAAAAATTGAGTGGATTTAAGTCAGGTGAACGGACTGGCCACGAAATTATACCAGACCGCCCTATCCATCTGCTCGGGTATTCTTCATTAAGATATCCTAACTGAACCCTCATAGTCTTCAAATAAATTTGATAAATGATTTTGTAAAAAAGTCTAAATGAGTTTCACCATTCAACAACAATGGCAGCTCAAAGGGTATTATAATCATTTATCAAATATTTTTACACCACAGCTCCAAAGAAATGAGGCTACGGTGTAGGAACACGCTCATTCCTACAATCTGAGGAAAAGCACAAATAATGCGCTTGTTGTTTTAACACAACTTACGTTTCGTGACGTACTACATGAAACTACTAGAAGTTGTTTCGAATGGGAAGCGTAGAGTCAATCTACTTGACGCCATATTTTTCAATTTGAACAGAATCAATTGCAATCTATTCAAATCGTTCAAAAAGTGTTAATCAGAACGTCAGTTACAATGGTATTGGAATATAATATGTATCGCTTTATTATAAATCTTATTTGCTGCAAAGAAATGAGAGAAACACGAAAGCCGCCTTCTCATTCCGTACAAGTCCGATTCCTTTCCACTTCAAGGAGTTCCACGAATTAGCTCAAAGTATTCCGCCACTTGATCAAAAAAATCATTCCTTGGGTTATTGCTGCTGTACAGGATGTTTTCCGTCCGACTCCCGTAGGAAATACGAATCGATAAATCCAATTTAACGCTGTTGAACAGAAGTACCTCTACGGGCCCGCCAACATTATGAATATAACTGTTGCCTGTTGCCATTTCCGTCGATAGCGATAGAGACACAAAAGGATGTAGTGATGTTCGACATTTGTCAAACCTTATGCAATTTGTTTAACGTGTATCGCACTGACTTATTCTACACAATGTTTACCAGAACGATCCCCATCACAGCTTATCTTTTGAACGGCAGGGGTTATGTAAGAAACCTAAAAAACGTAAAAAGAATGACAGAACGTCATCTTGCACACTCTATAGGTAGTTTTTAGTGTGCAAATAGTTTATTCCACGTTTGCTACAAGTGAGCATGAAGTGAACGTCAGCTAGTTCCAAGTTGAAGTCTTGTTGAAAAACCTACGTTAGGTCACAAAAAACTTATATAATGTACCCGTGCGGGTCAAGTCACTGATAATGAGATTGTGAATAATATATTACAACCTAAGAATCACAGTTAAGCGTTCAAGATGGCGTCTGGGCGCCATCTTATAGCATTTTCTTTAATAGCATGTGCGGTCATGCGTTACCTTATTTTGAGGCTCATTACGTCCCTACAATAAAATGTCACTACCTTTCAAAATAACGGATAAGTTTTTGATACTTATATACCAATAACTAATCATTGAAACATAATAGTATGGCAAGGAAAACACCGTTTTACTGCACGACTAATATATAATAATTGCAACTAATTTATAACAAATTAATTATTTCGACTGAACTATTATTCCATCTCAATTTCGCGTTCGCTGTCCACTGACTTGCCTGAGTCTCGACTGTATCTGGTCGGGTATATATACTAATATCGACGCGCCGAGGAATATTCTAGCGTTTTCCAGGCAGAGACGGCCTCTCGAATACTCGCGATTATGTCGCGAATGGTGCAGAATGCAAGCACACTCCATACATGGTCGCGCAACTCTGGTAGCTTAAGCGTTGGCTCTGCCAAGCGACTCCTCGCCGCTCATGGTCCCAGCTATACTATACTTTCCGGTTAAGAAAATTGACAGGTTTGAACAACTTTTTTAAATGAAATGTTACATATTATCCTTTTACATATTCGGAGAGAAGTTTGACATGTCATCGATAGCGTTTTGATGATGTCTTGTCAAGTTATAGGCGACTCAATATACAGAACCGTTCAACTTTAATATCTTTAAATGTCGCCATTTTGAACAACTGTTATTTTACATTCTAAGGTTATAAAGTGCTTACCACCATAATGGCACATTTAGCTATTCACTTTCTTTAAGCTAACAACGATATGATTTTCACTCTTCATCTCAAAAATAATAGTAACGTTCATGCCTGTGTCATATTGGTATCTCGTAAATACTTGCTAGTTTCCTAGAAAGACATGTTCTCATGTTGTCAACCAAACAGTATATTACACCGAGTTTTATACAACTGAGGCATCATCTGAAGTGTGAATGACGGGATAGGCTTAATGCTATTCTGTAAAAATAAAACAATCAATAGTGTTACATACGCTGTCTGATCTGAACAACGTAGCAGATAGATAGATAGGAGGTCAATTTACAAGTTGAGCCTCTTCATTAGAAAGAGACCTAAAGAGGGAAGTTTAAAAATAAGAATGGTGTAACTGTAACCGCAATATATATTCCAGAGATACTAATTTTTACTTTTTAAAGCATTGACACCTTTATCGGCCCACGACGTTATTATAACACAAGAAAATTAAATCTTCTCTGTTCAGTCCATCATCACACGGTAACCGAAAAAAGTGACCATTACAGCTGTACCAAAATATACAATAAGTTACCACAAGAACTAAGAGGTCGTCGAATATAAAAATGAACTTAAAAAGGGCATTCATCAGTTCTTAGAGCAATGTCACCTTAAAGAATCTCTTGAAATGTAAAATGTATATGTTCGGTATTTGAGTTTTTTGCAATAGTTTGATTGTTTATTTCACTTGTTTGTCTGCCTCGTTGATACTATGACATGTACAGGGTGGCCGATATGTAACTGACTGGCTTGTATCTTGAATATTTGTGAAATGAAATAAAGTACGTCTATTTTTTCATTTTGATATATTAAGACGCGCATGCCTGAGCATACTAAATTACATAATCCATCGCTTTATGGTAGGTTTCGAGAGGAGTATTTTCAATCACTTCCGTAGTATTGTTCTTCAGCTGCTCTAGAGTATTTGGTTTCTTGGCGTGAGCATTATTTTTCAAAAATCTCCATAAAAGTCAGGAGCCGTTAAATCGGGTGACCTTGGTGGCCAGTTGACATCACCAAATCGAGAAATTGAAAATACTGGAAATATTGTTCGCAAAAGATTCATTGCTTCCCTAGCTGTGTGACAAGTTGTTCCGTTCTGCTGGAACTACATGTTTTGCAGGTTAAATTATTGAATTTGAGAAGCCAGAAAGCTTTGCACCATATCACGGTAGCGCTCGCCAGTTACAGTAAGATAATTACCTGCAGCGTCTTCAAAGAAATTGTCCAATGATACCTCTACACCAAACACCGCACCAAACTGTAACTCGACGCGGATGTAGTGGTCATTGATGGATGACACAAGGGTTCTCTGATGCCCAGATACGACAATTTTGCTTACCAAAAAATCCGTCCATATCGAAGTAGGCTTCGTCACTCATTATCAGTTGTCGGTAAAAATCGTTTTTTGGGTATTAAGCTGCAATATTGAATGACTGTATTGTCAGCTACTATCACGGTCACTAGGAGGTAGCTTGGGTCAACTGAATTTTGTATAACCGCAAATGCAAGTCTTTTTTTAAAATAGTGCATAATGACGTACGACGAATACCCAGTTCTTGAGAACGATATCTGGTAGACGTCTCAGGGCGCAGCACTACGTTTTCACGAACTCCCTGGATACCTTACGAACAGTTCGAACACGGCCCGACCATGGCAAGTCTTTAACTTTACCTGTTTGTTCAAATTTCCTCACCAACTGACGAATTTTGTTGATACTGGGCACATTATTTAGACCCAAATCAGTCAGTTATATATTATTACATAGTGTACTTTGTACTACTCTGTAACATTTTAAGCGTTCGTAATTTTTTGACGTACCTGTTCCATGCGTTTAGAAATAGATCAAAGTAATCCGTCTGGTACGTCAAAAGTGCACTTGTCTTCCCGTGTTCAACACTTTGGTGTGCCTTGGGAATCCTAGTGTTGTTATTTGCCATGCTCATGAATTCTTACGACAAAAACAACTATCACAGAAAATGTAATGAGAAATTAGTCGGCTGTCATCAAGTGTCATTATATGATTATGTAATAGTTTAGGCATTCTGAAAATGAAGTTACACAGTATTCCAGTGTAAAATTGAATCTGTCAATCTAAATTCCATTACTGTGTACAGTATTACATTACCAAGTGATTTACAAACGCACCCCAGTATGTAATACGCAGTAACGTTATTTCGAAATAAATATTCATTATTGGGCAGGAGTCACCATACCAGTATTGCCATTTATTTTTTAATACTGGTGGCACCATTACATCTGAAAGGTCCTTTGATATCCATTAGCATTAAATCAATTTATCTATGATATAAAATAAATTATTTCATTGTAAAAAGATATGTCTGAAGGGTTAAAGACAATAGGACCAAACGATACTTTGTACACCAACATTATTAAAGCGGAAAATTAATCGGAGCGTGAGGGTAGGGCAACAAACGCAATCCGTTGACCCGTAACGGACGTGGATAACCTCTTTTCGGGATGGACCAGCACTCAAGCTGATTGCCGCCCACAGAAATGCATGCTGAAGGGTCACGTGGTCACCACATATTGTCCCAAACGGCAGAGCGACCAGATGCGGGACTCAAAGTACATACCGCTTTGCCAGCGATAGCATTTACATTGGGTTTTGTAACTAAATGTTGGGATAAGAGAGATACATGCCAGTATGGCGAGATATTGCTATATAGGTCAGGCTAACTAGCAAAATTGAACCTTATTCTGGAAGAAATTTATAAAGGAATTTTACAAGATCGTTTTACTCTCAAAGGTGAATGAATAGTCAAAAAAATGTGCAGTGTAATTATAGTTTCTAGCTCAAAGAATCAAATTGTCGCATACAATAAAAAAAAAAATAAGAAAGTATTGGTAGAGGCGCAGAACAGATGTAGGGGATGAAGGACCTTTGAAGTGAGATTTCATGTATCCAGTTTGCTGCAGGGGCTACGTAGCTACATATATCGTGAAAAATTACCATGAATCTCAAAAAATTTAGAGGCACTTATGAGTTTTAAAAAAAATGTTTATGCATTTTTTGACAGGTAATTACCATCATCTGTTATTCCATGTTTTCTACACTTTCTAGTAAAACATAAATTTGACAATAGCGATATTCCATGTTTTACAAATGTATCTAAAGCAAAGTTGATTTTGTTTTGAGTATATGAGAAAGGGGTTTTTAGTTTGACAATTATTAAAACACCCAACATAACCTTTGTATCTCCGGATAAATGAAATTTTCATTTACCTTCAAAAATGCATTTCTCTTGTAAGATACAGCTATTTCTCCAAAACTGTGGTTATCTTGGCAGAAGACATCAATGGATGACCAACTATTGAGGTTTGGAGGTGTGACTGTTCCTTTGTATCAAAAAATAACAAGAAGCTCTATGACTGATGAAATGCTATGCTTAGCTATCAACATCCTTTTTATAATTTACAGTTGCAAAAGGATAATATCAAAATGTTTACAAAAATAACCAAGTTCTGCATTATCATATTATCTTTGCACTAACGTTGGGCCTTTTTGCGTACTACTACTTAGTTTCTTCTCCTACTTTACATTCACATAATTGAAATAATGACATTTTTTTGTCACCGTCAAAATCTGTGAAAACTAGAAAAAGCGTCGTTTCCAGTGCAATAACCTAAAATCCATCTCACATGTCAAGGATATCAAGAAGCCTTACCAAAGTCTCAAAAGCTTGCCTTCTTCAGGCCTTGAGCGTAGAAAAACTATTAATAAATGTTTCCGTGATTCGAAAACTTTATCGGCCTGATTTTGTGTAATTTAGCTTTTGTTTGTCCTTTCGTTTGTTATCGTTTGTTTTTTATGTATCGGCTGAAGGAAGACGAAATGAAATATTGATGAATCCTATACACGTGTATTGATCTCTGCTTTATGCTCATTGGTTTAACCTGCTATCATCATTAATTACTATACCATGATATCAAAACATAACAAAAAATGACAGCTTACAGTTTTGTGACATTCAGAACACCTCAAAATATCAAGTGACTACCTGCTACTATACAATGACATCGATGATTTTGGTTGATTTGTTTTGCACAGAGTAACTAGGAAATTTTTGATATAGAATCAACACAAACCAATCGATATGCTACTATATGTCAAGTCAGATGAGATGTTTGAGAATTTGCTACTGACGGTCAACAGATACTCTATGATGAGCAGTTTAGAATTGCTACAAGGGGCACTAAAATAGACGTCAGGGGTATGGTGTAAATTAGATTACATGTGTATATTTGATTGAATTGAGAAGAGCGCTGGTTTATTTAAGAAAAAATCGATAACAGTTTTCACCATGTAACTTTTCAAGGACGCCGAAGGAGCAAGGAAGGAAGCAACAGATAGGAATAAAGATAGAAATCAGAGCAAATAAGGAGTTTCTTGATGTTATTTGATTACCAACATGTGTTGAGGAGAGCTGACAAAATAGAAATGCATTTATGTAATTGAATATCGATTTTGATACGTAAACATGAGTAACTTGAAGTGCCACCGTCATGGACGGCTATAGAGCGTCGTGAAGAGCATTGGCGCAACAACGTCGCGTTTCGGGTTCGTGAGGAAAATTTCTATATCGACACTCAACTACAAATGCGAGATAATATACTGACATCGGAAATGAGAACTACGAGCAGTAATTGTATTTTTTACTTTACTAACAAACTAGATTTATCCATTCGTTGCAGAACCCTGGAGAATCTGGGCGTACTGATACTATGGGATTCTTAAGCCAATTGGAGAGTATTGTGATTACGCAAAAAATCGAAATCGAAATGTTATATGACATTTAGACCACCCATCTCCATTGCTCTGTCTGTCCGCTAATCCGGATTCAGGTGAATATTTTGAAATCAGGAGTCCACTATATCCAGCACACAAAAGCTTTTTTGACGATCGATTCAGTGGCATCGTAGATAATAGCGAGAAACAAAAAATATTCCTTAAAGTTTGTTTTTTGAAATTTCAGATACTCTTGCGTATTCTCAGAAAACTTTTCGTATGGGTTGAAAACCGTTGTTGGGGGTTATGAATGTTGCATCTTTGACATCAGTGAAGGACGTTTTATTACTGAGGAGTTTCTGATCTCGAGAATGTCATGCATCTTTCAGCAAATTAAAAAGCAGGAAAGTTTGAATCACGCCAATAAAATACTATCTTCGCTGGAGCACGTCATGAGTTTTGTTCCCCCGACGACACTAGAACATTGATTTGCATCGACGGCCAAGGTATAGCCCTTTCATCTGCTGCAGGTATACCTCCGCGCACACCATAGACTTACAGCGTATACTCGTATTTTACGCGGAAGCTCTAATAGCGGTATGTCTGATAATGCTTTTGTTTCTTGTATCATTAGTCCGACAAATGTTGCCATATGGGAATACCAGTGGGAGAAGAAGGTTTTGATAGTAGGTGATCGAGATCACTCGTGTTATATATTTAGTAAATTGGAAGAAGAATACGTGAAATAGGGATTGACAATTAATTTTAAAAAAACGAGTATAGGTCACAGCGATAGAGATGATTTGGATGTTGGAAGTATCTGCACCTAAGGCTCAGACATATGGGAGATGACAAAAAGAAATAAATAGAGGCTGATGTTCCTGGAAATCGATTACTGTTGAAGAAGTTGCCGAATTTCTAGACTAGAACATGTTCGACAAATTATGGAAGTAGACGACAACATCTTAGAAACGATTGAAACAAAAATATAACTTTCTTATAGTCACCTTCAACGTATGGATAACACAAGATGGCAGAAAAAAGTCTATGAGTGGGTACCACCAGGACAACAATGTCCCGCATTTGAGTTCAGACGCGTGTCGTATAGGTTCGAGCAGTCCAAATCAGAAATTGGTTTGGCTCTAGGGAGGCATTTGAAGGCCACCTATATAACAATGCACTACTGGTGGAGGCCGGTATTCCGCCAATTGATTTGCTGACTGCGGAGAGATGTGCGCTCTACAAAAATGGCGTCGAAACTACAAGCGACGAAAGAGAGGCGCTCTTTGTCAGATGGCAAGAGAGATGGGATGCAACTGGCCAGAAGACTGATCCGAGATGTTAAAACTTGGATTTACAAGAGAACGGTCGTGATCGGTTACTATACCGCACAGTACCTCGCTTCCTCTATCAAAAAAGCCTAAAGGATAAACTCGGAATGGTTGAGTAACCGGATCGGAACATCACCTGCCATGAGGTTCTATTTCTCAATAGATTTCAGAACTTTGCAAAACCTGACACTACATTTTTTCTGGCAGTACTTCAAGTTTCACAAACATCATTTATTCTAATTTCATCGGAGCCTCATTAAAAATCTCCCTGTATAATATTAATATAAAGAAGTCAAGCTGAAAATCGTAATTCGACAAGTAAAACAACAATAATGACAGATTTATGTTGAATTAAATGAAATTTCCTACTCCCTTTTCTATTTTGCCGATAAAAAGTAATGTCAAATGTTACACCAAAAGCTTCTTGTTAAATAGTCAATATAAAGGTAGTGTAAGCAAATTTCGGGCTCTATGGCCAACTAATTGTTGAAGGCAATAAATTCAAAATAGGTAATAATTTTGATTCATTGTCGATATTTTGTTTTTTCAATTATTGCCAGGTTTTCGCATAGATAGATCACTGTGCGCCAGAGAGCCTAGAAACCTAGGTAGTGATTGGTAGAATCCGTCAGGCCACCTTAGGGACCTTCAAAACTGCCGATTCAAAAAGGTGGAAAGGTGGAAGGTTCATATACTATATATGGTATGCCTGTAGCCCATATTGCCGATGCGCCACTGGCCATCAGAGAGTCGAGAAACCTGAGTAGTGATTGCCAGACTCCGACCAGCCGCGTTGGGGACTGCGGAGACCGCCTATTCAAAAAGGTGGAAACTGCTTCCAGGGGAGTTTTATATTTGAACGCAGTTCCAGGCTAATGAATTTTCGGGAACAAGTTTTCTCCTTCAAACAGATGTTTCACTTTGATGTGGCTACTGCCAACGGCTTCGGAAAACGTTTCGCTACTTCCATCTGCAAGGAGCTAATGGTAGTGTTTGATGCTTATAGGGGGCGTTTATAAATGCTTCCGTTAGCTAGGTATGAGATCGTGTTGCTACGTTTTTATCATTCGGATGGTCGCAGAGATCTATATGATAAGACGTTACCAATATAATAATATAATAATATTATAATATTAAATATAATATTAAAAGCAAGACATGTATTATCTATAATTAATTAGGGAGCAGCTTAATGGCTAAATTTAGCTACAACACTTAGGGACGATTTCACCAACATTAATATTATGGACCAATGGGAAAATACCTTATCGAAATGCAATTTGACAGCAGCTGTCAAAGGTCTCAGAATATCAGTGATTTCTATTAAAATATTGATTAAAGCATGAAAATTCGACGGTATTATAAACAAGACCACTTCTTGATTCCAACATGATGCTTTTGTACAGAGAAAACAGGTCAACTTTCATGTATCTTGATTTGTGTTATCAATTTACATTTAACAATCAGTTATCCCCAAAAGCCAATGGGAATGCGGCAAATAATAGATCGATTTTCTAGCCGTTAAATTTGGCAGCAGATTTGGACGTTTGTTAATGCATGGCAATCTCGAATTTAAGTTCAATATACTGTTATCATTACATACCTGTTGAATAGTGTGGATTTCTCTGTATTTTTCAAGAAAATAGAATATAAAATACATTCCATCCAATTCCTCATCTTCCTTTACATCTTAATATAATATATTATATTTAATAATCTTAATTTACGACGATCACGTCCCGTGACAATCGCGATAAATCAAAAAATATACCAGCTACATACTTGACGTGGTCTAACTCTTTGTTGATATGGCTGACAAATTCAAATGCCGCCGTCTCTACAGATGCTGGAAATTATTTAGTAAATTAAAATAGTCTGCAAAATTGGTCATTCTGGTGTGCATTATTTTCTCAAAATTTTTAGAAAATACTGATAGAATAGAGATCGGTCGGTAGTTGTCGATTAGCTGGGGATCGCCTTTCTTGAACACAGGTAGAACTATAGCTAATTTCAAGAGTTTGGGAGATACTCCCTGATAGATAGACATGTTGATGAGAATAGCTAGCGGATATGCAATTTCGTTACATATACTTTTAAGAACACGCGTAGAAGTACCATCACTGCCACTTGATTTTTTGTTTGGAATACTGGCTATAATGGTTAGCTCTGCAGAAACCTCGCTAAAAAAGATTGATTTTTCAAGTTGTTTGTTGAGCCTGGCTAATGAGGACCGGGATACATTTTCTTTAATTTGTTTTCTACAACTGTGGGAAAGTGTTTACCAAATTCCTCTGATACACATGATGCAGTGTCAATCACTGTGTCGTTCTCGTTGGTAAAAGAAATAGCTGAGTATTGTTTTTTGCGTCCCAGCTCAGAGTTAACTATCTCCCAGACTGTTTTCGGCATGTTACCGGCGCGTTCAATTTCATTACTAATATAGTCCCGCTTTGACTTGGTAATGAGCTTTTTGTTAGCTTTCTTTTCTGTCAGATAGAGTTTTGTTAGATATTCGTCATACTTATGTTTTTTCAATAAGAGGTAGAGTCCTCGAAGCTTTTCACTGGAATTTTTCACTGCATCTGTTACCCATGCATTGGTTTATTTTTTTTTTTTTGGCTCGATGTGACTGTCCTTTGAAGGCAAGTTATATCGAGATACCATAAAAAAGTTTCTACGAAAACTCCAAATGCTGTATCTGTCATTGCTCTCGACAACATTCCAAGATACTGTAGATAGTGTTTGAAATGTTGAAGATTGCTATTGTTCAGTAATCATACAGTATATGCTGAACGTACACTGTTTGCATTAATGCTGCTGTAGGATGAATTTATAGTGAGAGATTGTGCTATGTGGTCGGAGATGTGTGGATCATGGGTTGTGCAGTTTACAAGATATGGGTCTATATTGGTTATCATGTAATCTATTGACGTGCTCGAGATTTGATTGTTTTTGTTCACAGAAATTCGTGTAGGTCCAATAGTACAGTTCAGCAGGTTGAATGCGCTTAAGACGTCTTGTAAAAACATTGAAGAAGGGGTTGTTTTTGAACTGTCGATGTTTAGATCGCCACATAGAATAATCTTTTCACTAGTATCTGCTGCAATATTCAAGATTTCTGTTACGAGTAGACCTACAATAAACTGGAGCTCCAGCGATAAGTAACTTACATACAAAAGTTAGGTAATTATATTTGACTAAATCTGCCATATTTAACCAACATATCATAGGGTAACAATCCGAAACGTAGTCAATTTTTCATAAGCTAAATATGAACCGTATGCAGTGATTTTGTACAAAATATATGTTGTAGACAGAATATATTCTGTTACCACTCGCAATAATTAGAAATTGATAACACAAAAGATTCGCACAACTCTTTCCGCACTTTAAAGTTCAGCAAATTTCTGTTCGCATACGGCGTTCTTTGTAAGAGGTTTTTCACATACATTTTCATCGATTAACACACCCATGCACTTGACACTTCTAGCAAAAAGTAGATTGTGGTCATTCATACTTATACCTACCTAAAGAAGCTTTGACATCTCTTCTGTGGTTTGAGATTTAAAAGCATTAATGGTTAGGTCGCTATTGGCTGAGCAGCTGCAAATAGAGTCAATGTCCTCGTAAATTTCCATAGATGAATTCTGGAGATCATCAGGGTAAAAGAAGTGAATCAATTGAACGCCATCCGCATATGACGGTCGAATCTACAGAATTTTGAATAGACTTAGTTATATCAGCTACATAAATAGAAAAAGACAGAGGGTCTAAAATTGAGCCGTGAGTCACACCAGAAGTAATAAGGTGCTCATTTGACAAGACTCCAGAATCTTAGAGGGGCTGAGACTGATATAACAAGTTTCATACGTCATACGCGCCAAGCGCATGTTGCGTAGCATGTGCCTACAACCTGTTTGATAGAATGTTTGATTTTATGATCTATTTGAAATGTTCGAAAAGAGGCAAAATATGCGTTTCCAGATCAGCTTAAAACCGATGATAATGAACTTTCAAGCTGGGCATTTTTTCATATGTTTGACATATTCAAACAGTTGACAACCGATACCATATACGATATCAAACTCCTTGTTTTCAGATGATCTATTCAAATATGAAATAAAATATAGGGTCTTCAATTTAAAAAATATATTTGCTATGGCCCGAGGTTATGGAACACCCTGTGTATATTCATATAATTTTAAATTATGTACTAATAACCTATAAAGGTTGGCATGAGTATGACTCATTCAGTATATCTATAATATAGAATAATTGATTTCGTAATAAAAAATAAATCTGCCAACTGAGGATGAACCCAAACTTGATGACAGAATTTATCGATAAGAATGAAGCCTCTCATCCAGCTATAGCTAGTTGCGTTCAAACTGAAATTTAACGCAACATGACAATATTCACGATTAGGACCAAAATAAAACTGGCGCAACTTTTTTTCGTTTTATAAATGGACATCCACATGCCATACTCCATAGTTTACCACAGGCAGGTATCCGCTGTCAAATTATATATTTCTGCAACCTCGTATAGAGGACCACTTGCATAATCACTTTATCGTTGTCAGATCCAGTGTGGTCGCTCAAAACACTAGATTTGCGACACATGTCAGGTCCATGTTTCCAATTAGGTACACACGCATGGGGAAAACCACTAATCTTAATCATTTTACGTCGCGTATCCAGACATTGTGAAATATGGAAACCCGATTTCAGGATGAAAATGGCTCGCCCGAAATTTTTGCTGCGAGCCAGCAATGTGAGGGTGCTTTATCAAATTTGCGCGACCCACCTACACGCATACATTGACAATCGCGATCGACCGTTTTGTATTCCTGCAGCCCACCTGACGAGCTGTAAACAAGTTAGTAGGGGAGGTAAGGCCTCCAAATGAGAACCTGGCCTCCCAGAGAAGCTTTGCAGATGGGTTGCTGATTTTCGCTCCAGCCGGAAGTTATCCAGCGTAACTGACCGTTTCTCCTCTTCGCAGGCGTTCTTCATGGATCTGTATTGGCCACGATATTATTACTCATCACCGACCTCCTCCCCTGCACGATCAATCCCATCTACAGCTTTGCCGGAAATAGCACTCTACATGCAGGCATGCAGTGAGACTAGCCAATATCTGATGGTGAGCTGGAAAGAAGACTAGTAGCGACTTCCTATAGCTCAATGATTCCAAATCACATTACTGTATCTTGACTAACAAGGACGGTCGAGTTCTACCAAAGAGCTGAGCATTTCGGCTGGTCCAGATCACCGAAAACTTGATCTGGCACGAACACATCCCGTCAATCGCGGCAGCTACTAAAAAAAGCTGGACTATTTATTTAGGACTAAGAAGTACATTTTTGACGTAATCTTCTCAGTCAGCACAAGCCTCGAGTACCGTTCACATCTTTGGGGTGCTGCGGCTCCGCCAACAATATCCATGCTCGATGCTGTTTAGAGAAGAACAGTCCGAGTGATCAATTGATCAATAGTTCTTCTCTAGCGGATAATCTCCAGACTCTTTTACGTCAACGGTAGAGCTCGGGTCGAATTTCGTACTACCAGAACTGGCCAGTATGACCGCTCTTTTATCCCTGGGGTGTCGAGATTGTGGAAAAATCTAGCTGAGGAGACATTCCCCAGTTATAGTAACCTCAGACAGTTCAAAAATCGGATTAACAAGGATAAAAGTATAAAAAATATCATTTTGCAGCTACGTGATAATAGTCCCGTTCAAAAGGTGTTAGGAGCACTAAATATACACAGTGTTCTGAAAGTTGGGAAGTTCCTTTCCAGAAACAATTACGTTTGTAATAACTGTTGTTTCACCATGTGTGGTGAAACAACAGCGAAAAAGTAAAGAAAAGTAAATAAGAAAACACGTCTATCGAAAAAAGCTTCAAGCACTCGTAAGTATTCTTCAAAGTAGTCTCCGATAGATTCAATGACACATTTATGTGTGTGTGTAGGTTTTTAGAATGGACTGCCTCTCACTAATGATTGCTAAATTTGCACGCGCAGTTCGTCAACCGAGTTCATTTCGTTCGTTACCAAAAAAAGAAAACACGAAGGATCTTTGAAACGATCTGCGTGCACTCGGAATGCGTCGGTAGCATTTCGAAGGCACTCATCGCAAATTAAAATAACTCCGATCTTGCTGTATGAGTGTGCCATTTTTTTTAAGAGCCAATGTGTGAAGGTTTTGTTTACCAACGCGGCCAGCAGACTGAGGACTGATACGCATGTTGATATTAGATTTAATCGAGATACAGTAGCGGATTAGGTTTTTCTTAGGTTTGATTTATTTTGCGAAGCCAGCACCTCGGTCATCTTAGGCCTTTGGTGTATATATTACTGAAAAAAACTGCTAATTCTTCCAAGATCTATAGAACAAGGACCACCTTTATAGATGATGCTTTCATATCGTGTCGTGTGTACTATAAAACAGTAGCAATGGGTGGCCATGTGCCAGCACAAACATGTTGATGCTCACTCACCGCAGCATCGTGTGAAGAGTCAGCAATGGATGTACCCTTATCTAACGGTTTTTAGGGTCTAACTGTCTAGATGTTGTCCATATTTGCACTAAAGTCTTCGTACAGTAATAGTCTAATCATATTAGCATATCTCCCTAAAATAATTGTAAAGTCCGGTTTTATTAGTAAAAGTTGTTCAAAGGGGTATTTAAAACATGGACGCATAAAATGGGTACACCAATTTTTGTGGGAAAACTTTTTATTTGACAGCAAAGAATAAAAAAACGTATTTTTGGGGATTCAATCGAAAGAAAATGAGACCACACATAAAAAGTTCCGACTAATAGCAAAAATGTTATACCCGAAAAAAGCAGATTTTGGGACGTATTGGTAATGCGACGATAATTTTCCGCAATTACTTGAAATTTTTCAAATCCGTAGAATTCAAACTTCTTAATAACAACAACAAAATTGGATTGTATAGGTCAAGTAGTTTTTTGAGAATCTCCAATTGTTTATCTCGAACCCCTGTCTTCCGGCCATCATTACTAGTCTATTGAGAAATATACAGGGTTCGCTCAAAATACACCTGTTCGTCTTGCCGATATGAATCACAAACCATTCCAAAAGATAAATGTTATTTTTAAGCGAAAAACAGAGGCTACGTTTTTTTTCTTATAAACAAATTCCAACATTTCGTATTTGTGAGTAAATAAAAAAATGCGCTACGATAATATTCGAAAAACATACGTTACCATACACATTTTAAAACAAAGCGGATGTGTGTATCATCTTTTGTTGCCGATTACTCACAAATACGAAATGTTTGAATTTGGTTAGAAGAAAAAGCGGAACCCATCCTTTTTGCATAAAAATAACACTTACCTTCCGGAGTGGTTTGCGATTCATATCGGCAAGGTAAACTAGTGTATTTTGCTATAAAATGTCCTTTGAACTAACCCTGTATATTTCTCAATAAACTAGTAGTAGTGATGACCAGAAGACAGGTGTTTTGGGATAAACAATTGGAAATTCTCAAAAACTACGTGACCAACCTACTCCAATTTTGTTGTGGTTATTTAGAAGTACGAATCCCACGAAATTTGAAGAATTTCAATTACCTGCGAGAAACTATCGTCGCATTACCAACGAGTGCCAAAACCTGCAGTCTGCCTCGATTTTCGCCAATAACTTCTTTGCTATTAGTCGAATCTTTCTTTGTTGTCGAATAGAAAGTTTTCCCACAAAAATTGGTGGACCCATTTTATGCGACCATGTTTTAAATACCCCCTTCAACAACTTGCAACAATAAAACCAGACTTTACCACTATTTCGGGAAAATTCGCTAATACGATTGGACTAATAATACATATAAGACGTGTAAGGCTGATTATGTTCCTTTCCCACATGGTCTACAGTTAAGGTCACCATGTTTCTGCAGGCCATTATGTCCTACAAGTAGGGTTGCATTTACACGTAGTTAGTTTCTACTTATTGGAAGCGAATCCGCAGCCGTATTTGGACATGGTTCCCAATATTATTCTCATGCGCACATCCAGTCAAGTGGCAATGTTTCTTGGGCTGGTTTCTCACCCATTCTTTAACTTGGTCTCTTATTCTGCTTTTTTGGTACCCTCTAGGCGGGTTCTGGGCCTATAGTGTGGACGATCCTTTTCTTGTGATTTCATCCACCATTTTAGTGTGTGCGTTACCTGAATATCCCTGGCATCCACATCAAAGTCACATTGTTGTGTTCCGCCAGTGAGTTCATTAATTGCTGGAATTACCATGTCACTTTGGAACCTTTTAACACTTTGAGTGACGCTCAGTGACGCTTGACTGTCAGTATACATGGCGATCCTTTTACTATTTTACGCTCGCTCATTTTTTACTCTTGCTCAAAGCAAGATGACATTCACGTCTGCCTGAAAAGTAGGGGTGAATCATCCAAGTGGCAAACTAAGTACCAGGATTGAACCTCTTACCTGTTATACATAATAATCACATATTTTCCATGCACTTATGATACATTTAATACATATGGCGTGAGATACTGTAGCCATAAGGAAGACGCGAGAAACACAGAGCCAATCTACTTGATGCCATTTTTGTGTAAGTTCATTCAGGATTTATCCTGTTCTAATCACGGCGCTGTGTTATTGGTCTCGCTCAATAAATATGTAGCAGTCACTCGATCCTGGAGCCTGGTTCAGTTATGAAATCTGTGCTGGATAGTTGGGCAATAAATCCCCAAGTTTCTCCTCCTCTATAAATTCCGGGATTCGTTCATATATCCGGGAAATATGCTTGCTAAGTGGAACGGAGCTGTAATAAATCCGTCAAAACAGTGTCAGTTGGTGGCTCTCGAGCTGCACAGAGTTGACTGCCGGTCCGCGTCGGCTTATTGTAACGTTCGCTTAGTTTAAAGCGGGATCGAGCAAGCGAGACATATCGACACCAGGTGGTGCCTTATACTTGCTGGACATCCTGTTTGCAATATGCAATTGAGGAGTTAAGTTTTAGGATGCCCAACTAACAATTATCACTCCTATTAGAATTATACTAAGTGACATATCAATCCGAACACCCAGTTTAAATGGTTTTATTTTAATAAAAGTTGGGGAATGTATTTATCTTACTGTAAATAACAAGTGAAAAAATTTTCAGCCTTATCAGTTGGACAGTCCGGTTTTTATACTGTTTTTTTTTTTAATTCACTAACGCTCTAAAAATGAATATTTCAGCCGCAGTAAAGAATCAACGACATCCTTTACGATCGGTTACGATGCCTAGAGTACGGAGACCTGTACGATTTCGTCAACTTAGTGAGTTTGATAGGGGCGTATAGTGGGACTTCGGGAAGTTGGACTTTTTTTCGGGCAATTGCAGTTAGAGTGCAAAGAAGTGTAGATACTGTGGTTAGGTGTGGTCAGGCATGGCTTCGAGAAGACCGTACGCAAAGAGCAAGGGGCACTGGACGCCGCCGTAGATCAACAGACCGTGAAGATCGCCGCCTAAGATTATTGGCCTTAAGGGGCCGTTTCTCCACTACCAGGTCCATTGCAAATGAATGGTTTGCAGAACACGGAAGACCTATTGGCATG
The DNA here is from genome assembly GCA_963669975.1 of Acanthoscelides obtectus. Classification (NCBI taxonomy): domain Eukaryota; kingdom Metazoa; phylum Arthropoda; class Insecta; order Coleoptera; family Chrysomelidae; genus Acanthoscelides; species Acanthoscelides obtectus. The sequence continues at coordinate 72,346,709 of CAVLJG010000007.1, read as the reverse complement.
CGAACTGTTTACCGACGAATGAGAAGTTTTGGCTTGTTTTCATACCGGCCACACTGGGTCCTCCCTTTAACTCGAGAACTCCGACGTAATAGCCTTGAGTGGTGCAGACAACGGTCACTCTGGGATCAGTATTGTCTTTAGTGACGAGTCTCGATTTTGTTTAGGCATGCACGATGGTCGTGCCAGGGTTAGAAGGCGACGTGGTGAAAGGAGGAATCCACAGTTTTTTGTTGAAAGACATGTTCATCACATTGTTGGAGTTATGGTTTGGGGTGCTATAGCTTATGGTTCCAGGTCACCTTTAATCTTCATCAGAGGTAACATAAACGCGCAGCGTTATATCCACGAAGTTCTAGAACCCCATCTTTTACCCTATCTTGACACCCTAGCAGATCCACCTTTCCAACAAGATAATGCCCGGCTACATGTTGCAAGAGTCACAATAGACTTCTTTCAACATAACGATGTCACATTGTTACCATGGCCACCAAGATCTCTCGACTTATCCTCAATTGAGCACGTGTGGGATATGATGGGTAGGAGATTGCTCAATTTGCAACGTCCTCCTCAGACTCTAGAAGCACTTCGAGAGGAGTTGGTGGTTGCCTGGAATGAGATACCACAGGAGGACATTGACTACCTGATCAGAAGCATGCCTAGGTGCGTTGGAGAATGCGTAGCACATCAGGGTGCATCCACACATTATTAAAGGTCAAAGGGCTTTAAAGCAGTGCAATCATTTTGAAATTTTTATCATTTACTTATTATGCTTCATTAAGTACTTATACAAAATTTTATTAAAATAGAGCCATTTAGACTGGGTGTTCGGATTTATATGTCACTTAGTACATATTATAAGCATGATATACAGTATTCCTTACACAGCATTGTATACTGTAAAAACATTGGCAAAACCTCTTAGAACAGCTATACAAGCAGAATGAGCACACCTAATAGGACACTTCAGTCATTTAGGGGTTGTATAAGGGCTGCAGGTAACAGTTATACAACAAAAGTGTAAGCCTCTTGCAGCCGTTATAGAACATTTGCGTCAGTGCAAGATTCAGTTTTTGTCAACTATACAACTATTCTGTTACGTGATACTTTATTGCAACCAAACTATTTCTTATGTATTGTATAGACGAAGTGAAGAATATATAACTAACACAATACAGTCATCTTGTTCACTTACATATCGGCCATTGTGAATTTCATACACAGGTATATGATAAACTTCTACACTATGATATAGGGCTATTGAATTACTTGCGCAGCAAATTTTATTGTGATTATCGTGCATAGTGGTTACGCAAATTCTACGGGCTTCGTATTTGATTCATATTTTGATAATGATCAAAAGTATGTCTAGATTTTTAAGTTGGAAAACTGAACTTATCTGCGTTAAATCTTCCACAAATCCTATAGACACAATTACACTAATGTTTATAACTTTATATATGTAATTTAGAACTGAAACATAATTATTTAATATCAAATAGAGGAATAAATGTTTGCCCAATATGGCGGGTGGTTGTGTATAATCATGGCATCGTCCATGTTGTCTTTAGGTTATTAGAATATTTTGGTGTTGCCTGCAGGTGTTATACAACAATTTGACGAATGTCTGAAATGAAATACCGAAGAGTCAAATGATTCACCCAGAATTTGTACCAGATCTATATCTTCTGTTTGAACAGTTGATAAAACATTTTGAACCAATATGCATGCGTTGTTTGACTTAAATCATTGGTTATGACATTTAAACAAAAAAATGACAGCAGAAAGTTAGGTTATGGTGAAGTTGTATACCCACATATTTAGCATATGTACAGCCTTTAACAGTTACTAAACAACAGTTGTATAAGTGCTTCCGTTGGGAGCAACTTGTTGGCTAAAGTAATAATATGCCCAGCAAAACAACAAGGCTCGGGTTTGTTTTATAAACGTTTCCATGGATGCCACAACACAACCATTTTGACTAACGTGCAAATATGCCGTATAAAATAGTTGTATAAACGTTTATGCAACAGTCAAAAATTTGTCCTATAAGGTGTTGTATAACTATGCTAAAGAATATTTTAAACACCTCATTTTAGAGCAAATATGTTGAAGAAAGCAAATTTGCATTCCACACAACATTAAGCCAGCATTTTGGTGTTCAGGCAACAACAATAGAGAGCTTTTATGGCTGAACGGTTCTTCTACCAAAAGCTTATACCACTACTTTGCTAGTTGGGTTTGACGCTCTTAATCAGTAGATGTTTGGGCTAACGCAATAATCCACCGTATGAGTGCATTTTCTACATTCTTCTCAGATCTGTCATCAAAAACTACATGTTCACAGGTTTCTCTGGAATTCTGATATTTTAGGATTAAGACTTGGCTGACTCAAAATTTTTGTGTATTTCTGCAGGTTCCATTGTCGAAATTGTGAATCATGGTCCGGAAAATTGTGAAAAAGTGACAAACCGTACTTTCGCTGATTTCATCAATTTTTGATGTTTTAGGTTAGTAAAAAAACGCTTGGCTGAATCAAAAATGCACATATGCATGGACTAAGTTTTTTGAGTTAGCGACGTAATGATATCCCACTTCAAAAATGTCTAACATCGTAAAAATCGGTAAAAATGCGGTTTTTTAGATTTTCATGTTTTTGCTCGTGGATCGAAAAATAACGCAGGCAAGCATGATCTACAGTGGATTCTCCTAAATTTCCATTACCTAACTAATAACTCGAAAAAAATATCAAACATTTTTTTATCAAACCTATACATTCCACAAATCTATAAAAAATAATGATTATGTAGAACATCGGTGTTCTTTTTAACTTTTTTTAAATAGAATTCACGAAGCTTTTGAGTTCATTGGCTACCCTAGGGGATATCTTCAATCTGAAAAGTTGGCTGAGGTGATTTAATCAAATATACATTAATCTGGATTGCCACATTTGGATACCTTTGGGGCCAAATTTCATATTTAGTTTCGCCTAGAGCCTCTACACAGCACTTATCTTTTATTTTGCATCCAATGGTGTTTGAAATTTTATGAAAACATGAATGATTGAGATGTTGCTTCTTGGATTTCTATTGTTTATAATGTTTTTTGATTCACGATGTTTCGATCGATGTGGTCTTCAATCGTCATCGGGTGAACAGTACACCAAAAATGTACGGCGACTTCGATGATGTGTGAAATATGGCTAAGTACGTAGAATTACCGAAGTTGATAGCTTATCTATACTATTATCACAAAATTAAGATGTACCCTCCCCAGCCCCTCAATGTTTTCCCTCAAATTTGTTTAAAAAATGACCAGGATCTGCTGAAACGTCAAACATTTGGCCAGTTTTCGTTTTTCCGCCGCAGCCGATTTTCAAAAATACGCCATCGTTAGCGTAGTAGCACCCTTATGTAAAAATTTCATCCAAATTTGAGCAGTACTTTCCAAATAATAGAGGATTACAGGACAGACCGACAGACATAACGACGGATGTCGATGTCACATAACATCAAAAACACTCTGTTTCTCATTTTCAAAATATTTGCGATTACAATGTTTTCTGTCCCAGTGTCATAAGCAGTAATGATATTACATCCCAACTCCTACCTCGACGACGTCGACGCAGCCTGTCATCACGTAATAAATAAAGCGATGAATAATGTAGGAGGTCAAATTA